>CM035104.1:37546347-37955261 GCA_020205505.1 Panax japonicus | reverse complement strand
ACCTCTGACCTTCTTCCAAGCCCTATTCCATCAGACTGGGAATGACTCAGTACTATCTCGTTGAAAGGTTCTATACATCTGCCCTTTCTCAACGCATTTCTTTGCCTCTTTGTCGCTGTCTGCGAGGGCCCATCTAAAAGAAGTTGATCAAGTGCTTTCTCTTTACAAAGATGCTCAACGAATCATTTTTCACTATTTAAGCTATCAATACGGTATGCTGGCGAGCTTTAAGAATGGGAATAGTGTGGTTGTGTACGAGAATATAAAGAAAGACTTGGGTTTTTTTTTTCTCGTAAGTGGTATACCTACACCCCGCACGCACACTCACTATATCTATATACGTATACTTTTCTAGCCTTTCGAAAAAGCCCCTCTCTCTCTACTAAATACAGTTGTTTCAGGCCGAACAATAGCAAGAGGCCCGGATCCAGCTGAAAAAAGGAATTGAATACTCTAAGATGCTTCATAGCTCCAACACTCGAAAAGACTAATCATCGATTTTGTCCGGATCCTCCTTTTCTTCCTAAAAAAGGGAAGGAGAAGGATCTTCTTCGGTGGATCCCTCTTACTACCCTTCACAATTTAAAATATTACTCTTTGTATCCTTTATTTCAAAATCAGACTTCACACACACTCCCTCTACTTCAATCCAATCTATTTTTTCTCTTCTTCAATCTTCTTCGGCTACCATGCTCCATCTCTTTTTGTGTCCTCTACTTCAAAATTTAAATGAAAAGTAATGAATCATATGATCAGAGAATGAAACATGTATATTATATTTAATTCTTCCTTCTTTATCTTCGCGTTGAAGATGATGACCACTGGAGTCGGGGTAGGTAGGGAAGAGGAGGAGGAAGAGGAAGTACTAATTTGGCAAAAAATTGGAAAGGGGTGGAGGAATAACATAAACTTGAGAAGGGGATGGAGGAATAAGAGTACTGTTTTGATTAGGGTTCCTTTTTCCTTTTTTTTTACGGTAGCCTCCCCTCTCAATAGTGAATGTGAGCCAAGCCACTTAACCACAAAAATGAGTGTAAAGGTGTTAAAATTGTTTGAATTATTCAATATTTTGCTTAAATTATTTAGTTTTTTCTATTGTATAATGAATATTGTATTTAATTTTTTTTAGTACGTCCAGACAAAATTATATACTTGTTTAACATAGTTTAGAGAGGTAAATTAGTAAAAGACTATTATTCAAATGTTTCAGACATATCAATTATCAAATAATTTTTTCCATTCAGTATTCAATTTTATTCAGATTACTTAAACATTCATAATTGTTTCATTCAATTTTTCAAACAACCCCTAAGACATTTTAAAATTTTGAGGATAACTCTTATCAATGTTCTCTCTAACAAAATAAATTCAATGATAAATTGCTAATTTGTTTTTACTCATTTATGGCAGGCCAAATGCTACAACATTAAACAAAAATTGCAGTATAATATACCCCACCTTTATCAAACAAACATTTTTTTTGGAAGTTTCACCGAGACTGAAAATTATATTAACCCACATTATCCTTTACAATAAAAGGAAGAATGGTAGAATGAATATTTTGCATCCAAAAAGTAGAACAAGGCAAGGCATCAACTTAAGGCAGTAGGCAGATGATCAATCATAAAAAATCAGCCTAAATCACACACAGTAACTTTCATTAAAAAATATATACAATAATCAGAACCCAATTATATGATCATCAAGAACCAATTATCAAAACCTTCTTTTTGGGACTAATTTACTCATCATCGTCATCTCTTCTTCTTTTTTTGTTGCTACAACCATTTTTAACATTCGTACTCCTCTGTTTATCAACAATGGTGGCTCTGTCCAAACCCCGCCGCCGCGAAGTTATAAGAAAACAGAGCTTATTACTCTGATTATTAGGCTAAAACATCCAGAAAGTGACCCAATCTTGATGTTTCTCCAAATTATGATCATGGAAGAAATTGACTCAATTCCTGGAAGTAAGCACATGGGCCTTTTTTCCCCAAAGTTTAAAAACCATCTGTTACGATGTGAAAACTAAGAAAACAGATATTATTTCATAATAAGAATTCAGTACCCTTCAGTACCTTTAGTACATTGATTTATATCTATTACAACACAAATATCTTTTAACTATTTATTACATTAATGCCATTGTGTATAATGACATTAGTATCCTTAACATCCCCCCTCAAGTTGTGAGTTTGAAATAAATTACAAACTCCCAACTTGGATTGTAGAAGCTGAAGTTGCTCACTGGACAGAGCTTTGGTAAATAAATCAGCTGGTTGTTCTGCAGACAAAAGATGGTGTGTTGTAATAACCCCCTTTTGAAGCTTCTCATGAACAAGGTGACAATTAATGTCGATGTGTTTAGTACGTTCATGAAAAACAGGATTAGATGCTATGTATAGGGCAGACTTGTTGTCACAAAAAAGAGGAACTAGAGTAACATAAGTGATACCAAATTCTTTTAATAAAGCAACCAACCAAGTAACCTCACAACAAACATTAGCCATGGCCCGATATTTTGCTTTAGCTGAGGATCTAGAGATTGTGGGTTGTTTCTTACACTTCCAAGAAATGAGAGAAGAGCCTAGAGTTACACAATAGCCAATAAGAGACTGCCTAGTAGTAGGACAACCACCCCAATCAACATCACAATAAGCATGTAAATTAAGAGAACCACTTGCAGACATGAGTAAACCTTGGCCAGGAGATGATTTCAAATATCTAACCAATTTTAAAGCTGCATCCATATGACAAATTTTAGGAGCAGACAAAAATTGACTTAACCCATGAACAGAATATGCAATATTGGGTCTGGTTATGGTCAAATAAATGAGACGACCAACTAGTCTGCGATAAACATTAGCATTCTTCAACAGATCCCCATTGTTGCATAATAATCTATGGTTTTGCTCTATAGGAACTTTGGAGGATTTTGCATATGTGAGACCCACTTCTTTCAAAATATCAAGAGTATACTTTCGTTGATTAAGGTAGATACCTGTTGGAGACCTAGCAGTTTCAATACCCAAAAAATATTTCAAGGCATCAAGATCTTTTATTTGAAATTGAGTAGCTAAGTAATCCTTGACTTGTTGAATGACAATACTGTTAGACCCTGTGATGAGTATATCATCAACATATACCAGTAATGTTATAAAGCCAGAAGAAGAGTGATCAATGAATAGAGAATGATCACAATTGGATTGTTGAAATCCAAATTGTGTTAGTGCTGCAGACAACTTTAGAAACCATTGTTGAGGTGCTTGCTTGAGTCCATATAAGGACTTGAGAAGTTTACAAACAAGAGAAGGCCCTGTAGAATTATGGGAATTATAGAAACCAAGAGGCATTGTCATATATACTTCCTCATTTAAATCTCCATGAAGAAATGCATTGGTAACATCCATCTGATCCACCTTCCAACCTTTCAAAGCAGCTAGAGCAATAAGAAGTCTCACAGTTGTCATTTTAGCAACCGGGGCAAATGTCTCAAAGTAATCCAACCCTTCAGTTTGTGTAAAGCCTTTGGCAACAAGCCTAGCTTTAAAGCGATCAACACTACCATCAGGATTATATTTGACTTTATATATCCATTTGCAGCCCATAAATTTCTTGTCTTTAGGTAACTCAGTGACAAGCCAGGTATGATTGGCTTCCAAGGCTGAAATCTCTTTGACCATGGCTTCGCACCACTTAGGATCAACAACAGCTTGATTATAAGTGGAAGGCTCAACAATAGAAGCAGTGTTGTCAAGATAAGTAGTGTAAGCAGGAGTAAATGTGTCATAAGAAATAAAATGAGACATGGGATAACGAGATACATGATTAAAATTGGGAGAAGAAGGAATATCATGAGGAAGATTCTTGGATAATCCTGTGAAATCTCTGAATTTAGAAGAAAGTGTTCTAGTGCGAGCAGGTCTAGAAGGAGGAAGTGTAATAGGCAACTCAGGTGACTCATAAGTATTTAAAGACTCATTAGGAGAAGAATCAGAAATATGACCAGAAGAAGACATAGGTGAAACAGTTTGTAAAACAGTGTCTGAAGAAATCTTAGAAGAAGAAGTAGGAGAAACTATAGGAATATACAACGGATCATCTGTAGGTAAAGAAAAAGAATTATATGAAGGAAATAAAGAATCAGTAGTAGGAGATATAAGAGAGGCAAAAGGAGAAACATTCTTAAAAAAAGAAACATCTCTGCTAACAAAACATTTTTTGGTGTCCAAGTCACAAACTTTGTATCCTTTTTTAGCATGAGGATATCCTAGAAAAACACATCTGATTGCTTGAGGAGAGAACTTATCGCTATTATGAGCTATAGTTGAAGCATAACACAAGCAACCAAAGACTTTAAGATGATCATAAGAAAAGGCAGAACCAAGAAGCATTTCATATGGAGTTTTATTGCGTAGAACTTTAGTAGGTAATCGATTGATCAAATATGTAGCTGTTAGGAGACAATCTCCCTAGAAATGAATAGGTAAGTGAGCATTAAATCTAAGAGCTCTAGCAATGTCTAAAAGATGGCGATGCTTCCTTTCCACAACACCATTTTGTTGTGGAGAGTAAACACAAGAAGTTTGATGAATAATACCAAGATGAAGAAAAATAGGAGCAAGTTCATTAAATTCAGTGCCATTATATGATCTAATAGCCTTGACATTGTGATTAAACTGAGTATGAACATGACTAATAAAATTCTTAAGAATAGAAACCACTTGATGTTTACTATGAAAGAGATAAGTCCAAGTACATCTTGTGAAATCATCCACAATCGTAAGAAAATAAGAACAATTGGTATGAGTTTTATATTTATAGGGACCCCAGACATCATAATGTAATAGATAAAACATGGACAAACTCACAAAATGACTAATAGGAAAGGAAAGTCTTGTTTGTTTGGACAGATGACAAACATCACAGTGAAGAAGAGAAGTAGACTTGCAATGTAAATGTAATGACTGTAAAACAGCTAGAGGTATATGCCCCAATCAAGCATGCCACAAATCTACATTATTGCAAACTTTAGAAACAACATTAGCTGGTGGAGAGACAACATATGCAGTATTCGAAGATACCAGGTTAATAGAGGGTGGAGAAAGAGGCAAGGAAGTCGAGTTTGATTTGTAGATGAACAAACCATTCTCTTGTCTACCAATCTCTTTCTCCCTCTTCAAAGCCAGGTCCTGCAAAATACATTAATTGGACAAGAATAACATAGTGCAATGATTATCTTTAGTAAATTTAGAAATTGAAATGAGATTATAATGAAAACTTGGAACACACAAAACATTGTGTAAGACAATCTCAGATGAAAGGTGCACTGTACCAGAATGGGAAATAATGGATGTTTGACCATTAGGTAAATGAATATTAGCATACAAGACAACATGATGCTCAAGTAAATAAAGATATGAAGTAATGTGGTCAGTATCACCAGAGTCAATGATCCATTTAGATGTATTAGTATAGACATTTAGACAGACAGAAGAGACAACAGAGGAAAATGAAAAACTATTACCTGTAAGATGATCTGCAGTTGACAAAAGAGTAGGAGATTTCAATCCAAGTTGAATCATCTGCATTATTTGTTGACACTGAGATGGTGTAAAATTTAAATCGTTGCCTGATACTTCAGAACCTTGCTCAGACTTGAAAAGAGTTGATGCACAGTTGGAAATAGATCCTTTGGACAGCTCTGAATGAGAGAAAGTCAATAGGTTGAGAAGAGACAATTTCATTAGCACGTGTAGTAGCATATGCTGCTGTTCTATGAGAACCAGACATAAGAAACACAATAGATTGTGCTAATTTGGATTTAGGATGCCAAGGTGGATAACCATGAAGTAGAAAACACTTATCCTTTGTATGCCCTGTGCATGACAATGATCACATTTGATACCAGATTTTTGAGATTTCTTAAAATTTCTATTCCCTTTAGCAAAACCAAGCTGATGGCCAGAATTAACTCGACAAAACTGATGAGCTCCAAACTGAGATGGAAACTATTTGGCTAGTGGAGCAGCATTCTCAGGTATTATAACTGAATGAAGAGAACACTCCCTCTATTTTTCCTCTTGAAGAAGTAATGCATACACTTAACTTAGAGAGGGTAAAGACGGCACATAAGAATATGTCCTCTTACAATAGTAAAATGATCATTCAGTCCCATAAGAAATTGAGTAACTTTGAGAGTTTGCTCATACTCAAGCAATTGCTGAGAAGCACCACAAGTACATACTCTACAAGTGCATTTAGGAATAGAAATAAGACTGTCAAGTTCATCTATCATTGACCAAAATGTAGTAAAATATGTGGTTATGTTCTTGTTTCCCTGAGTTAAAGAGGCCAGATCTTTTCTTAACTGAAAGAGTCTAGGTATATTACTTTGGGTAAACCTAGCAGCCAAATCATCCCAAATACTCTTAGCAGTAGGCAAGTAGACTATACTGTTTCTAATTTCTAAGGAAACAGAATTCAACAACCATGAAATTACCATATCATTGCATCTATTCCAATGTGGTAAATAGGGAGAATCAAGTTCTGGTGCCAAATATGTACCATCTAGAAAACCTAGTGTTAGTTTTGCAGAGAGAGAAATAGTCATGGACCTTTTCCATTGATTGTAATTAGCTTCAATTAAAGGCTGATTAACAAGCACCATACATGGATGATCAGAGGTCTGTAAAAAATATGGATGAAGAGAATCAATGATAATAGTTGCTACACCAGAACCTCTTGCCCCATGTCCACCAGATCCATTACTACCCGCAATAATATTCGCAAAAGTATTATTTTGAAAGGAAGAAGTCATTCTGAACAAATGTGATGATTTATACACGAACAGAGAAAACAATCACTTCAATTCAACAAACACTGATTACTACTGAATCAATTGACTATAGATTCAACTGATTTTATGAAGAATTGAAAAAGATATAGAGAAGAAAAGCGAGAAGAAACCCTAGATCTCGCTCTGGCTTTGATACCATGTTACGATGTGAAAACTAAGAAAACAAATATTATTTCATAATAAGAATTCAGTACCCTTCAGTGCCTTTAGTACATTGATTTATATCTATTACAACACAAATATCTTTTAACTATTTATTACATTAATGCCATTGTGTATAATGACATTAGTATCCTTAACACCATCTCATACTCTTTCCCTTCCCAATCAAAAACACTCACCAAAATCCCTATTTTCTTCTTCAAATTTAGCATATCATTTGAACTCAACAAGGGGTAAAGAAATTCTTTAACATGATCCTTATTTAATATTAACCTGGTTTGATCTTCTTTCACATCTAATTCTATCAATTGCTTCTCAATAGGCTTGCTGTATTCTCTAATAAGCTCCTCCAGGTCCAGAATCCGAGGAGTACGAAATTGTTTCTTTTGGGGGATTTCTTGTTTTTGGAACAGAATTGGGTGTTTTTGTTTTTCCAATTCTTGGGCGGTTTTTTGATCCAATTTGCAGAATTTCCAGGAAGAAAGAAGCATTGCGGTTGCAGCGTCCTGTTTCAGTTCTTGAGGGTAATCGCCATTGGGGGTGGAGAATTTTCTTAATTTTGAATTGCATTCTTCTTGAATACCTATATATGATAATGATGGAATTAATTGACGGGTGTTTGATTTTTTGTACTCTAATTCACAGATTGTGAAGTTAGTTGGGAATTTTTCTACTTTTTCTTGACGATGATATCAAGAACTCTTAGTTCACTTGGAAAGTAAAATCTTAGTTGTGTAATCATAGAGAGAAAAATCTTAGTTAAAATCTTAGTTGGAAACATTAGAGAGAAAAATCTTAGTTGTGTAATGAAGGGTTTATATATATATATAGAAAGTAGTGTTCACTTGGAGAGTATATATATAGAGAGAAAGAAGTATTCAATTGGGGTAAAATGCAAATGTTACCCAACGTAGACATTTTCTAATTATTTGCTAAAAAATTTGTTTAGCCCAGGATTAAAACTCATATCAAAACCCACAATTTAAAATATTGGTAATAAGACTCCCCCAAACACCACAAGCCTAGTTATTAGTTTTACTCAAGGATTAACCTTTATAATCAAACAATTTCTTTCCCCCAGATTTTTAAAAGACGAAAGACAAATGTAAAGACAATCAAATATCTCTCAAGCTTTCATTTCAGTTCAGTCTTTATCTTTCATTTTTTCTTTCTTTATACCTCTCACCTGCACACAACAAAGCTAGGGTTACTAACTTTCATCAAATTAGGGGTTTGTACTGGTTATTAGATTGATAATCGAATGATCTGAAAGATTATTTATGCTGGCGAGATGGTGTAAGTATTTCGAAATCCCCCTTTATTTCCTTTTATTTGTCTATTGATGTCGACCCTTTATTCCCCCTTCATCTGTCTATTGTGGCCCTTTAATTCCCATTCGTCTGTCTATTGTCGCTGCTTTAATCCTCTTCACCTATCTATCGTCGCCCCTTTAATCATCTATTTTTATTATATATTTGCTTTATTTGTTTAGGTCTTATATTGTGGTCCTACTGTTGTCTAGGTAATAATTATATATTATCTCCTATGTATTGTTGTCTGACTTTTGGTTCCATAGTCAAGCATTTTGTTGTAGATTATTAGTGGTGAAACTCCACCCTAGATATTATATATTATATTGTTTCTATCTGTAGCTTTTGTCTTTTGCTTCCATAGTCAAGCATTTTTTTAGTCCTGATGCCTGTTATAATAATAATAAAAATATTTTTTAATTCATGTTTATGGTATTTTATTATAGATCCTTGGTAGTGGAACTCCACCATGGGGGTTTATTTGGGTTACATCTTATTTTCCATTATGATTTTGAGAAAATTGATAAGTTTCAAATCCCTTATTTTGAATTGAATCTTGAGAAGCTGAAGACAAAGTGCGAGGGTTTTGGGTACAATGATGTCATTGGTTTATATTACAGATTGACTGGAACTATATTTTGTGGGCATTTTAAAAATCTTGCAAATGATGATGACCTAAATATAATGTTGGATGATGTTGTAGATTATGAATATGTTGAGATTTATCTTAAACATGATTGTGAAGGGGGTAAATAGGCTAAATAGGTTACACAGACTAAACAAGGCAGGATAGGGATAAACATTCTAAGAAGGTTTGTTTGTCCACTGATATTGGTTATGATGGTGATGTGGTGGTGGAAGAGGACTCAAGTTATTGTAGTGATATTTTTGATGAGGAGGAAGAAGAAATATTTCTAACTGATGATGAAGAAGTAATTGAGGCAAGAAAAAAAATTAGAGAATATAAAGAGCATAAGAAAAAAGTAAAATAACTAAGAACTATCGCTCCAGAAATTAATGATGAACCAAACATTGAGCAACATTAAATAGCTAGCAACTAAGAACTAGAACCAAACATGAGCAACATCAAATAGGTCGCAATACTGTTGATGGTGACAATACCGTTGAGGTAGAAGAACAAGGTTCTGAGAATGATGATGATGATACTAATGATAGTGAAATAGATAGTGGTAATACTAAAAATTATGACTCTGATCAAGTAGAAAATGATAGTCCCGAGGAAGCTGACTCTGAGGATGATACACTTGTATAGAGGCAAAACCCTTTCCCAGTGAATAACCCCAACACCAAAATCATGGGGACAAAGTTAAAGTTAGGAATGTTATTTGCAAATAACAAAGAATTCAAGAGTACAGTCATTAATTGGTCATTAACAAAAGGTTTTGATTTAAAATTTGTGAAAAATAAAAAACATAAGGTCAAAGGGAGGTGTATGAATAACAAAACATGTCCTGTGAAAGTATGGGGAAGTAAAGTTCAGTTTCAACCAACTTTTCATCTTTGAACAATGAGGAAAAGACACAGATGTTCAAAACATTTAGTGAGTAGGCAGGTTAATGCTAAGAGGTTAGCAAAGAATTTGAATACAAAACTTAAAGAATTCAAGAATTAGAGGCTGGTTGATATTCAAGCTTATGTTAAGAAAACCTTTCTAGTTAATATGTCAATAGACAAATGTTATAAGGCTAGACAGTTTGCTTTGTAATAGTTGATGGTGAACATGAAAGAACATTATGCCAAGTTGCATAGATATATTGAGGAGTTAAGAAGGTCAAATTCTGGGATTACAATTGACTTGTATCAAGTATTTCATTCTGGTGCCCCTGGATTCAAAAGACTTTATATTGAATTAAAGACTTTTAGAGTTGGTATGCTACCTGGTTGTAGGAACATAATTGGACTAGATGGTTATTTTCTAAAAGGGTGTTGCGGTGGGCAACTTTTAAGTGATGTAGCTAGAAATGGAAAAAACCAAATGTTTCCAATCTCTTGGGCAGTTGTAGAGGGAGAAAATAGAGACTCACTGGAGTGGTTTCTGGACTTACTCAAAGATGACCTGAAGTTAGAAGATGGTGAAGGGTGGACCTTCATTAGTGATCAACAAAAGGTAAATATAAACTTAGTATTTCTTATGCATGTTATATATTAACTTATTGTGACTAATACATGTTGTTCATTAATTTATAGTGACTAATACATGTTATATATTAAATTATTATTTGTGTTTGTATTACAAGGATTAGAGGGTGCATTAGCTTATCCTTTTCTTTTCTTAGAAACTAGAAATTGTGCGAGGCATATTTATGCCAATTTGAGAAAGGGGTACAAAGGTATAACTTTGACGAAAACTTTCTCGAGGGATGCAAAATCCAAAACTAATGTCAATTTTGAGAATGAGATGGAAAGAATTAAGGAGTTAGATGAAGGGGCTTTTGATTTCTTGATGGTAAGGAATCCTAGAAAATGGTGCAAGACATTTTTCAAGATTGATAAAAAGTGTGACATTGTGGACAACAACCTATATGAGTGTTTTAATGGGTACATAATTCAATAAAGAGGTAAGCTATTTTATTGGAAGACATCAGACAACTATTAATGACCATTATACAACAAAAGAGAGATATAACCATCAATAAGAAATGAGACATTTGTCCTAGGCAAAAAAAAATTCTTGACCACAACACTGATGAATGCTGCCAATATGTTGTGTTATACTGTAGACACTCAAAATTTTTCTTTCCTTGGACTAACCTTTCAGGAGGGTAACAACGTCATTTCACTACGAAGTCTGTTGGGAAAATGCATATATTGATTTGATGTTTAAAGTAAATGCTCATGATTATATGTAAAGTCCTTTAAGAAATATATGTACAAGGACTTAGTGATAGATCAAATTTATTAGGTTGATCTAAGCTTTAAATGTATAGATAAAGAGATCAAAAATGTTTGGTTGATCTATGTTTTGAGAGATATAGATAGGCTTTAACAAGAATTGCAGTCTATCGAGTTGATCAAGAGATTGCAGAAGCTAAGACAGGATCGTAGAGCTTTGAAGATCGTAGTGTATTTGCCTTGAAGAACCTCTCCAGGAATCGTAGAGTGGTCCAGACGTTTGCCGAAGCTAACTCAGAGATCGTAGTGTGCTCTCGGAAACGTAGAGTCTGCAAGATAAGCAAGTAAAGATCGTAGTGTGCAAGTCCTTGAGAGAAATCGTGTATTCTCATCAGACCAAGCACCAAGGTGACAAGACACCACGATGTGGATCGTAGAGTATCATCTACCCTGTGTCAGAAGCATCAAGCCCTACCTTTTATTTGGAGACAAATTCCAACAAATGTGGAATGGGTTTTAAACATTGAAGTCCTCACCACTCCCAACGGCACAAAAGATATCCTTAATGTATAACAAAAGGAACGTATTCAAGAAGCTAAGGACAGGACCATAGGACAGAGGAAAACACCTTTGTCGACGTCTAGATTTTTAGATGTCCCTTTTCATTACTTGTTCTTTGGTGTTCTCATTTTAGGTTAGATTTGTTTAAAAAAATAAGTGAAAAAGGTGTGACATGTATAATGTCGACGATGGACTATTAAGAGTCGCCAGTTGGTTTTTTAAAAGGTTGGACCAACACAACCGAGAAAAGGTTTGCACATTAACCCAGTGATGTGACACTGCTAAACGGGTCGGTGAAACCGAGATTCATTAGGGTTCGGGGACTTGGTTATTCGGAGGGAAGGTGTTAGGCATCCCCCGTCATCCATGTTACCACAGTGACCGCCTCTTTTCAAAAAACTGTTATCTGAATGTGTGTGTGTGTGGGTCAATGTGCTGTTATTTGGAAGTAGTGCGAGGTCTCGTTCGCACTTATATACACAGGGTTTGAATGTATGTAAAAATTCAATTTTAAGCAAGATATGACAATGATGTTTTATGAAAGAGGTTTTTCAAACCCTGATGCTCAATAGTAATTGAGACCTTTTACACTCCCATTTTATTAAGTGTTCGGCTTGATTGATTTTATTTTACAGATGCGATGCATCCGTACGAAAATAATGTACAAAATAATGCTGACTTTCTCGTGGGTATGGAAACCATCTGAGGAAATTCAGACACCGTAGAATAATTTACAAGCTGCTTACAACAGAAAATATCCATCACGGGAACCGAATCTAGATCCAATGGGCTGAATCTGTGATCACATGATTCCTAGGCGCACTAGATACCACAATTTGTATGAAAGCAGTAAGCAGGTATATATATAAAGCTATAAATATATATATATATATATCAACATGATCACCAACCACGAAGCACCTCCATGGGAGATCAGAAATATAAATAAAGCTGTTAAAAGCTATTAACAGCCACCGAGGAAACTCCAGGCGGGACAAAACATAAATAAAGCTGTAAATCTATCAACCGCCACGGAGGGAACTCCAGGCGGGACAAAATGTAATGAAAGCTGTACAAAGCGATCAACTGCCACGAAGTTAACTCCAGGCAGGACGAAACATAAAGAAAGCTGTAAAAGCGATCAACCACCACGAAGTGAACTCCAGGTGGGACGAAAAATGTATATATATATATATATATATATATATATACGGGGAGGATCTAAAGCGGACCAAAAAAATGGACCAAGGAGCGGACCAATGTAAAAACACGCGGGTTTCAGGGCCAACCCGGACCAACCCGCGGGTTGGCCCTGAAACCCGCGTGTTTTTACATTGGTCCGCTCCTTGGTCCGTTTTTATGGTCCGCTTTTGATCCTGCCTGTATATATATATATATATATATATATATATAGAAGCAATAAACACATCGAATGTAAAATCAAGGCTTATCGAACAGAGTTCGACAATAGTTCATATATATAAGTATATATATATATATAAAAGCGAATAAACGCAGCGGATATAAAATCCAGGCTCATTGAACAGAGTCCGACCATAGTTCATATATATATAAACGAATAAATGCACCGGATGTAAAATCCATGCTCATCGAACAAAGTCCGACCACAGTAAATATATATATATATTAAAGCAGTAAACGCACCAGATCGAAGTCTAGGCTCATCGTACAAAGTCCGATACACAGTTAATATATATATATATATATATATATATATATATATATATATATATATATATATATATATATATACAGACTGAAATGAAACCACGGACCGAAGTCCGGGCAAAAGCAAACAACACGACTCTCAACGTGAAGAAGGGTGTGTGCAGAGATGAAGAGAAAGACTCTAAAGTGTGTGAGAAGGCTTACAGTTGATTGCTAAAGAAGACTTCTATATCTTTAAAGTGGATAAACACTGAATTTTGTAGGTATAAAAGAGGCTATATATGAGCTCACAGGTGTTTAAAATGAGAAAGTACACTGCATGGGGTGAGTGCAGAGCAAATTGGGCAGGGCTTCCTCGTCGTTTTCTCTTGCAAAATGGGCAGTCCAAGCCCTCTATTTATAGACGAAGTAGCTGCAGGTGTACCTGCGGCTGAGCTGCAGGTGTACCACAGGCAACCTGGGTGGGCCCGGGTTTTTCGGGTCGGGTCGTCTCGTAGTACGTGCACTCGGGCACTGTAATGTCCACTCAAACTTTCAGAAATATAATCCAGGCATCTGTTTGAGGTATACAGGACCTATTTCGGACTGCCATTGTCGAGTGTTGTACGATGGCATGGGATTAGAGTTTGTATGAAGTCATTGAAGATGGGACGGTGCCCTCCAGTCTTCAAGCTTCAACTTCCATCTGTTACCCCGCACAATAGTCACTTGGGATTGGTTAGCCTTGTGGGACATCGTTGTGTAGAGATGTTGAGACTACGTGGCATGACATCGCATTGGCTAGATGATAATGTTGCCCCTCACCGGTGTTATCGCCGGATTGGGCTGATAAAGCAGACGTTGCTCAGGCTTCGCTGAGATTGGACTGCTACAATTGTTGAAGGACCTCATTATCATCTTTGAGGTGTGTCTGTCTTCTCGGTGTTATCGTCGGGTTGGTACAGAACATCTCGTTGTGAGCACCGAGATTGAAGCTGGTCGCATTTAAAATAAGCATTTCTGGGATTATCGCTGAAACTGTATTCCTTGGGGTTATCACCAAGGTTGGTGGCTATTCCCATGGTTGGGACTGAGACTGGATACCTCGGGGTTATCTCCGAGATTAATCGGTCTTCTCCGGTGTGTGATCCGGTATTGTATCTGCACGCCTCGGGGTTATCTCCGAGATTGGAATTGTTACTCCTAGAGTGTGATCCGGGGTTGATGCTGAACTTCCGTTATAGATATGGATTGTCTTTCAGGGTTCCCTCTTAAAAGACGAATTTGTCCTCCTGCAATGTCAGTGACAGTAGTACAAAAAATTTCGAGTGTCTACAGATGCCCCTCTTTATCATACTCATGCATGGCGATGCATGGGTAGGATAAAGAATCCTAAACACTTGAAACGCAACAAGACAAATATGGTACTATATGTAGCAACATGATGCAAATGTATGATACATGTGTATGGGGTTATAGCCCAACATGTTGGGGATGATTGCTGGCTCCCTGTTGTTTCAACTGGGGATTGGCAATGCTGACCAGTTTTGGTGTGTAATCCGAATATGTTAGGATGTTGATGTTGGAGTTATCACCAAATTCCTTCTTCTTTGATAATGACTTGATCCTGAAGATGTGCCTCTTATGTGTAAGAGATCTGTGGGGATAAAGCTTGATCTGTTTGAGGATGTGTATAACATATTCCATCATCTATCCTCTTTGATAACGTTGACCTCTCCTGGTTAGTATCGCCAGAATCTGTCATGATTCTGTTGGATTTACTGCCAACAGCAAATGCTGTCAGGGATGCCTGACCTTCGTTGATGTGTACTTCACCGACATGTGAATTAATGGATGAAAAATCCTATGGGATATACTGTCAAGGTTGCTTGACCTTTGCTGACGTGTGAATCAACGGCTGAGACTCTGTGAGTAGATCGTCAAGGTTATTTGACCTTCGCTGACGTGTGAATCAATGGAACATTGCGTTGTGACCCCCGTTGGGGATCCGCTGGGGAATATGAGTAATCGAGCATGAGATCCTTGAATAGCTCTAGAACTCTGATAGGTTTAATCGCTATCGGCTGAGATAACGTCAAGGCTGATTGACCTTCGTTGATATATGTGTTAACGGCTTGAATATATGTTATAATCCCCTGATGGGGCTTCACATTGTAACCATCACTGATGTGTATAGCAGCGGCTGGTCATCGGATGGTTTCTGATGCTCTGTTGGGTTTCCTTCCAACGGTTATCATGATGTCAAGTCTGCTTGACCTTCGCTGATTTGTGTGTCAACGGATGAGCATGCATTGTAACCCCCGCTGGGGACTCACGTTGTAACCCCTATCGGGGATTTACGTTATAACCCCTATCGGGGACTCACGTTGTAACCCCCGTCGGGGATCTACGTTGTAACCCCCGTCGGGGATCGACGTTGTAACCCCCGTCGGGGATCACGTTGATCTTTTAGGGTGATGACCCGGAGTTGGCGGCATCGGACCTGTACAAGGTATTGCCGGATATGATTTGTAACAAATGAGATCATTGGCAGGGTATACCTCGTGTTCGGGTGACTACCAATGGGCAATGTACAAACTCAAAGTTTCTTCTGAGAAGACCAGGATTGTATGCTATTTTGCTCAATCGCGTGGCATTTTTATTCTCGATTTGACCTTTCTAGTCCACAAGAACTCCTTTGTAACTCGAATTGGACCGAGCCGGAGGGGTGGGGCCCACATAGGGGTGCCACAGGTGCACCTGCTTCAGCCACAGATGAGCCTGCGGCCGACTGTGGATGATAAAATCCAACAGGTTGGCAGCACAAGTCATTTTCAACTTATCGCGCGAAGAGAAATCCGCGAGCCTCCTTCAGATCTGCTGAGTTCGGGCTATTTTTTGCAAATTCTGTCACCGTACAAGTGTTCTACACTATCCTGGTAATGTATGCATGTATTTTTTCCAATTTTTATCCATTGGATTTTGAGTTATCGCATGAAATGCATCTAAACACATAGTAGTGATTATGTATGCACAAATGACTTGATAAAAAATATTCAACATAGTAAATGTTAGTATTAAACCATGTTGAACATAATGATGTGAAAAAATTTGACTTTTGAGACAGTCAAATTGGCACCTTTTTCTGCTATTTTTGTCTTATTTGAGGTCCAATTAGCAAAAGGTAGAAAGGCAAAGTACTCCTGATATTGAGGTTAACCTTATGCATGGATGATTTTGATTTTTAATGCATATATTGTGTATATGACTTTGGGGCAGGTGTGCTACGGAATGGCCACCTAGACATGCCTATGTGTATGTGGATAGTCCTATTTTCAAAGGGGACTATGGCAAAAATTTTCAAAATGTAGGCATTGGGTAGTCATGCATTTTAACTCTATTTTGTGTTAAAGTAAATCCATGCATGCATATAGTCATAAAATGCATTCTAGAAAGCTTCAGGTAAGGAAATACCACACCCTTTCTGAGGTGATTTGGAGACTTGTTGTCCAGATATTATGGATCTGGATCAGCCGAGCAGTTCTCGCAGGACCACTTCTGGTATATAGAGGAGGGCTTCTGAAGTGCCTCGTCCCCGCTCTATGAGACAACCTCATCGATTGGTGGAGGCCGTGATTCGTCTAGTCCGGGCAGACGTGCCAGATGTTTAGGACATGGAGGAGGATATTCCGATTGAGGATCCTGCTCCTGCTACACCTATTCCTCGTAGGGAGCTACTTTGTATTCAGGTGGCAAACCCAGAGCTGTTGGGTGATTTGAGCAGACATCCATCGATGTATTTGCATGCTAATGAGGTATGGCGTTAGACTTTGATCTTCCTTCTTTCCTGTTGACGAGGATTAAGGGTTCTAATGTTTGATCTGCATTTCATGTAGGTTCCCAACTTCACACAGCCTCGAGGGAACTGGTTCAGCATTCACTCCATGTACCAGGCTCTTCATTCTGGCTCTAGAGCGGTAGTGCATGAGTGGGGATTCGGGGCATTCTTCTACATCCTTCCCCGTCGTTGTCCTTGGGGTTACCTCAGGGCATTGTCTGAGCGATGGTTTCATCAGACTCAGTCACTCCATTTGCTGGATTGCGAGGTGATGATGACGCCGATGGATTGTCGATTTATCACAAGTATGGAGTTTGGAGGGGAGCCAGTACCTTGCATGGCGAATATTACCCCTACCGCCGTCAGATCCTTGTTAGGAGTTCCGGCGGAGGTGGTCAAAGGCATAACTGTCCGTTCAGGTCCTTTGAGCGTAGATGCTATGAGCGGGCTTTTGAGTGAGCCCATGCCTGATGATGTCAGAATCAGGGATCGCATTTTGTGGCAATTATTCCTGATAATCATTAGAGGCTGCTTCATAGCAGACAACTCTTCTACGGTGTCTTTCTCTTTAATCAGCGCCACACATGATGTGGACCGTATTGGAGAGTATGATTGGGGCACCTATACCTTTGCCTATTTCCTTTGGGGCATGCGTATGCGCTCACAGGGTTTGACCGAGGCTTGGCTAGGCTTTTACCCGTTTCTGCTGGTGAGTATTTCTCTTGTCATTTCCCATTTATAGGTTAATAGTGTTTACTGATAGCAGATGTTTTGCCATTGTGTTGGCAGTTTTAGGCCTATGAGAGGCTTCCATGCTTGCGTCCTGTGAGTGTGTTAGGTTTAGATACCTATCCACGAGGACGACGATGGCAACATTCCATTTTGCCGGAGGTCCCTGTATCGGAGGGTTTCACTCACTGCCGTATGCAGCTGGAGTTGTTGATAGCTGACACCATCACATGGATTCCCTATTCAGGGGAACACTTGACCATCGGCTTTGAGGATGGATACCCGACTGGAGTTGAGTACGTAATTTCCACCAAGAGAGTTCCTCTCATCACAGATGGAGGCTGAGAGCTCTATTTAGGATAGCGTGCTATTAGGAGCACCACAAGGGAGATTCGTATGCCGATCTTGCCTCCTATCAGACGTCATTGGCCTGTATCATAGTCACCCGTCACGGATATCCCATTGTTGGGGGTTGAAGATTTTGCATTATCAGAGGGTCCATGTACTCAGGAGACGTTCCAGCGTTGGTGGTTCCCTCGTACTATTGGAGCCCAGTCCCGCGCCACACAATTTATGGGGGATATGGTTCCAGGATCCATGACAGATTAGATAGCTTGTGTCAGAGATCTGACTCATATGACACAGATTGATAGTCTGACTCGTCAGTTGGACCAGGCACATATATTTATCCGGCATTTGGGCAGAGATCCGGCAGAGGTGGCTTCATTTTATCCTTCCAGCTTAGGCGCTGGCCCCTCAGATGACCCATTCAGTTTTACTGGCGAGGATCCTCCTTTTTATAGGTCTGACATCTCTGTTGATCGAGATCCGGTGACTCAGGAGGAGTTACATCAGGTGGACAGGATTGATGATGTGGATATCGACACCATTGTCTTCTTCTGATGTGTATTCTCGTTATATCTTTTGATAGGCCTCTGTTAGATATTGGGTGGCTGTGCCCCATTCTCGCTATATCTTTTAATAGGCCCCTGTTAGTAGTAGGGCGTCTGTGCCCCATTTCCCTATATTTGTAGCTATACAGAGATGATGTATTAGATGATGATATACTTAGGAATGTATGATATACTTGTATTTTCATGCACAGACTAGTTTAGCCATTTGTCATGTACAATTTACATTGTATATATCAAATAGCATTATTTATATGACAGGGAAATATATTTTAGGATCACTTCCCTTTTAGATATGCTTTGCTACGTGCTTGATATTTTGCATGCTGCTTCAGGGCTTGTGATCTTGATGCATTCTGAATTCCTCCTGAGTGGATAGACATTGAGTTGTCTCTGGATAGTTCAGAATGGATCATCGATCTGTATGTATCCCTACCATCTTTGGTGTCTTGGGACTGGTTTCTAAATGAAAATGTGGATAGGAGTGTCGTTCCTCTCTGAGATTGACTGCACCACAGATGGTCGCCAGTACTTCTATTTAGGAGAAGCCTAGTTAATTACACCTCTTATAGATTGGTGTTGCTCTTTAAGGTATGACCGCAGCTTAGATGGTCGCCGAATCTCCTATTTGGGAGGAGTTCAGGTAATTCCATCCCTTTGGTCTGAAGCCGAATGAAATGTAGTGGATTGAAAGATGATCCCAGTACCAATTTACAATGGTTTGTGTTTTGGTAGGGGGTGAGACCAAACCATGAATGGCTGCCTACGTACTCCTATTAAAGAGGAGACCAGGTCTGCATAGTTTGAACCTGGTGTGAGAGGTTCAACGCTGTATATAGTAGAAATGGTGTAGGAATGTTTTTAGTTATTTTTGTTTTTGCAAGGGTAGAAATGTTTTTGTTGTTTTTGTTTTATTGCGATCGGACCATATGAAATGGTTGCCTACGTACTCCTATTGAAGAAGAGATTTGGTCGACGTAGTTCTCCCCTCAGGGAGAGATGAAAAGCGTAATTCCATGCACAGGTCAGAGTGCGGGGAGGAGAAAGTTTAATCCTAGGTTGAGGATAAACTGCAGGTATAAGAAGTTTGATCCCAGGTATGGGTAGTCAAACTGCAAACGCGAGAAGTTCAATCCATAGTGGGATGACCTAAGTCGTAGGAATACAGAGGAGCCAGGCTGCTGGCTTGAAAAGTATGTTTCCCTGAGGGGTAAAGTGTGGAAGAATTGTATGTAGTAAAGGGTTAAAGAACCAGAATGGTTGGTGATCTGATGGTCCAACACCAGGATGTTTGCTTGATGGAAACTTCAGACATAGTACCATTTCACGGCGTTTGAATTGATGAGTTGTGGAAATTCATCACCATCCATTTCTTGCAATCTGAGAGTTCCTCCTGTCAATATTTCCTTGACAACAAACGGGCCTTCCCAGTTAGGAGTGAATTTTCCCTTAGATTGATCTTGGTTGTCAAGGATCTTCTTCAAAACCAAGTAATGTTGTTTAAACTGTCGTAGCCGAACTTTTTTGTTGTAGGATCTGGCGATCTTTTGTTGATATAACTGACCATGGAAGATAGCCGCGGTTCGCCTTTCGTCTATTAGAGACAATTGGTGATACATGTCTTGTACCCATTGGTCTTCATCCAGTTGAGCGTCTATCAACACTCGGAGGGACTCCATTTCAATTTCTATGGGGATTACTTCTTCCATCCTATAGGTTAATGCGTAGGGGGTTGCCCCAGTGGAAGTGCGCATTGAGGTTCTGTAGGCTAACAGAGTCAGAGGCAATAGGTCAGGCCAATCTTTGTGGTTGGCGGACATCTTTTGCGTAATCTTATTGATGTTTTTGTTAGCCGCTTCAATAGTACCATTTATCTTCAAACGATAGATGACGGAGTTAAAATGTTTGATGTGGAATTTACTGCATAATTCTTCCATCATTTTGTTGTTGAGGTTCTTAGCATTGTCTGACACAATCACCTCTGATTGTCCATATCGACAAACGACATTATTTCTGATGAAAGCAATGATGAATTCTATAGTAACCTTGGGGAAAGAGGCTGCTTCTACCCACTTGGTAAAGTAGTCGATCATGGTGAAGATAAATCGATGACCATTACTGGCTTTAGGCTCAATGGGACCGATAACGTCCATTTCCCACATTGAGAAGGGCCAAGGTGAACTCATATTGTGAAGTTCCCATGGAGGGGCATGTATAGCATTCCTATGAATCTGGAACTGATAGCATCTCTTGACGTGGTCATTGCAATCAGCTTTGAGAGATAGCCAATAATGTCCCGTCCTGAGGACTTTCTTGACAAGGAGGGGGCCACTCATGTGGAGGCCACAGACTCCGCCATGGATTTCATCCATAAGACTTTGGGCTTGATTTTTGTCTAAACATCAGAGGAGACCTAGTCCTGCATCTCTTTTGTAGAGCGTATCTCCACTCAGGTAGAATTTCATAGCAAGTCGATGGATCTGCCTTTTCTCTATCGGGCTCGCTTCTGTGGGTGTAGATCCATCTCGCAGATATTCCTTGATATGCTGATACCAAGGATGTTGGATGGGAGGTAGCTCATCCGATACTTCTCCAACGTAATTCCCATAGGTTGGGGCCTTGTGCAGGGAAATTATGACGCTTGACAAATGTTCCTTATCTGATATGCGAATCAAGGAGGCCAAAGTAGCTAATGCGTCCGCAAAGTCATTCCTATTACGAGGAATGTGTAGAAAGGAGATTTCTTCAAACTCCAAAGCCATCTTCAAAACCTGCCGATGGTAGGGCAGCAAATGTAGTTCCTTGGTTTGATAGATTCTGGTGGATTGTCTGATTACCAACTCTGAATCCCCAAAGACAGTTAACCGCCTGACGCCCATTGAACGGGAAAGCTTTAGCCCCATGAGACAGCCTTCATACTCAGTCGTATTGTTGGTGTTAACAAACTGTAATTTGACGGCGACGGGATACTGCTCCCCCGTACCAGATACTAGAACTGCTCCAGCTCCAGAACCTTCCATATTAACAGCTCCATCAAAATACATCTTCCATGATTGGCGCGTATCGTACTGATGGTGTTGCTGAATTGTCATTATTCCTTCATCAGGGAAATATGTTTCTAAGGGTTTGAAATCCGCTGAAGGTGCGGCGGCCAGTTGATCCACGATTCCTTGACCTTTGATGGACTTTTGAGTCACATATACGATGTCAAATTTTTTTAGGATCAACTGCCATCTGGACAGCCGGCAATTTAACATGGGTTTATTGAACACGTATTTGAGAGGATCTACGCAGGATATGAGATGGGTTGTGTGACCATGGAGGAAATGTTGTAACCTCATGGAAGCCCATGTTAAAGCACAACACATCTTTTTGATCAGAGTGTACTTGTGTTCACTGCTGCTGAACCTTTTGCTGAGGTAATAGATAGCTCGTTCTTGGCCTCTATCTTCTTTCTGTCCCAGCATGCAGCCCATGGCGTTGTCACTTATGGACAGGTACATGAACAAGGGAACATCAGCCCTGGGTGGTGTCAAAACGAGAGCTTTGACTAGCTATTTCTTGATTGTGAGGAAGGCATTTTGACACTCATCATTCTATTTCATGGAGGAGTTCTTCCTAAATAGCTTGAAGATTGGCTCACAGGTTGCTGTGAGTTGAGAGATAAACCTGCTAATGAATTTGATTCTTCCAAAAAATCCTCGTATTTCCTTTTTTGTCTGAGGAATGGGCATTTCCGCGATGGCTTGGATTTTGGCGGGATCCAACTCAATCCCTTTGTGGCTGACTAGAAATCCTAGCAATTTTCCTGATTCAACGCCAAAGGCGCATTTAGCTGGATTCAACTTCAAGTTGTACTTACGCAACCTGTTGAACAACTTTCTGAGATGGTCTAGATGGTCATCCTCCTTCCGGGACTTGACAATGATGTCATCCACGTAGATCTCGATCTCTTTGTGCATTAAGTCATGGAAAAGAGCCATCATAGCTCGTTGATAGGTGGCTCCGGCATTGATGAGGCCGAATGACAACTGTCTATAGCAAAAGGTTCCCCAAGGCGTGATGAAAGCAGTTTTCTCACGATCTTCATTAGCAACCATGATCTGATGTTACCCCACAAAGTAATCAGCAAATGAGTACATGTCGTATTGCGCAGTATTGTCAATGAGAATGTGGACAAATGGCACGGAAAAGCTATCTTTTAAGCAAGCTTTGATCAAGTCCCGGTAATCTACGCAAATTCGTACCTTCCCTCCAGGTTTAGGCACGGGCACAATGTTGGATATCCACTCTGGATATGTAAACACCATGATGATGCCAGCTTGAAATTGTTTCATAATTTCTTCTTTCACCTTTAAACTCCACTCAGGTTTCAATCGCCTGAGCTTTTGCTTGACTAGCTTAAATCCCTCTTTAATGGGAAGGCGATGAAGGATAATGTCAGTGGAAAAACCCACCATGTCTTCATAAGACCATGCAAACACATCCTCGAATTGGGTTAATAGTGTAACCATGTCATTCCGTTGTCTGGGGTAAGGTCTGAACCAATCTGGATTAACTTAGGGGTTTCTAAGGTTCCGAGATTGAAAGAAGTGGTTTGATCAAGGTTGGGTTTGGGTTTGTCTTTGACCCATTCTTGAATTTCTAGAGGCACCTCAATGTCATCCTGTATATCCATCAAGGATAAATTCATCTCTACATCAAAGGTACAATCCTTGTGGAGAAGAGGCACCGTATCAGCAAGTACATGCACATCTAAATTCAGGGTCCTGAAACAAAATATGCTTTCACTTAGTATATATGAAATGTGTTGATTATACATAGTGTTATCATATACTGACAAAATAAACTGCTAATATTGTACAGTAAAGTAAGCAGTTATTATATCTACATGGCAGAAAGAGTTTCTGCCCGCTTTACCCTTGTTGACCAATGCAAGGAATGTTGTTCCAATTGACAAGGGTAAAGTCTGGGTGGACCGCAGTGATGGAGGGATTGTCATCATCCTCCCTATCCCGAATGATGGCCATTACGCATGGGCAATCATCGTCTGGGGTGTATCTGTTGGTATATTCATCATGAACGATGATGCGTATGCCTGACATCATTCGGATGACGTCTTGCTTGATTCTTCGTTCCTCCTCTTCCACTGCGGGATTTGGAACAAAGACTTATTTCTTTTTTACCGGTACCAGTTTGGGAAATAACATAGCCATTACATTGGCTGGCACCTTTACAGGAGGTTGTGCGGACTCAGAGTTTGAAGGCGAAGATAAATGCCGCATGGTTGAAGTTGAAGGAATCTGCTGATGCTTATGAGGATTCCTGTGACTAGAACTGGCAGAATAGCCTAGCCCAGCTATTCTAGTCTACTTGGTTAATTGAATTGGGTACTTGATACCCTGGCAATCTTTACCCAACCCTTGTCCCGGTTTATGACCCAATGACATCATTTCTTGAGTAGCCGACATTACCTCGGTAGAAATCTTGGGTTCGGGCAATGGCATTCAAATAGCATGGTATTGGGTATTGCTTACTTCCAAAGCATGAAAGCTGACCGGTTCAACATCTGCATTGGTATTGATGAATGGCATGTCCCCGTGTTGAGGATACTCTGGTTCAGCGTTGACCGTAACCAGGCTATTATTGATAATGTATTTCAACTGTAGGTGAAGAGTGGAGGGGACTGCCCCAGCCATATGAATCCATGGTTGCCCCAAGAGTAGGTTGTATCCATAATCTATCTTGAGCACATAGAAAGATACGCAGAATATGTGAGGACCAATTTCGATTGACAGCTCAATTACTCCGACCGAATTTCGCTGGGCTCCATCAAAAGCTTTGATGATAATATGGCTACTCCGAATTCGGTTGAGATTGATGTTCATCTTCACCAAGGTAGCGTATGGACATATATTTAGAGAGGAACCTCCATCTATCAGGACTCCAGCTAGCATGTATCCAGAGGAGAAGACCGCAATGTACAAAGGCTTGCAATGACCGGTCCCCTCAGGCGGTATGTCATCATCAGTGAAGGATATCACATTGTTGTTGAAAATGTGATCAACCAGATGTTGAAATTTTTCCATATCAACTGATGTTGGTAGATAGGCTTCTTCTAAAACCTTCAACAAGACCTTCCGGTGATTCTCTGAAGTTAGGACCAAATCCAAAATTGATATTTTTTATGGAGCTTCTTTTAAGCTTAAAACCACCGTGGCTCTGTTATGACCCATAGTACAGAGGAAATTTTCAATCTTCTCCATGGGTATTTTTCCCTTTGATTTGATGGTAGACTTCATCACCCGTTGGGGAAGATACAATGGATTTTCCTTTGACACTGTAGCAGTTGTATGTGAGGTGGATCCTTCACCTTCTCCATAATTCCACGGAACTTTGTGCAAGCTAACAATAGGATATTGTTCTCTGCACGGAAAGTTGATTGGCTCGGGAGCGACCACTTTCAAAGGATTGTTGCTTCCCTTGAGTTGAATTGTTGGCATTGTGAGTGATTTGTTAACCTCGCCAGCTTCAGTGGATATGACTGCTACCACAGTCTTCCACTTAGTAGGACCTGAATTCTCACTTACATGTAACACATTATCGTTTTCTGCTAGGCGTAGGACACCACTGTCGACTAGATTTTGGATAAGGTGGCGGAGTGCCCAGCATTCTTCTGTTCTGTGACTGTGAGACTGGGAGTGATATTGACATACTCCATCAGAGTTGTACCGCCCTGAACGTGGGTTGATTGGAGGTAGAAGGGAACTGATCCTTCCTTCATTGATTAACATATGAAGGATTTCCTCCATAGGTTGGCCCAAATAGGTGAATTCTCTTTTGTTGGCAAAATACCGACGAGCCTTGGCATTTGCTCTCCTTGTCACTTTGTCTTCCAGCATTTCATTTTCTGAAAATGACGAGGGAATATTCATGACAAGAGGTAGGAGACTGGCATGCTCCTGGCTGATTAATTGACGTGTAACTTGATGCTGATAAGTCATCAGTTCCGCTAATTGCTCAATTTTCTTGCATAGAGCTTTCATCTTTCGTTCTATTGTGAACTAAAACTTGGCATAATCCCATCTGTCATCACCGTCTTTGAGGGTCTAGGAGGATTCACAGCTGAAATTGGAACTCTGTCCGTTGCTCCAATTGATCATGTTGACCTCTTTTTCTTTGTGTTGAGGAAGAGGGTTGTCTTGAATGTGAGGCTGATCTGGTTTGGTGACCACGATCTCCCTGTTGTCTATCAGGTCCTGGATCTTGTGTTTCAAGTCCTAACAATCCTGAGTAACATGTCCAGGCGCCCCGGTATGATAAGCACATTTCCGAGCAGCATGTCCATTAGGGCTGACCGATGGATGAAGATGTGTAATTTTCTTCTATGTTGTCAGAAGAGTGAGAATGTTCTCGAGGGTATCCCCTAAGGGTGTAAACACTCGAGGGCATTTGACTTCTCCACCTTTTAGTATTGGAGGGTTCGTAGACTGTGCTTGAAAGGGAGTGTAGTTTCTCCTTTGAATAGGTATGTTTTGATTGCTTTTTTGACCCTGTAGTATCAGGGAATCATCTTCCTCTTTCTTTTTATGGACCCTCCGGGAGTTGTTTCCATAATTTCCGGATTGGATGTGATCCACAACAGCTTTAAGGGCAGCTAGGTCTTGAATCTTTCCGGACTTCAAACCCATCTCAGCCATCTCCCTATATTTGACCATTTCAGAAAATGGTTTGCCGATGCCGGCTAAAACTCTCTCATAGAACGGAGCTTCTTGTATGTCTATGAAAGTCATGACCATCTCTGATTCTGTCATAGAAGGACTAACTTGGGCAGTCAGGCGTCTCCACCTTTGAGCATACTCTCTGAAAGACTCGTTAGACTGTTTCTTGATCTTGGTAATTTGATACCGATCAGGAGCCATCTGAGTTTGAAAGATGTATTGAGTGAGGAAAGCATGTGCTAGCTCTTCCCAGCTATGGATCTTTGAATTGTCTAGTCTTGTGTACCACGAACGGGCTTCTCCAGTTAGACTTTTTTGGAACAATTGCATTCTGAGCTTTTCGTCCTCTGCATAAGATCCAAGTTCTCCAATAAACACCTTTAAATGTGTGTAAGGATCTCCCAACCCGTCATATTTCTCGAAGTCAGGAGTTTTAAACTTTTCTGGATAATGAACACCAGGGAAAATGCAAAGATCAGCATATGAAACACTCCCGTGTGTTCCAATTCCTTTGATAGCACGAAGGGTCTCTTCCATTTGGAGGACTTTCTTTTTGATGTCACTAGTGTTTGGATCTCCAGTGGGATGGGGAGCATCATGAGTTTTGTTGGTCGTATCCAACTGCAGTTCAGGAATTATAATGACCTGGGTTCCCCCTTGTACGGAGGATTCAACATGTATGGGTATTTTTGGACCCTGATTGGACTGGTGTAGTACTTTGAGTAGAACAGCCAAATCTGTAATTTGTTTGCTTAATTCGTCGAATTCTTTGTGAGAAACTGGATTAAGGTCAGTCTGGTCAGATGACGACATTATTGACTGTAGGCATGTAGCCTTTTTGGACTTTGATAAGGTAGTAGGTCTGATTGGTTCCCTGCGAAAGACTTGCATAGTTTAGTCTTTAGGGAATGTGTATAATAAAATGCTACGTGATGTGTCCATTTTAGGAATTTTATCTTGCAAAACGGATGTCAGCTGTTTGTAGCATGTTAATATGTATGTGTACACATTTCTTCATATTTCTCATTACATGGAGATAGATATGGAATATAATTACAAGTAATTGTGTTTACAAGTAATTGAAATGAGAGCATGAAGAGACTTTCCTCCGTTTTGGGTTTATCAGAGGCTGACCTATCTTAGGTTACTCTCGTGGATTTTTGGCATGAAGGTTCCCAAATCATCGCAATCTACTTGACGGGAAGTTAATCCGGTCTTTCAACTGGAGCGAATTTGGGTGGTACCTTTCCTGAGCCTCGGAGAATTAGTCTTCTCATGAGTCCAGTAATCAAACACCGACGGGATAGCCTCCTGGTGGAGGGACCACACAACATGCATTCACATACATCGCGTCTCACTGTATGATAATGATGACATGTGCGAAGCACTAATATCACAAGCAGATATGGTACGAAGCACTAATATCATAAGCAGTTATGGTGCGAAGCACTATGTGCAATAAGGAAATGCATTCGTACACATTCATCATCAATATAAATGCAACATCCACACACAAGCAGATAACAATTTTGAAAAGATTGTAATAGCGGCTTAAGTCCTCTTACTGGAGTCCTCAGCAGATTCGCCACATGTCGACGTCGGGATTTTTAGATGTCCCTTTCAGTTACTTGTTCTTTGGTGTTCTCATTTTAGGTGAGATTTGTTTGAAAAAATAAGTGAAAAAGGTTCGACATGTATAATGTCGACGATGGACTGTTAAGAGTCGCCTGTTGGTTTTTTAAATGGTTGGACCAACACAACCGAGAAAAGGTTTGCACATTGACCCAGTGATGTGACATTGCTAAACGGGTCGGTGAAACCGAGATTCATTAGGGCCCGTGGACTTGGTTATGTGGAGGGAAGGTGTTAGGCACCCCCCGACATTCGAGTTACCACGGTGACCGCCTCTTTTCAAGAAGCTGTTATCTGAATGTGTGTGTGTGTGGGTCAATGTGTTGTTATTTGGAAGTAGTACAAGGTCTCGTTCGCACCTATATACACAGGGTTTGAATTTATGTAAAAATTCAATTTTAAGCAAGATATGGCGGTGATGTTTTATAAAAGAGGTTTTTCAAACCCTGATGCTCAATAGTAATTGAGACCTTTTACACTCCCATTTTATTAAGTGTTCGGCTTGATTGATTTTATTTTACAGATGCGATGCATCCGTACGAAAATAATGTACAAAATAATGTCGACTTCCTCGTGGGTATGGAAACCATCTGAGGTAATTCAGACACCGTAAAATAATTTACAAGCTGCTTACAGCTGAAAATGTCCATCACGGGAACCGAATCTAGATCCAATGGGATGAATCTGTGATCACATGATTCCTAGGCGCACAAGATACCACAATTTATTTGAAAGCAGTAAGCAGGTATATATATAAAAGCTGTAAATATATATATACAGACATGATCACCAACCACGAAGCACCTCCATGGGGGATAAGAAATGTAAATAAAGCTGTTAAAAGCTATCAACCGCCACAGAGGAAAACTCCAGGCGGGACAAAATGTAAAGAAAGCTGTACAAAGCGATCAACTGCCACGAAGTAAACTCCAAGCAGGACGAAACATAAAGAAAGCTGTAAAAGCGATCAACCACCACGAAGTGAACTCCAGGTGGGACAAAAATGTGTGTATATATATATATATATATATATATATATATATATATATATATATGTATAAAAGCAATAAACGCACCGGATGTAAAATCTAGGCTCATCGAACAGAGTTCGACACAGTTCATATATATAAGTGTATATATATATATATATATATATATATATATATATATATATATATATATATATATATATAAACGAATAAACGCACCAGATGTAAAATCCAGGCTCATCGAACAAAGTCCGACCACAGTTAATATATATAAGTATATATATATATATATATATATATATATATATATATATATATATATATATTAAAGCAATTAAACGCTCCAGACCAAAGTTTAGGCTCATCGAACAAAGTTCGAAACACAGTTCATATATATATATATATATACAGACTGAAATGAAACCACAGACCAAAGTCCGGGCAAAAGCAAGCAACACGACTCTCAACGTGAAGAAGGGTGTGTGCAGAGATGAAGAGAAAGACTCTAAAGTGTGTGAGAAGGCTTACAGTTGACTGCCAAAGAAAACTTCTATATCTTTAAAGTGGGTAAATACTGGCTTTTGTAGGTATAAAAGAGGCTATATATGAGGTCACAGGTGTTTTAAATGAGAAAGTACATTGCATGGGGTGAGTGCAGAGCAAATTGGACAGGGCTTTCTCGCCGTTTTCTCTTGCAAAATGGGCAGCCCAAGCCCTCTATTTATAGACAAAGTAGCCGCAGGTGTACCAGAGGCAACCCGGGTGAGCACGGGTTTTTCGGGTCGGGTCGTCTCGTAGTACATGTACTCGGGCACCGTAATGTCCACTCGGACTTTTAAAAGTGCAATTTGGGCATACGTTTGAGGTATACAGAACCTATTTTGGACCGCCGTTGTCAAGAGTTGTACGATGACATAGGATTAGAGTTTGTACGAAGTCATTGAAGATAGGACGCTGCCCTCCGGTCTTCAAGCTTCAACTTCTATCCGTTACCCCGCATAATACTCACTCGGGATTGGTTAGTCTTGTGGGACATCATTGTGTAGAGATGTTGAGACGACATGGCGTGGCATCGCGTTGGCTAGATGACGATGTTACCCCTCACCGGTGTTATCGCCGGATTGGGCTGATAAATTAGACGTTGCTCAGGCTTCGCTGAGATTGGACTGTTGCAATTGTTGAAGGTCTTCATTGTCATCTTTGAGGTGTGTTTGTCTTCCCGGTGTTATCGCCGGGTTGGTACAGAACATCTCGTTGTGAGCGCCGAGATTGAAGCTAGTCTCATTTAAAACAAGCATTTCCGGGGTTATCGCCGAAACTGCATTCCTTGGGGTTATCACCAAGGTTGGTGGCTATTCCTATGGTTGGGACTGAGACTGGATACATCGGGGTTATCTCTGAGATTAATCGGGTTTCTTCGGTGTGTGTTCCGGTATTGTATCTGCACGCCTCGGGGGGATCTCTGAGATTGGAATTGTTACTCCCAGAGTGTGATCTAGGGTTGATGCTGAACTTCCGGTAGTATCCGGTATGGATATGGATTGTCTTTCAGGGTTCCCTCTTAAAAGATGAATTTGTCCTCCTGCAATGCCAGTGACAGTAGTACATAAAATTTTGAGTGTCTACAACCTTTTCAGGTGTTAGGTGAGAAAGTAGTCTGCTGTGTTAGTGGGCCATAATGCAATTCAGGAGATGTGAAGAAAAGTCTCCATCAAAGTTCAGAAATGTCAAACGCATTTAATGTTTCAACAAATGGCTTCAACGGATAGATTTCAAGGATCACATATATGCAGAACAGATGCAGATGAGACAACTAAGCAAGAATTGAACAAAAATGTACAAGAACACTCAACGCTCAACTTTACGATCTGAAAAAAAGAGAAAGCTTGCTTAGCTACTCAGTTATTTCGAACAAGTGCTTAATAGCAACTGAGTAGCATCAACCAAGAACTCAACAACTATCAATCAACTGAAGTAAGAGTTCCGAGTCAAGAAGGACTTGAAGAGTTCTAAGTGAACTGTGAAGAACCAAGTCTGCTGGGCTTGAAGAGTTCAAGAGTGAACTAAGAAGTTCCTAGACTGCTAGTCTAAAAGGAATGTGAGATTCAGAAAGTGTAAAAGATATCCTTAGTGGATTTCCTACTCGAGGAGTAGAATAGTGGACTAGGAGCTTTAAGTGCTCTAAACCACTTAAAACTACTGTGTCTCTTACATTATTGCTATAACTGCTATAACTGTTATAACTGCCTCACTCACACCAACTTGCCATATCTAAAAGGGAGATTAAACAAACCATAATTCCACTGTGTTTTTAATCACTATCAAACTAACAAAGTAAAACGAAAAGAATTTTTAAATATCTATTCAACCCCCCCTTCTAGATAACTATTGTGCCTCTGGGAACTAACAATTGCTATCAGAGTAGGTTCTATTATTTAGCCTACAAAGCTTTAGTAGATCTAATGTCACACTTACCAAGTGAATCAAGGACTGGAGGAGGCAGCAATCCACCTATGTGCAACAAAGATAAATTCGCAAACTGGAAAGTTCGGATGCAAGCATACATGGACTCAATATATGGAGATCTATTTAAAACTGTTCAGAATGGGCCCTATGTTCCTAAAAAGCTTGCACCAACTACAAATGATCCAAACAGAATATAAATCAAAGTCAAAAGAGAATGGAATGACAAAGAGAAGAGAGCTGTTCAACTCGACAAGAAGGCCAAGAACATTTTATTTCAATCCTTAGAAGGCGATCTGTTCAAAAATGTAGTCAACAACAAAACAGTAAAGGAGGTTTGGGAAGCACTGCTCATCATGCATGAAGGAACAGAAGAAGTCAGAGAAAATAAACAATCTCTTAACACAACAATATGAAATGTTTGCAGACGTTCATAGAGAAAACGTCACTGCCACCTACGAGAGATTCAACATTCTGCTCAACTCTCTACGAGCCTTGGAAATATCTACCCAAACAAATATCTAATCATAAATTTCATGAGAACCTTGCCAAGCAGGTGGGATGCCAAAACCACTGCTATTAGAGAGTCAAAGAATCTCCATGAGATGACTGTTCAACAGTTATATGGCAACCTTCTTACATACGAACTGGAGCTAACTCGACGAGCAGAAACTCTATCAAAAGGAAGAAATAAGGATAAGGGTGTTTCTCTCAAAGAAACTGAAAGTACCATCAAGGTCAACACTGAAATTGACTCTGACTATGATGAAGATGATGATGAGGACTTTGCAATGTTGGTGAAAAGACTCAGAAGGTTCATGCGTCAAGGAAAAACCAACAAGCCAAAGAAAGTCAGCAACTACAGCAGCCAGGAGCAAATGAATGATCTATGCTACAATTGCAATAAACCTTGCCATTTCATTGACAACTGCAACAAACCTCTCAGAGAAGAACTAAAGAAGAAATCACACCTAAAGAAGGAATACAAAGGCCTCAGAAGAGAGATAAAGGCCTTGTAGCTGGAGGATCGTGGAATGACTCAGACAATGACTCAACTCCTAAATCTGGAGATGATGAAGATCCGCAAATGGCAAATCTTTGTTTAATAGCCAAGAATGCAAAAGACAAACAGAACTCTAACATACATGAAGTATGTATAGATGAGGTATTTGACTTCAACTCTCCTGATGTAGACATTGATGATCTAAGAACTGCACTGCATGGTATAACAGCTGATATGCATCAATACATGAAATGGTTTAGAGTTCTGTCTAAGGACTATTCACTTCTTCAAAAGGAGAAAGAGAAAGTTCAAGAAGAACTGGAAACAGCCCTTCTAAGTACTAACTCTCTCTCCAAGTTTAAAGCTGAGAATAAGCACTTGAAACAAACCAATGAGCTTAATGCACAAAGAGAGTCAAGTCTAATCTCTAAAATTGAGGAGCTAGAAAACACAATCTCTACATGGAATAAATCCTCTTCATCCATGGACTCCCTGATCTCTAGCTAGAGAAGTGTCTCTGACAATAGGTTTAGGCTTTGGGGAATCTATCTCAAAGCCATGTGTAGAAAAGGTAAAGGAAACTAGCATCAATAATGCTTCAAGTTTTAGTAAAGGCATTATATTTATGAAATCCTCACAAAAGGATGAGCCAGTCAAACCTTGAGCTACTGATTCAATCCATATTCTAAGAAGTAAGGGATCTCATACTGGCCTGGGTTTCAGAAAAGAGAAGAGTAACCCAGCCACTACTCACCAATCTCGAAGGATCGTAGAGTCGAGTAAGACCAACTCTACGAACCAACTGGGAAGGTACATTAGAGGTAAGGTACACTCCTCACAAATCATGAAACACGAGGGCACATTGAAAAAGAAAAATCAGCCTAACAAAAAGATAACTAAAGATCCACAAAAGTCCAAATGGAGGAAGAATTCTCACACACACACACACAAGCATGCATCATATTAGATGTTTTGTGTGCTATAAAATTGGTCACAAGGCTGCAAAGTGCTATAATAATTCCATGCATGTGAGACCCAATGTAAGACCCCGAATTTTATGAAATAAAAGTTTTCAATTTTTCTTATAATTACAATTCAGTAAATGGTTAAATTGATAAAAGGTTAAAGTTAAGGGTGATAAATGAATTTTTTTCAAAATAAGCAAGTGATTATAAAATACTCATTGTTGTCGGGGAATATTCGTTTGGTCGTGGAATATTCTTTCTGTCGGGGAATATTCGTACGACGGCGCAGCCTTTTGTGGGCCCTGTAACAGAATAACTGTCGGATGAAGAAAATGACAAATTAAATTTTTTATAAATAACGGCGTAATCGTTACTATTAACACTGTTGGAATACCCGGTGGATAAAGTAAAGTAATACGCGTTGTTGCACAGTAGCACACGGTATTGCACAGTATTTTTGAATTATTGATTCTTACGTAAGAAGGCACTACTCAATAATTGTTACAGTAATTATTATTCAGTATTTTATTTTATTGATTCAATAATTGCTGCATTGATATTTTATATTGTTGTTGTTTCAATAATTGTCATTACACAGTATTTTCATTATTGAAGCAATAATTCATATTATCTGAATAATATTATTAGATAACATTATTGAAAATGTCTAGAAAGTTCTGTCTAAGGAGAGGTTTGGTCACCTAATTGCGCGCCAGTAAGGAAAAATTCTTATTGGAAAGCCCCCTCTTTCCTGGGAACGGCCTGGTTGCCAGTACTGTGATTCTGTAATATTATTTGTGAATAATTACTTATTGATTTATATGATGAGGAAAATATTGATTTTATGTGGATATAGATGGAGAAAATTTTTAATGTGACAATTGTTAAAAATTAATATTTTATCTTTTTCTGATAAAATAATTCATTTAAATATATTATTATATTTTAATAATATAATAATGATGATATTTTTACGATGAATGTGGGATATATGAGTATATGTGGAAGAGGAGTATTTTTGTTATCAAAAATATTTAAAGCATATTTTATGTGTCGGTGGACCTCATTTCTTGACTGAAATTTGATTATAGCCTGTAAAATCGTCCGTTTTTGGATTTCGGTCAATTTCTATTTGGAATTTGGAAAAAATTTCTTCTGTAAAGTTGTAGAGAATTGAATTTCCTATAAAAACTCGCAAGATTTGAATTGTCTGACAAAAGGGCTATTTATTGTGAATTATTGAAGTTTCGAAGCTACAAAATAATTGATTTTTGGAAGTTTAAAATATTTAAAGAATGAAAAACGTTTTTTTTGTTTGTGGGCAGCCTAACATGTGATGTAAATGCTGAATTCAAAATCTAGAAAGTGTGCGTAGAGAATTTGTTATATATATTATTATTATATTAAATTTTTTGCTTTGGTGTTCTAAGCATTTTCGAATAAATAGGGTGCTTAGGTTAGAATTAAAAATCACACCAGAAACTGAAGTTTTCTCTCTTTATAATATCGAGCGTATTCTTGTGATTATTTTGAGTATACTTTGAGTATTGCTATACGGTGCAAGTTCAAGTTATAGCCTATATCCGGTGTTTCAACTAGAAGTACTGTCTTTCGAGGTAAGGGATAGTAAGGGAGGTTATTTTCTTCTAAAATGATATTATTTCTTCAATATCATTATGCCGAAATATTGGTTGGAACTTTTTATCAAATTTGGAACTTTTTCATGTCGGGGTTACTATTCATGAGTTACTATTCACGAGTTACTATTCATGAATACTATTCATGAAGCGTGAAGATGTTTTTTGTGAAATTTCTATCTTTTGGTGTCAGAGTTACTATTCACGTATACGACACTATTCACGAATACGGGACTATTCACCGAAAAAAATGAAATTTTTTCTTTTTGTCTAAAATATCTATTGTGGATACTAGCTTTGATTGTATCCATGTTTTGATCATTCTTGAATTTTACACCACTATGATTATTTTTGAGGTATTTTTGGACATGGATAAAATAAAGTACGAATCCTAAATCCTTAATCCTTGTCATTTTGTTTCACTAGATTCGTTTCTTTAAAAATATTTTTCATCATCCTCAGTTCTAAATGATGATATAATTGAATATCTTTGGCCTGTATTGCAAAGATGAATGATTTCTGATGAATATCTTTGGCCCGTAATGTTTAGATGACCATGACCAACTGATGAATATCTTTGGCCTGTAGTGAAAAGATGACTTGTTGATGTATATCTTTGGCCTGTAGTGCAAAGATGACTTGTTGATGTATATCTTTGGCCTGTAGTGAAAAGATGACTTATTGATGTATATCTTTGGCCGTAGTGAAGAGATGAATTTATTAGTATGATTATGAACATGAACTGTGATTTGGTATAACCATGATCTTTGATGTTTCAGGTGATAAAAATTATCTTTGTCCTGGATGAGAAAAGGAATTTAGAACAACAATTACGATTATGAGTTATACATGTGATTGTGGACAGGAATTGTTGATTGATGTTATAGGGATAAAACATTGTTGGTGGAATTTTAACATGGAGAAGATAATAGACTTTATAGTCTATTTGACTCTTCTAATGGATTGCTCATTCCGCTGTAAATATGGTTTAAATTTTTTTATCATATACCATATGTTCTAAATCTCTGATTTATTACTGTTGAAGGCTATTGATAATTTATTTATCTTTAGTCATGACATTCTTTACTGAGCTAGTTGTGCTCACCCTTTTGGTTCACAATTCCTTTCAGGTAATACAAGTGTAGCTGGGTCGAGCGGGGGATAACAGGGGAATAGAACGGTGGTCATCATTTAGTAGTTATGTTTGGCGAATCAACTAGGGTGAAGCGAACCCAACGTTGGAAGGGTATTTTGCCACTGTCATACAAGATGTCTAATGACATACCACCTTGTGTCATCATAAGACATCATAAGACATGGATGTGCTCATCCACTTGCTGAGTATATCTACCAGCACTATCTATATGATCTTGGAGTCTATTTGAAATATAACTCTCAATTAGAGACAGTGGAGATAATGATATGTCAGGAGAAGACTTGCCATTGGGAAGAATATGATAGTAATCTTCTTGTTTTTCTTTGGGGTCTATTGGGTCAACCAAGGATAATTCTGTAGCCATATGATATCTATAATAACCTAGACGCATGGCCTCCCATGTACAAAGGTTTCCTTGAGCACTTCCCAAAGATTCTAATTTCTAAAACAGTTTTCGACTATACCTTTATGTAAGGTGTCATTATGAGGTGTTGTCCATGGTTGGGACATGAGTCACAGTTGATATATATTTGTATACAAACTCACAACATATGTGTTGTTGTATTTTGCACGACAATTATTGTAATAAAGTTGTAGTTGTTTTCTGTACCATGTATTTGGCGACTCAGAATGGGTTTGATGGAATGGACCTATTTTGGGGTCATTACACCCAAGATAAAGCAGGTTTGGGTTCCCAAGGGTACTAACAAAGTAGGACCCATGCAAATATGGGTATCAAAATGAAGGTTTAATGTTACCATAGGAAAAGAACTCCACGATCACGACTTGGTATCTGGACAGTGGATGTTCAAGGCACATAACTGGGAACAAAGCCCTTTTGTCTAACTACATAGAGAAGGAAGGTCCCCCAGTCATCTTTGGAGACAACGGCTCTGGCAAGACAAGAAGATATGGCTCAGCTGGAAATGGTACAATGTCCTTCAGTAAAGTGGCCTATATGGAAGGACTGCAACACAATCTTTTATGCATTAACCAACTCTACGACAAGGGTCATCAAGTGACATTCCTCAACAATCAATGTCAAGTCAGAGACCTGAAGACATCTACTGTAAAGTTAACTGGAACAAGAGAAGGAAATGTCTACACAGTAAATCTTGAACAACTAAGCTCAGACGAGACAATATGCTTTTTGGCTAAAGCATTTGAAGAGATAAGCTGGTTATGGCATCAAAGACTGTCTCATCTCAACTTCAAGAGCATGTCCAAACTTGCCTCAAAAGATTTAGTTGCAGGCTTACCCAAGTTCACCTTCGTTAAGGAAAAACCGTGCAATACATGTCAGCTTAGAAAGCAGACCAGAAGCTCATTTAAGAGCAAAACTGCCAACTCAATTGACAACCCCCTGCATTTTCTCCACATGGATCTATTTGGGCCAATTCCAACGACAAGCCTCGGAAGGAAGAGATACTCACTGGTCATAGTCGACGACTACACCAGATTCACATGGGTGTTCTTTCTAACCTTAAAGGATGAAACAAGCTCCCAACTGGTCAAGATGTTCAGGCTAGTGATGAACGAGAAATGAGAGAAAATCAAGGCTATAAGAAGTGATCATGGCAGAGAATTTGACTTCTCAAAAATGGACCAATTCTGCACAGACAATGGCATCAGTCACAACTTCTCAGCTCCACAAACTCCTCAACAAAATGGAGTAACTGAGAGAAAGAACAGGACACTGATAGAGGCTGGAAGAACTCTACTAGCAGCAGCCCATCTGCCTAAATACTTCTTGGCAGAAGCTGTCAACACTGCATGCTACACTCAGAACAGATCACTCATACACTCTACGATTAAGAAGACTCCCTATGAACGGTGGAAAGGAAGAAATCAAAGTGTCAGCTACTTTCATGTATTCGGCTATGCATGCTACATTCTCAACAATGAAAAGCAGTACTTGACAAAATTTCAACCCAAGTCAGACGAAGGAATCTTTCTTGGATATGCCACAGACAGTAAGGCCTACAGAGTGTTCAACAAGAAGACACTGAGTGTTGAAGTCTCGATTCACATCATCTTTGATGAGACAAACTTAGACAAAATAGTGCTTCAAGACAGTACGATTGACATTTTAGACACTACAAATGATGTCGTCGAGCTCAACACTACGATCGTAGTGCCAGATAGTGAAATCGCTGAACAAAGAAATGCGATCGTAGAGAGGCCTATGCCAGACAACGAACCTCCACACCAAGAAGAAGAAATAGATATTGAAGGCCTAAGACAAGAAGGCATCAGGACAGATGTCCCAACATGAAACAAATGGGCAAGAGATCACACTCAAGATTTAATCATTGGAGATCCGAGTGCACGAGTCAAAATAAGAGCTACCACGCCCAGAATGAATGTTTTTAACTAAGCTTCCTGTCACAAATGGAACCTAAGAAGAGAGGATGCTATGGAAGACTCCAGCTGGATAGAAGCCATGTAAGAAGAACTTAACCAATTTGAAAGAAGAAAAGTATGGAGATTGGTACCAAGACCAAAGAGTCATCCTGTCATTGGAACCAAGTGGGTCTTCAGAAACAAGATGGATGAAGATGGAGTAATAACCAGGAATAGGGAAAGACTAGTGGCCAAGGGCTATTCTCAGGAAGAAGGCATTGACTACGATGAGACATTTGCACCTGTTGCTAGACTAGAAGCCATCAGAATATTCCTTGCCTTTGCTGCTCACATGAAATTCAAGGTCTTTCAGATGGATGTCAAAAGTGCATTCCTAAATGGTGAACTTAAAGAAAAAGTCTACATAGAGAAACCTACAGGTTTCATTAATTCATCTCTTTCTAATTATGTTTATAGATTAAACAAAGCCTTATATGGTCTTAAACAAGCACCTAGAGCATGGTATGAAACACTGACTAACTTTCTTATTGAAAATGAGTTCACTAGAGGTAAAGTAGATACCACGTTATTTCTTAGAAAGCATAAAGACAAAGTCGTATTGGTTCAAATATATATTGATGATATCATTTTTGGTTCTACTGACAAAAAGTTATGCAAGAGATTCTCCAAACTTATGCAGAGCAAGTTTGGAATGAGCATGATGGGTGAGCTGAACTTCTTCCTTGGATTGCAAGTAAAGCAGATTGATGAAAGAATATTCATAAACCAAGCCAAGTATATTAAAGACTTACTTAAGAATTATGGCATGGAACCAGTCTCTCCCATGAAAACCCCAATTGCTCCTACAACCAAGCTTAACAGCGATGAAAAAGGTAAAAGTATTGATATAACTCAATACAGAGGTATGATAGGCTCTCTTTTATATCTAACTGCCAGTAGACCAGATATAATGTTTGCAACATGCATTTGTGCTAGATTTTAGTCTAATCCTAAAGAATCACATTTAACTGCTGTAAAGAGGATTTTCAGGTATCTCAAAGGTACACCTCACTTGGGGCTTTGGTATCCCACGGAGTCCTCATTTGAACTAACAGGATACACATATGCTGATTTTTTTAGGCTACAAAATAGATAGAAAGAGTACCAGTGGCACCTGTCAATTGCCAGGAAACAGAATTGTGTCCTGGTTTAGCAAGAAGCAAAATTCAGTATCTACTTCAAATGCAGAAGCTGAATACATTACTGCTGGCAGCTGCTGTGCTCAGATCCCATGGATGAAAAATCAGCTAGTAGATTATGGATATAAAGGCTATGTTCGAAATCATAGACATGATCAAAGGAAGTCCACGATCGTAGAGCTCAAGTGGCATGAAAGACAATGATCGTAGTGCTGACTCAACGATCGCAGTGCAGACTCAATGATGGCAGAGCCCCATCAACAAAACAAAGGAGCATCCTGTGATGATAAAGTTCATAACAAAGCAATCTCTCTGATAAGCGCCTCAAGAACAAACCTAACCCTTGATTCACTCTATGAGATTGGCCCTTCCTGAGTTACATTAAACCATGAAGAATGCTAAGTTAAAAGTTCATCACAAGGATTCGATCAGACTCAACGATCGTAGTTCAGACACGATGATTGCTGAGCAGACTCGACGATCGTAGTTCAGACACGATGATTGCAGTTCAGACACTATAATTACTGAGCAGACATGACGATTGCAGTTCAGACTCAACGATTATAGAGTAGACTCGACGAATGCAAAGGCTACCTCAACGATTGTAGTCCTCCTTAAGGACACATTAGCTCAGAAGGAGCTAAGGGAAAATAAGTACAATCCGCCTCTGTTAGATTTGTAGAGCCAAGCAGAATTCGACACCTGCCCCAATAAGCAAAATGGAGAGAGGGAAGTTACAAGTATAATTTAAAAGTGCCTTTTTGAAATCAGAAGTTCAAAAAGAATATATCTCCCTTTCTCTCTACAAGCAGAAACCCTAACCCTTAAGAAAGTTCATATAACCATACTCCTTGCAAAGAAATCAATGGCAGCCTCCAACGTCATCTCCGGCTACAAAATCTATTTCAATGAGTTCAAAATAGCTGAACCCAAATTTCACAAAACTCTGACATTGATAAAGAAGGCTGGTCTTGAAGAATCCCTGGGTACAAGCACATGGATCTACCCGAAGCTCATAAAGGAGTTTTACAGGAATGGGGTGTTCGAAAACAATGTCATCACCACGAGGGTCAAGGACGTGGAAATCAAACTCAGAACTGAGGATATCAACCTAGCCCTAGGCTTCAAATCTGAAGGATTCCCATTCATAGATGGCATCGACTTCCATGAAGGCCTAAAGAAGATGCATCACAAGAAATTCCCCATTGTCAAAGGATACAAGAAAAAGGAGTTTCCTCAGAGGTACGAATTTCTGGACTATTTTATTGGGAAATGTATAAATTGCAAGAGCTTTGGCCACGATTCTGTAAATGAGGTGCAACTCATGCTCATGACTACCATAAGTTATGGAATACAACTTAACTATGGAGCTTTACTGCTTGAATGGATTGGGAAATGGATCACCAGCTCGAAGAAAACAAAGAGCTCTCAAAAGATGCTCTACGGGCGATTTATAAGCATCATCCTACAGTCTGCTCTGGGTGATAAGATTAGGGACGATGAAGGAGAGTCCATCAATCCAGACAGACGAATGACCCTACAACTATTTAAAACTGGAAAAGGAATCCAGCAGAGAATGTGCATATGATGTCAGAGTCCAGTGGAAGAACTGGTGATATAAAAGAATCAGGGATTCAAGGAAACATGTCAGTCGTCAAAGAGACTGAAGAAGAAGAGGAAGAGATCAGCAAGGGAGAACCCACTGCCTTTATCAGAAAAAGCAAGGGCAAGAGAAAGATAAAGACTAGAATGGCAGAAGAACCTCAAGGGTCTACCACTGATATACCTGTAGAGTCCTCTGATATTGAGACTCTGAGGATCCTAAGAAGAAAAAAACAGCAGGCTGAGGCAGATGAAGATAGAGTTACCATATCACAGCTGCTAAAGAAGAACAAAATCACTCACAAGTCCAAGAGGCCATCTATCTCTTTGATCGTCGAGTCTCTACCGATCGTAGAGACCAGACTGAACACCTCAAGCAAGAAAGTTGCTGCCCCAGATGGTCTGACTGATCAACAGGACAGATCTGAAGCTCAAGGAAGTCATGAGGTTATGACTCAACCTAGAAAACTAAGACAAAAATTGGTTAAGAAGTACATCCTTGTCAATGAAGGAGTACTCAAAGGGGAAGACAAAAAGATGGCTGCTGAAAAGGAACTATCTAAAGAAAGCCAAAAGGACAAAGCTCAAGATGAGGGGGAGATACCTGAAGTTCTCACCCTAGAAAATGCTCCAGCTGAGGGGGAGCTACTAGTCCTGCAGATGGATGATCATGTTGAGGGGGAGTATCATGATATCCCCATTACAGAAGAAGATATTCCTGTAGAAAATGAGGGAGAACCAGAGCAAGAATAAAATGAAGTGATTGATATAGTGGAATCCTTGAACAAAGACAGAGAAGAGGACGAAGATGATGAGGTCGAGATTATAGTTGTGGGCTACAATGGGCATAGAAAAGCTAACTACGAGTTGCTATTCTCCTATCTACCCATGATGCCTTTTCATCAAGCTCAAATTCTAAACTCCTAGAATCATATATTTTGGAGCTTTAAAGAATATCCAGCCATCTCTGTGCTAGCTCATGGATTCCTAGAAAACTTCAACTTTGCCAAACAGCTGATAACAAATGGTCCATCTTCAAGGATGGTGCATGCGGTATTATCTGTCCCAATCTTGTTTAGAGTTAATCACTATCCACAATCTTTCTTCAGTCAATTTTATGAATTTCCAAGCTAGTTGAACGTGGTCCTAAATCCACTAAGTCAATTCCCAGTTACAGAATCCAAAAATTCTGTAACTGATGAACCAAATGTGCCCAACTTCATACTGATTCCAACTCCCATCATCTCTACGATTGCTGACTTTAGCCCCATCGTAGAGCCCCAAGCTCAAATCGTAGAGCCGCCCACTCCAGACACCCAAAAAAAGGCTCCTCCATCAGATATTCCCTCTTCTTCCACAAATGAATACTTCAACCTTGATCTTGCTCTATACTCCTTGCAAGATCAAAACAAGGATATACCCACTCCTCCACACATTCCACAACTCAGTGAACTTTTCTCAGATCTGCCCACCAAATCTGAGTTATCCGAGGTGTCAAAGAAAGTGATTAAGGATATAGATGACAGTCTTGAAGCCCACACAGAACTTATTCAACTATGACTGACTAAGATGATCACAGCTGCCAATGCTCTCGCCAGCACCCTAAGCTCTGAGCTTACAAAGAAGCTCAGGGAGATCATAAAAGAAATGGTGAAGAACATAAATGACCGGGATCAAATACATTTTAAAGCAACTAAAAGACATCGGGATGCTGTTCTCGTCTTATAGACGACTCAAAATACTCAGAACAAGCTTATGTTGGAAAGCATCATTAATCTGCAAACTGTCGTAAAAGAATTCCTAAAATTTTACGTCAACCAAAGCCAGCAGACTGACAGTGTTCTAGCCGTCCTCAAAATAGGGAAGCTCGATCTGATGCTCTGATCAAAGAGAATCGAGAGGACATTGTCCAAACCCAAAGCCAACTCAACGAACTCATCCAAGGAGTGACTCACCTATCCAAAGACATTCGAACCCTTGATTCTGACATAAAGGGGGAGAATAAAGGGAAATGAGTTCAAGGCAAGGGAAGAGGTAGAGGAAAATTCCAAACTCAATCTTCAAGGAGTCCTCCTTCAAGGCAATTTCACCAACAAACTCCACGATCATGCCATAAGACTCAACGATCTGATCAGCTGGAAGTTATAATGGCTCAACCAATAAGGAATCTAAGGCCAACTACCAGCTCACAAAATGTGACCACCTGTGAGAATGCCAATTGGAGATCATGCATTCATGAATATGCATGATCACAATCCTAGGCTAAGCCCAAGTGAGCTGGAAGATCTAACCAGAAGAGAAGAAGCCATCAGGAAAAGAAGAGCTGAGGAGTATGCCAATCCCCCACGCAAAAGATCAAAGAAATAGAGATAAGTTAAAACTTATATTCTTATTGATGTAAAACTTAACTGTAATATCTATTCTTCAATCATCAATAAATTCATGCTTATTCTCTAGAAATTTCAGCTGCTCGCTGAAATATTAAGTCATATTTACTTTCCTATAAATGCATCTAGAAACTAATAATCATGACAACAAATATCCTTGGTTATGTCAACATCAAATAGGGGAAATTATTGGGAAATGCATATGTTAATTTGATGTTTAAAGTAAATGCTCATGATTATATGTAAAGTCCTTCAAGAAATATATGTACAAGGACTTAGTGATAGATCAAATTTGTTAGGTTGATCTAAGCTTTAAATGTATAGATAAAGAGATCAAAAATAGTAGGTTGATATATGTCTTGAGAGATATAGATAGGCTTCAACAAGAATCGCAGTCTATCGAGCTGATCAACAGATTCTATAAGCCAAGGCAGGATCATAGAGCTTTGAAAATCGTAGTGTATCTGCCTTGAAGGACCTCTCCAGGAATCGTAGAGTGGTCCAGACGTTTGCCAAAGCTAACTCAGAGATCGTAGTGTGCTCTCGAAAACATAGAGTTTGCAAGACAAGCAAGTAAAGATCGTAGTGTGCAAGTTTGTGAGAGAAATCGTAGTGTTCTCATCAGACCAATCACCAAGGTGACATGACACCACGATGTGGATTGTAGAGTATTATCTACCTTGTGTCAGAAGCATCAAGCCCTACCTTTTATTTAGAGACAAATTCCAACAAATATGGAATGGGTTTTAAACGTTGAAGTCCTCACCAGTCCCAACGGCACAAAAGATATCCTTAATGTATAACAAAAGGAACGTATTCAAGAAGCTAAGAAAAGGACCATAGGACAGAGGAAAACACTTTTTCAGGTGTTAGATGAGAAAGCAGTCTGCTGTGTCAGTGGGCCAGAATGCAATTCAGAAGATGTGCAGAAAAGTTTCCATCAAAGTTCAAAAATGTCAAACGCATTTAATGCTTCAACAAATGGCTTCAACGGATAGATTTCAAGGATCACATATATGCAGAACAGATGCAGATGAGACAACTAAGCAAGCATTGAACAAAAATGTACAATAAGGCTCAACTCTACGATCTGAGAAAAAGAGAAAGCTTGCTCAGATACTTAGTTCTTTTGAACAAGTGCTTAACGGCAACTGAGTAGCACCAAGCGAGAACTCAACAACTACTAATCAACTGAAGTAAGAGTTCCAAGTCAAGAAGGACTTGAAGATTTCTAAGTAAACTGTGAAGAACCAAGTCTGCTGGACTTGAAGAGTTCAAGAGTGAACTAAGAAGTTCCTAGACTGCTGGTCTAGAAGGAATCTGCGAGATTCAGAAAGTGTAAAAGATATCCTTAGTGGATTTCCTACTCGAGGAGTAGAAGAGTGGACTAGGAGCTTTAAGTGCTCTCAACTACTTAAAACTGCTATGTCTCTTATTTTATTGCTATAACTGCTATAACTGCTATAACTGCCTCACTCACACCAACTTGCCATATCTAAAAGGAAGATTAAAAAAACCATAATTCCGTTGTGTTTTTAATCACTATCAAACCAACAAAGTAAAACGAAAAGAATTTTTAAATATCTATTCAACCCCCCTTCTAGATAACTATTGTGCCTCTGAGAACTAACAGAGACAACTGTAACGAACGAGAATTTTGTAATTAATTTTATTAATTTTAAGTATTTATTAAATTAAATAAATATTTGAATTGATTATTTATTGGGATAAATAAATATTTGATGAAATTATTATGTAATAATTTAGTTAAAGTGTGTTATGATAATTAAATTAATATATGATAATTTTATGGTCTAAAGATTTAATTTAATGAGATAATTAAAATAAATGAATGATTATAATGCCGTTCTAATCTAATTTAATAATTAAATTAGAGATTTATGAGTTTGTTAAATAAAATTATAATTATAAGGCAAATGTTAATTTGATTAGTGATTTAGTTAAATTAATTAATTAAGGGTGTGACAAGTTAACTATAATATAAGGAAAATATAAAAATAAATTAGAAAGCCTAATCTAAGGTGCAGCCAAACATGGCCTTATGGCCTTTGGGATATTATAACTAATAAAGCTTTTAGTTTTTTAACCTGATAACTTAAGTTTTCGCATAATGGTATATATTAGTTTACAATATATGTATTATCCTAAGACTAAAGTTAGAAACACAAAGAGAAACATAAGAATGAAATTGAGAGAGCTAGAGAGGAAATTGAGAGTTCTCTGTGAATTGGGAGTCAAAAGGAAGAAGAAGATTTTGTCAAAACCTTGTAATCATCATCTTTGCTAGTATAAACAAAGGATTAAGGGTAATAATCTATTCCTAATTCCAAGTCTTGGTTTTTTAATATTTATTCTTTGTGATTTGAATTTTGTTGGACCAGTGCTTAAAATGTTGATTATATGTGTATATAATGTGATAGTTATCAATTCTCAGTAATTGAATTCATGAATTTCTTTTAAAGTTGGAAATTCAAGTTTACAGTGTTTATATATATATATATATATATATATATATATATATATGAAAATGGCTTATTTGAGACCAAAATTGATGTTCAATTCTTATTATAATATGTAAATTGGTTATGAATTGTGTTAATATGTCAAGAAACGAAAAGAATGCAATTGAAATTATTTAATTTAGTTAAGAAATGAAGTTTGGTGATTGAATTCGCTAAATGTATTGAAATTGAAGAAAATAGCAAAAACATAATTTTAATCCTTTAAATTTGGTTGTTTTTGTTGTTTTAGGTGTTATAGTGATTTGGTGTATATGTTATGTGGTTTTGGTAAGGCTTTTAGTGTGTGGGTTTGTCCATGTTGCTGTGGAATTAGAGTTTTGGGTCGCATCAGTGCTGGAAGCAGACTGCAGTGTTCTTGTCTGCGCACCAGTTGTGCCAGTGTCAAGGACAAGAACAGCTACGTCGGTGCCTAGGCTTGGGGTAGCGCAGCTGCGCCCTTCCCTGAGTAGAAGCAGCTTTTTTTTAGTTTTCAGTTCATGACATGTTGGCCTAACCTAGTCTAAGGTGCATGATAACGTGTTAAACATATAATGAGATTCTAAAACAAATTGTAAACATGTATTTGATGATTTTAGGTTGGAATGATAATGACTTAGAAAACTTTAACTTATTATTTGATTAAGTCTTGAGAAGTTATTTAAGCGTGATGATGCTTTACCAGATTTATGGTTTCAGACCTGTAAATGGTGTCAGTGATTGGAATATGATATGGAATAACGAGATGAACTTCAGTGAGAATTAAACATATAGGGTTAATGTTAGTTTAACTAATCGATATTGCGATTCTAATGGTATATATAGGATATTTGGCGAACATGTGTTATAGTTGTGTAGCTTAAGAACGAGGCAAGTTCCTAAACCTTATTTCTTTATGTAGCAAGATCTTTACCCTATCTTGTTTATTATTGTTATGCAAGTATCTTGTTTCATGGTTCAAGTTGTTTATTCATATTGAGCGTGTGATAACCCGGGATTTCAAATAATCCAAATTTCACTAATAATTTTTTTTATTTAATATTGACTGTTAATATTGTATTGTGTATCTATGATACGAGTCTGGAGAATTAGTCAATTTGTGTATTGATCGGGAAATTAGAGTAGAGTTGTGTTTAACAACTTTAGAAACCCTAACCCTAATTTCTAGATAGGGATTCGATAGAAAATATAATTAAAATAATTATATTGATGAGTATGTGGTTGTACTGTATGGATATTGATCAATGATTGATCGGATAAGGTTTAAAATTAATAAACCATAATAAGAGATTAAAAACCCTAATCTCAGGATTAGAAACCCTAACGTACAGTTAGAAACCCTAATCGAAAGCCGGGAAATCCTAATTTCATATTCAAAAATCCTAAAACCCTAATTAGGAAACTAATCTTAATTAGCAAGCCTAAAGTGATTATTATGTGTTAATATAATTAGGAAAGCCTAATTATACTTTAGAAATATTAATTTCTATTTAAAACCCTAATTACATTTTTGAAATTCTTAATTTTCTATTTTAAAACCCTAATTAGAAAATGCTAGAATTGGAGTATTTAAAACCTAAGGGTTAAACCCTAAGGGTGTGACAAATTCCATGCATGTATGCCATTAAATTTATTTTGCAAATGACCAAAATGCCCTTTTTCATTTTCTTTAAATGATAACTTGTAAAAATGTTTGCAACTTTAGTTGGTGAACCACTACATTGACTTGGTGAGTGTATATCTAGCAAATCAGCTGAAATTATCAGCCATAGCAATATATCATTGTATATATATAGATTTAAGAGAGAGAAAGTATACTAAACTTAGTCATTTTGTACACAAGCTTTCACCAACTCTTATTCTCTCTCAAAGCTCCTAAATATTATCAAGTAGATCAGTCATATTTTATCCCTTTAAAACATCTAGATCAGATTGTTAACGCAAGATCAAATCATATTCAAGAAAACCTATAAACCCTAAAACCTATTTTGATCTTGTATGCTAAGACAACTTTTGTGTTTATGTGTTTAGCTGTTTGCTAGAAGGTGTTTTATGATGATCTATGGTGATATACCGTAGATCCATAGCATCAAATGGCTTTAAAAGTGATTATTTTCAAAACTGTCAAGAACATGATTTGTGGTCTGACAAGCTAATGTCAGGAGCCACAGATTTGTGTGTGTTTATGATTCTTGTTGTTTTATGTTTTGAATCGATAGTCTGGTATGAGTACTTTGTTATGCAAGTGAAATCAGGGTCGTTGAATGTTTAGATTTCAAGTTATAATCGGTCAAAGTCGGTTGATCAACCATGACCGAGTACAATCTGGGCAACCCATAAACAGTTTACCAGAGTCTGACAAGCTTTTCAAATGACTAGATCTGTCATTGTTTACAAGTTTTGTTGTTGTTGTTGTAATAAATGTGTAGCATGTTATCTTGATTATAGTTTTATGTCTTTATATCATGTATTTGATCAACATATCGAATGTAGCAAGCGGTCAAAGTAGCCTACTCGGCATGAATGTCTGTTTTCTGGAATTTTCAGAAAATGTATGAGCTCAGTTTTAGTCAGAGTTTGACCGGGTCATACATGGTGATTATGTTGTTGTTAAACTGAGTTGTTGTTTTGTAAATGTTCTATGACACAAGAACTATAACCTTGAACCATTAAACCGCATGTACCAAGATCAGAACCTAGATTAATTTGGGCTGAAAAGTACTAAGTCGAACTGCCTGGGTTTCTGGAAAACCCAGAAACCGTCTGACAACAACTTTGGAGGCTTTGATCTCCTTGTTGTGATGTCGTATGACCACAGGGCCGACCCTGAGTTTTTAAGGGCCTAAATCGAAAAAAATGGGCCTTTTATGAATTGCTATTAAGATAGACATAAAAAAACTAAGAACTTTTCTTGAACAAAAGAGCATCAATACGAAAGAATATAAGTCTGCCATTGAGATTTGAGTCTATTTCATTGGGTAAATTTTTTGTGGGCCTTTAAATTTAAACTAACGTGAACTGGACTCTTTTGTTTTGGATATATATATACATAACACAAATATCTCTTGGGGGTCCTAAAAATTTATAAATTTTAGTGGGCCTAAAGCCCAGGCACCTCAAGCTTTAGCCCAGGGCCGGTACTGTATGACCAAGTTAGTAATTGATAGTTGTAGTACTACATTCCTACTAAAACATCAATGTTCAAGTTAGCCCAGATCATGTCTGGGCTAGGAATTAAATTGAGTCAAACGAGCAAGCTTGTTAACTGTCCGACAGTGTTCTTGAGGATCAAGAACACCTAAGACAACAGATATGTGTCGCTAAAGGTTTCAGCGACAATTTCTAATTATCTTAACTTTTGAATTTCCAGAAATTATTTAAAAATAGAAATAAATTATAAAAATTATTAAAAATGGTTTTAAAAGTTATTTTAAATTATGAAAAATAATTTTTGACCAGTTGGAATATTTTTCTTTAATATTTATAATTATTTAAATATTAAAGGTATTTAATTTATTTAATTGGTGTATTAAATAAATTAGAGAAACATGATTTAATATTATGGAAAATCATTTTAAATAAGAATAATGTATTTAAAAATATTTTGAGTTATAAATACAACTTTTAATATTTTTAGAGAATTTTTATTAATAATTTTATATTAATGATATTAGATTTATTTAATTGTTAAATTAAATAAATAAAATCAAAATGATTTTATGGATTTAAAAATCATTTTAAATGAGAATAAAGTGTTAAAAAATTTTGGAATTATAAAATATAATTTTTAATATTTTTGGAGAATTCTCATTAATAAATTAATATTAATGATATTAGATTTATTTAACTATTATATTAAATAAATGAATTAAAAATAATTTTATTGATTTAAAAATGAGAAAAATGATTAAAAAATATTTTAAGTTATAATTAATGACTTTTAATATTTGGATAATAATTTCATTAATATTTAGATATTAATGGTGATGATTTAAAAATGAATTTAATTATTTTAAAAATCATTTAAGTGGAATATTGTTGATTTAAAAATATTATAAGTTATTAATAATAATTTTTATATTCTGACAAGTATGTCGTTAATATTTTAATATTACTAAATATTAATGATGATAAAATTATTTAATAATTAAATCATTTAAAAATGATTTAAGTGTTTGAAAATTATTATAAATTATAATAATTGCTTATAAATTATTAAAAGCTTCCAAAAAATATTATTAATGATATTTGACTTATCTAAATTAATATTGAAGCTTAGAAACCGAGTTTAATTGACAATAACTGTGTTAATTATCGAGTAAGGTGACCAGAACACCGAGAATAGACCGAAGTCCAACCAGACCGAAATAGTTAGATTTGTTAAGTGTTTATATAGGTTATAAACATTAATGTGGCTATGTGGTAATGTGTCTAGGAGAAGATTGACCGTAAATTTCAGTGTTGCGTGTTATAAATTATTGTGCTAATTGTGAGACCGATATTATTGGTTATAGGTCTTACGAACGCATATAAGTATTTTGTACAGCTGTAATCAGCGGAAGAGGCAAGTTCCCTAACTCAACCTTGAGTTATATTCATTCGATTATTATAGTGGTTAATTATTGCTAATTATATCATGTCCATGGATTTATTGTTGATTATTCGCAGTTAGTGCATGTTTAATAATTCAAATTGAATTACTGATTCAGAAAATATACATTTTTAGAATAACTGTTTTTGGATATTCACATTCGTAGAAGATAGAATTGACAGTACAGATAATTCCTATTTATTGTCAAATTATGTTGAGAAATGTCTTAGCTAGTCATTCTGGCTAGACGAACATTTGTTAGAACTTGATAGGTTCGTGAAGAGAATTCAATTATTATTGACAAATCGATGCTAATTATTTTTGCTAGATCACAAGAAGTAACTAGAAATTGAAATCACAGTATTTCATTGTTAAATCAAAATCTTGATTCTAAGACTGAGAAGAACAACCTTTTATATAAAGGAAAATATTTTATTGGTCGTATATTCGGCTTTTGCACGCGATTAAGTATTATGCATAATATAGGGTATACTAAAATTTATCACTTTATATATTTGCAGAGGGGTATGATTTAATCTTTATGGTTATCTGATACACCTGGGTATATCAAAGTATAACTTTGATAGTTACTCGAGAAGAGAAGTTCAAGATCCAATGGATCGCTCAGCATAAATCTGAAAAACATTTCACTTGGCTATTTCATAGAATTAATTCTTGATTATTCATTTGAATATCGTAGAAAACCTTGAAAGCATTGTACTCTTTCATTATTGAATTATTATTGCGTAGAATCTGAGAAGGCTTGATATTGATTTCAATACCTTTATTGTATGTATTAACTTGAGGGCAAACTTGTTGGTCACCCTTGCTAAATAAAACTTTTCAGCTAGGGACGAAGTTGCAGAAGGTGCTGCGAAGAAGAACAAAGGAAAAGGCATAGTTATAAATTAGTTATGATGAACAATATTATTAATATGTTGTATTGTAAACCCTTTTTGTATATCTAAAGGGGTATGTCTGTAATGTTAAGGTTAATGGACCTGGGACTTATGTATTAATAAAATATGTTAATGAGTTATGTATTCCTATTTATAAATGAATGGGTAGTTTGATGTTATATTTTTGTGGATCTTGAACACCAAACTTGGGGGTCAGGTAACCCGGATTTGGGGGTGTCACAGGTTGGTATCAAAGCTATAGGTTATAAACCTTAAGTGGGTGGGGGAAAACCCTAGGATTATAACTATACACGAGATAGAAAAAACTCATTTAGAGTTCTAAGTGAGGGATTGCCGAAGTGCATCAATAGTGAGATAGGTGTACGCATAGTGTGAAAATTTTGTACTGGCAAAGTACTAATAAAGTTGTTTAAACTAATTGTAGGATGTCTGGAGAAGATCAAATGAGTGCGGAGATGTGAGCGCTGTTGCACCAGTGCCAGTAGCTGAGGAGCCAGTACAGAGCGAATCAGTTGAAGAAGTAGGAAAAAATGAACCCATGGTTAATCTCGGGAGTGATCATGATGATTATCCCGAGATGTATCTGAGTAGTGAAGAGGAGGTGGAGTCTAAAGAAGCTAAGGTGGAGTTAAATAATAAGATCAAAGTTGGAGAACAAGATCAGCTATCTGCAGAAGTACAAGAACTCCGGAGTAAAGTATTTCTTTTGGAGGAGTTTTGGAAAATAGAGCGAGCGTTACGCGAAATGACTGAAGAACGGAATGAGCTGAAGGCGCAGATGGACAGAATGAAGGCTGAAGGTGGTGGATCATCTGAAAGAAACAACAAGAAGGACAAGAAGAAGAGAAAGAGGGAAAAAGACAGTGAAAACTCTGAATATTCAAACCCGAAGAAGAATCAAGCTTGTATCAAGTATGGAAAAACTCACGCGAGAGAATGCATGATGTGGAAGAACGTGTGCTTCAATTGTAAGCAGGAAGGACATATTTCTCTACATTGTCCTAAGTAGAATTTGAGGAAGTGTTTCTCATGTGGAAGAACGGGTCACGGATTCAATAAGTGTCCCAACAAGAAGAAGACTGGTGAAGAGAGTGGTCGGTAAACAACTTAGATATATGTGATAGTATCTTTTGGTAGAAGTTTCTGATATTAAGTGTTGTAATATCGAGAACGATGTGTGAACATATGTAAATATAAAATATGTTTGTATGAATGAAATCTTTAATTTCTATATGAATATAAGATAAAGATTAATTTGTGTGTTCTTAAAACTCATACTTATGGTAAGTTTAGGACTCATAATTATATGAAATATTTCTGAACCCCTCAGCGAATGGACGCCAAAGGTCTGACTAGGATAAGTTAATACACTCATATAATTATGGCAAGTTCCTAAACTCACAAGTATGGTAAGTTTGATGAACTGGAAATAGTTATGTGAGAATGATAAATGGCAACTTTTTGTGTAAATTTAGAAAATAACAACTTTTTGTAAAGTTGAGTACGTTAATCCTGAATTTAAAAAAACAAAAAGGGATAGTAATATGTGATAAGTACTAAATGTACTATGTGCTATTTGAATAAATATGCGATTATATGAGAACTATGTGTTGAACTCTTATTGTGTTAAGGATTTGTATAGAGAAAGAGAATTAATATAAAAATTTTATTTAAATTAGATCATTCCGCCTAGATGACAGAACCGAAATCAAAGAGAAGAGCAGTCGGTAAATAATGAAGGAGGTCAAACTGACCCGATGCAAAACTTTGCAAATATAATAGCCGAAGCTATGGGGAATAGAGCTCCAGTAGCAAGAGGAATGGCGAGAGAACAGCCAGCAGATAGATTGGCTAACTTCAAGGACTTTAAAGCGGTAGGACCGCCTGAATTCAAACGAACCACAGATCCGATTGAAGCCCAGACTTAGGTAAAAGAGATGGAGAAAGCATTCGTCATTGCGCGAGTGGCAGAAGAGCAAAAGATGGCTTTTGCAACATATTTGATGAAGGGAGAAGTTAATTACTGGTGAGAGACTAATCAGGCCAGAGCTGGTATAGCGGTGGTGTTGTGGACAAGATTCAAGGAGTTGTTCTTTGAGAACTACTTCTCGCCGAGTATGTAATCCAAGATGGAAGTTAAATTTCTAGAATTGAAGCAGGAGAACATGTCGGTATCAGAATACGCTGCCAAATTCAACGAGTTAGCGAGATTTGTACCTCATCAAGTGGACACAGAAGCAAGAAAAATAAGAAGATTTGAGAATGGGCTGAAGCATGGGATATTCAACAAGGTAGCGGTATTACAGATCAATAGATTTGCGGCTTTAATGGAGAAAACGTTAATTACTGAAGGAGGGAGCGAAGCTGCGTCTCGATTTCATCAGGAGAAGAAGAAGAAGACTAATGATGGTGGAAGTAGTGGTGGTAGTAACCCGAATAAGAGGAAATGGAGCGAGAATACCCAATTGGGTAGCAAAATTGAAGAGAATAGGAAAGTGAGGGAACCATGCGCGACCTGCGGGAAGAATCATTCTGGAGTTTGCCTGAAGAAGAAGGGAGTTTGTTACAACTACGGACAAGAAGGGCACATGTCGCCCAATTGTTCCAATTCGAAGAAGATACAAGGTTGCTTTGCCTGTGGATCAATTAATCATATGATTCAGAATTGTCTGAAGAGGAATGCTGAGAAGAAAAGTGGCGACAAGGGACCCGGTGGTGGAACCTTAACAATACGAGGACTTACACAGCCAGGAAGATCAATCGCTCGTGCATTTAACATGACGGTGCAGGATGCAGTAGCTGCTCAGCAGGTGGTAGCAGGTAACGATTTCATTTAGAAATTTAATTACGCAAGAGTTATGAGTCAAATGCTTCTGTGAACTGTTTTCTATTATAGATTCAAGTCACAAGTTAGAATTTGAAACACAAAATTAATATTGTGTTGATAAAAATGAATTGATGATACAACTTTAAAAGATTGTAAAGAATAAAAAAGCGGTGATTCCGAGGACGGAATCCTTCTAAGGAGGGGTGAATGTGATAACCCAGGATTTCAAATAATCCAAATTTTACGAATAATTTTTTTTATATTTAATATTGATTGTTAATATTGTACTGTGTATCTATGATACGAGTTTAGAGAATTAGTAAATTTGTGTATTGACTGGGAAATTAGAGTAGAGTTGTGCTTAACAGTCTTAGAAACCCTAACCTTAATTTCTAGATAGGGATTCGATAGAAAATATAATTAAAATAATTATATTGATGAGTATGTGGTTATACTGTATGGATATTGATCAATAATTCATCAGATAAGGTTTATAATTAATAAACCCTAATCTCAGGATTAAAAACACTAACGTACAGTTTAAAACCCTAATCGAAAGTCATAAAACCCTAATTTTATATTTAGAAATCTTAAAACCCTAATTAGGAAACCCTAATCCTAATTAGCAAGCCTAAAGTGATTATTATGTATTAATATAATTAGGAAACCCTAATTATACTTTAGAAATATTAATTTCTATTTAAAACCCTACTTACATTTTTGAAATTCTTAATTTTTTATTTTAAAACCCTAATTAGAAAATTCTAGAATTAGAGTATTTAAAACCTAAGGGTTAAACCCTAAGGGTGTGACAAATTCCATGTATGCCATTAAATTTATTTTACAAATGACCAAAATACCCTTTTTCATTTTCTTTAAATGATAACTTGTAAAAATGCTAGCAACTTTAGTTGGTGAACCACTACATTAACTTGGTGAGTGTATATCTAGCAAATCAGCCGAAATTATCAGCCATAGCAACATATCATTGTGTATATATAGATTTAAGAGAGAGAAAGTATACTAAACTTAGTCATTTTGTACACAAGCTCTCACCAACTCTTATTCTCTCTCAAAGCTCCAAAATTATCAAGTAGATCAGTCATATTATAGCCCTTTAAAATATCTAGATCAGATTGTTAAGGCAAGATCAAATCATATTCAAGAAAAGGTATATACGCTAAAACCTATTTTGATCTTGTATGCTAATATAATTTTTGTGTTTATGTGTTTAGCTGCTTGCTAGAAGGTGTTTTATGATGTTCTATGGTGATATACCATAAATCCGTAGCATCAAATGGCTTTAAAAGTGATTATTTTCAAAACTGTCAAGAACATGGTTTGTGGTCTGACAAGCTAATGTCAGGAGCCACAGATTCGTGTGTGTTTATGATTCTTGTTGTTTTATGTTTTGAATCGGTAGTCTGGTATGAGTACTTTGTTCTGCAAGTGAAATCAGGGTCGTTGACTGTTTAGATTTCAAGTTATAATCGGTCAAAGTCGGTTGACCGACCATGACCGAGTACAATCTGGGCAACCCAGAAACGATTTACCAGAGTCTAACAAGCTTTTCAAATTACTAGATCTGACAGTGTTTACAAGTTTGATGTTGTTGTTGTAATAAATGTGTAGCCTGTTATCTTGACTATAGATTCATGGCTTTATATCATGTATTTGATCAACAGATCGAATGTAACAAGCGATCAAAGTAGCCTACTCGGCATGAATGTCTATTTTTTGGAATTTCCAGAAAATGTATGAACTCAGTTTTAGTCAGAGTTTGACCGGGTCATACATTGTGATTATGTTGTTGTTAAACTGAGATGTTGTTTTGTAAATGTTCTATGACACAAGCACTATAATCTTGAACCATTAAACATCATGAACCAAGATCAGAACCTAGATTAATTTGGGCTGGAAAGTACCAAGTCGAACTGCCTGGGTTTTTGGAAAACCCAAAAACCGTCTGACAACAACTTTGGAAACCAGTTGCTTATTTTACAAAATTTGCACATTTCACTCATAACCAAAGTATTATATCAAATTAACACCTTATTAATCACAATAATAATTAGAGAAAATTCTATTTTATTTATAAAAAGTTGGGGTCTTACAGTGTGGGTGTAATGCCATGTCGTATAAGGTATGGTGTATATATATATATATTATATTTTATTTAAAGTTTTTATTTTATTAGAATATTTTATTGCATAGTAATGAATAGTAAAAACCAAAATTTTCTTCAATTTTTCGCCTGTGAAATTCGTCTGAATATATAATGTGCAGTCCGTGATTTCTAAATTCAAATAGTATCCTTTTCATTCTCCTATAAATAAGATGCTTAGTTAGAATTGAAAATCACACCAGAATCAGAGAATTCTTCTTCTATAATATTGAGTGTATTTCTTTCGAGTTTTAGGAAGCTTTGAGTGTAGAAAACACTGAAAGATTTCTTCAAGAATATCCCCACCCTACCAGTCGAAATACTCTTCTTTTTAAGGTAAGGGTATTATTCTTTCGTATTCATGAAAAGAGTTATTTTTTTTTCAATACTCGTAAGGAGTATTATTTATTTCATAATCTCTTACGATATTATTTTTCGTATTCGTAAGAAATTTTATTTCGTTCAATATTCGCAAGAAATATTATATTCGTTTAATATTCGTAAGGAATATTATATTCATTTAATATTCGTAAAGAATATTATTTTTTTTCAACATTCGTAAGGGATGTTATTTTTGTTCAATATTCATATGAAATAATATTTTCTTCCATACTCTGTAGTATGTAAGTAATATTATTTCATTTCAGATTCTGAATTCTATACTCATTTGTTAAAGTTTTGGCTTCTATACTCCATGAAATTAGTAGAATATTCTTGAAATTTGTGTTTCATCTAGTATCGTTTCACAAGGATATTTTCTGCACATTCTTGTTAAATTTTAAGCTTTTCATGTCGGAGTACTGTCCATGAGTATTATTTATTTTTACGGTATTATTCATAAAGTACTATTCATGGGATACTATTCACAAAGTACTATCCACGGGATACTATTCATAAAGTACTATTCACAAAGTATTATTCACGAGTACTATTCACAAAATACTATTCCCAAAATACTATTCACGGGGTACTATTCACCTGAGGAATTATTTATGACAAAAATTGATTTCTTTGCTGTCCAAATTATTTTTGATACAATATTATTCTTAAATTTTACTCCACAAAGCATTATCATGTCGACAATTTGGACTTTATTGAATTCTGAATAAATTAAATTATAAATCTTTAAAAATTTAATCTTTGTTTTCTTTTAATTGAATTCTTATATCATTGTTATCATCATCATGCTTATATTGTGATAAAAGTCATCTGTGGCTTACGTGCATAGATGTATTATTGATTGGTATGATTATGACCATGAATTATTGATAAATAGGTTTTATACATACTTATCCGATACCTATTACTTGAATTAGTTTCTTAAACCTATGTTTCTTAGTTACTTTTCATATATTTTATGTTATTTTGTAGGCTATGACATAACATTGGCATGAAGAAACAAGGGAAAGCAATTCGGACATCTTTTGGACCAAAATACACAAGCAAATACAAGGAGGGATGATTGAAGGACTTTTAACACCAAGTTGGATGCATGTTCTTGGCTTGGAACTTGGATTCTATGGTAGCTCTAGTTCTTAGCTTTCCGGAACATCTTGAATCGTTCCAATCGGAGTTCGGATGCGAGAGTTATGGCCTTTTTATCAACGAAGATCAAAGCTAAGAGTTGTCATGTTTGCCATTTACATAGTATCTACTTCAAGCCCGATTTACGCCTTGATCCAATTCGAATTTGTCAATTCTTAAAGAATGAAAGTTATAGATCTCGTCGATGTCTTCGATTTGATAGGTTCCAGGCGTCGTAACTCTAAGCGGATCAAAGGGTATGTCTGTTTTACCAAAGGACGTCGTAGCAGGAAATAGGGTAGCGCGGACCGCGCTATACACAGCGCGGGGCGCGCTGGGTGACCAGATTTTCTAACACTGTAGCACGGACCGCGCCCGAATAGACTTGGGGGAAGCGTGGGGCGCACTAGGCGGCGGGGAAACAATTGATTTGGGTCATTTGATGTCCAATTTAAGCTGGAATAGGATTCTTAGTTGCCTAACTTGATTGGGTGTCCATTAGAACTATAAATACATGATGAGAGACATAAAAGAGGGAGATATAGGCTAGTTTTGAAGGATTCTGTGACGCCTTCAAAATAGGTCCAATCCATCCAACCTATTCTGAGTCGCCAAATACATGGTACATAAAATAACTATAACTTTATTACTACAATTGTTGTGCAAAATACAACAACACATATACTGTGAGTTTTAATACCAATTATGACTCATGTCCCAACTATAGACAGCACCTCATAGTGATACCTTACAAAAAGGTACAATCTAGAACTGTTTTAGAAATTAAAATATTTGGGAAGTGCTCAAGGAAACCTTCGTACATGGGAGGCCATGCATCTAGGTTATGATAGATATCATATGCCCACAGAATTATCCTTGGCTGACCCAATAGACCCCAAAGAAAAACGAGAAGATTACTATCATCTTCTTTCCAATGGTGAGTCTTCTCTTGACATATAACTATCTCCACCGTCTGCAATTAAACATTATGTTTCAAATAAACTCCAAGATCATATAGGTAATGCTCGTAGATATACTCAGCGAGTGGATTTGCACAACCATGTCTTATGATAACATGAGGTTGTATGTCATTAGACATCTTGTATGATAGTAATAAAATATCCTTCCAAAGTTGGGTTGGCCTCACCCTATTGTTGTTCACCAAAATCAATTATTATGTGACGTATAATATACGACACACATATCTTAGGTTCTCAATACAATTATATATTGTATGTCATGCCGTTTTATAATGTGTTGATAAACTTTGACAGACCCGAACCATCACACTATTCCCCTGTTATTCTCACTCGACCCAGCTACACTCTTATTACCTAAAAGGAATTGTGAAGCAAAAGGGTGAGCACAACTAGCTCAGTAAAGAATATTATGACTAAAGAAAATTACATTATCAATAGACTTCATCAGTAATAAATCAGAGATTTAGAACATATGGTAGATAATAAAACTTTTCAACCATAGTTGCAGCGGAACGAGCAATCCATTAGAAGAGTCAAATAGACTATAAAGTCTATTATCTTCTCCACGTTAAAGTCTACCAACAATGTTTTATCCCTGTAACATCAATTAACAGTTCCTTTCCACAATCATATGAATAACTCATAATCATAATTGTGATTCTAAATTCCTCTTCGCATCCAAGACGAAGATAATTTTCATCACCAGTCTTTACCTGAAACATAAAAGATTATGGTTATACCAAATCACAGTTCTTGTTCATAATCATACTAATAAATTCATCTTTACACCACGGGCCAAAGATATTCATCAAAAGTTCATCTTTGCACTACATGCCAAAGATATTCAACAACAAGTCATCTTTGCACTACATGCCAAAGATATTCAACAACGGGTCATCTTTACACTACGGACCAAAGATATTCATCAATAATTGATCTTTGCACTACAGGCCAAAGATATTCATATCTCAAAGAAATACATAATCATTTAAGAATTTATATAAACCATAATTGTAACCATATATGTTGATCAATTCACCTTTGCACTTAAGCTAAAGATATTTAATTATAAATTCAATGGTCATGATCACACCAGTCAATAATTCAACTTTGCACTACTAGCCAAAGAGAACCTATAGTCACGATCATACCAATAATCTACCCATCTTTACACTCAAGTCAAAGAGAAATATCATCATTAGGGTTATAAGAATGTTATATATGATAATAAAAATAATATAATCAACATATAGATTTAATCTCAAGAGTAAGATTCATAAATCAATGATCTCATAACACCTTAATCAAAATGTTATAAATCACTTAACAATCTCATAATCTAATATTATTAATACTACCACAATATTTTAATCATTTCTTAAACTTATAAACAATTTATTTTAATTCTTTACACTTTACTAATAAATACATTTAATCATCCTAAAATGCCAAACTCATAAGATTTCATCACCAATAACCAAAACCCTCATAAAAATCTGCATATACCTCATATATGATTCTCAAGCCATAAAATCATATTTTCCAATTTTCTTACTTCACATAACATATTTAATTCATTTACACATAACTAGAACATTTTCATAAAAAATATCAAATCAGTTCCAAAAATATTTCTTTTCTGGAATTTAGCATAATATAGTCCCATATTGAACATATATTTTTCTCGAAATTTTTAAAATTCATTTACTATTTTTCACATGGCCAAAACCATCGAATATTCAGACATTTATCATAAATTGTACTTTTATCCAAAACTTCCGAAATTTACAGAGTATACTGATATTATATAGATGTACTCCCAATAAATATTTCATCAATTTTGGAGTTAATCACAAGGAGTTATAAGCGGTTACTTTTAAAATAGACTTTTCTCATAAAATCCATAACTCCTAATCTAAACATTCAAAAATCGTCATTTTTGGACATAATCTACAAAACTCATCAAAATATCATTTCAATTATTTCCAGAATTTTTGAAGGTTCAAAAAAATTTCGAAATTGAAAAACATAATAACCATTACATACTAACGACAATATCCCTTACCTCAAAAGAGCAATACTTCTGACTGGAATAACGCTAAACGAACTCGCACCGTATAGCAACACTCAATATATCAAAATACTCACAAGAATACACTCGATAATATAGAGAGAGAAATAGAGAGAAAACTTCAGTTTTTGGTGTGATTTTTAATTCTAACCTAAGCACCTATTTATAGGAAATTGCTTAGAACACCAAAGCAGAAAATTTATTAAAATAATATTATTTATAATAAAATTTCCTTAGCACACCTTTAAATCTGAATTCAGCAATTTAACACATGCAAGTGGGGCCTACCAAAGTGTAAAAAACATTTTTCTTAAATAAAACAATTAAAACTTCCAAAAATTAATTATTCTAGAATTTCAGAACTTCAATAATTCATAATAAATAGCCCTTTATCAAAAAAAAATCGAACCACGTGTCCTTTCCATGGGAAATTCCATTCTCTACAACTTTACAGAAGAAAGTTTTTCCAAATTCCAAACAAAAATTGACCAAAATCCACAAACGGACGATTTTACAGGCTATAATCAGATTTCAGTCAAAATTTGTGTACACCATCATGTTTAACATGTGTTAAACATTTTTTGTAACACACAAAACATGTGTTCAACATTTAATGTAACAAAACTACTCTTCCTCCTTATTTATTCATATATCACACATTCATTGTAAAAATATCACCATTATTATATTACTGTAATATAATAATATATTTTATCAGAAAAGATAAAATATCAATTTTTAACAATTGTCACATTAAAAATTTTATCCATCTATAACCACATAAAATGAATATTTTCCTTCTCATAGAAATTAATAATTAATTATTCACAAATAATATTACAGAATCATAATATTGACAACCAGGTAGTTCCCAGAAAAGACGAGACTTTCCAATAAGGATTTCTCCTTACTGGCGCGCAATTAGATGACCAAACCTCTCATTGACAGAACTTTCTAGACATTGCCAATAATTTTATCTAATAATATTATCCAAATAATATGAGTTATTGATCCAATAATGGGAAATACTGTGTCGTGACAATTATTGAAGCAACAATAATATAAAATATCAACGTAGCAATTATTAAATCAATAAATTAAAATATTGAACAGTAATTACTGTAACAATTATTGAGTAATGCCTTCTTATGAAAAAAATTATCATGCTTCGTGAATAGTAACTCGTGAATAGTAACTCGTGAATAGTAACTCATGAATAATAACTCATGAATAGTAACTCATGAATAGTAACTCGTGAATAGTAACTCATGAATAATAATTATAAAAAATTGAATACTTTTATTTCATAAAATTCGGGGTCTTACAATCTCCCCTCCTTATGAAATTTCGTCCCCGAAATTTACATACCTGGTATTTCAAAGAGTTGAGAATACCTTGCTTTCATTTCAGATTTTATCTTCCCTGTCATCATGATTTCTCCATTGCTCATCTCATGTATTTTAGATATCATTCTAGAATACAGCTTCAAAACAAAGGTTAATTGACATATCACAATTTGTCAACTTAAGTAAGAAAATTCAGCTTAGGTAGGACACATTAGCGAAGGATTTACTCGTCTCTCCCCTCCTAGTTCTATTCCCCGATCTCCGCCAGAGATCATATCCCTAAGCTTTGATACAAACTATGACGCCCCCAAAATAGGTCCAATCCATCCAACCTATTCTGAGTCGCCAAATACATGGTACATAAAATAACTACAACTTTATTACTACAATTGTCGTGCAAAATACAACAACACATATACTGTGAGTTTAAATACCAACTATGGCTCATGTCCCAACTATGGACAGCTCCTCATAGTGATACCTTACATAAAAGTACAATCTAGAACTGTTTTAGAAATTAAAATCTTTGGGAAGTGCTCAAGGAAACCTTCGTACATGGGAGGCCATGCGTCTAGGTTATGATAGATATCATATGCCAACAGAATTATCCTTGGTTGACCCAATAGACCCCAAAGAAAAATGAAAATATTACTATCATCTTCTTTCCAATGATGAGTCTTCTCTTGACATATAACTATCTTCACCGTCTGCAATTGAACATTATGTTTCAAATAAACTCCAAGATCATATAGGTAGTGCTCGTAGATATATTCAGCGAGTGGATTTGCATAACCCTGTCTTATGATAACGCGAGGTTGTATGTCATTAGACATCTTGTATGATAGTGATAAAACACCCTTCCAAAGTTGGGTTCGCCTCACCCTATTCTTGTTCACCAAAATCAATTATTAAGTGACGTATAATGTAAGACCCCAACTTATTAATAAAATCGAATTCCCTCTAATTATATTTGTGAATAATAAGGTATTAATTTGATATAATTCTCTGGTTATGGGTGAAATGTTCAAATTTTGCAAAATATGCAAGTGGTTATAAAATAATCATTGTTGTCGGGGAAAATTCGTTTGGTCTTGGAATATTCTTGTTGTCGGGGAATATTCGTACGACGGCGCAGTCATTTGTGGGCCCCATAACATAATAACCGTCGGATGAAAAAAAATGAAAAGTTTGAGTTTTATAAATAACGGCGTAGTTGTTACCGTTAACACTGTTGGAATACCCGGTGGTTAAAATACAATAATACGTGTGGATGCACAGTATTGATGAATTATTGATCCTTACGTAAGAAGGCACTACTCAATAATTGTTACAGTAGTAACTGTTCAATATTTTATTTTATTGATTCAATAATTGCTGCGTTGATATTTTATATTATTGTTGTTTCAATAATTGTCACTGCACAGTATTTCCCATTATCAGTTCAATAATTCATATTATTTGAATAATATTATTAGATAGCATTATTGGCAATGTCTAGAAAGTTTTGTCAATGAGAGGTTTGGTCACCTAATTGCGCGCCAATAAGGAGAAATTCTTATTGGAAAGCCCCCTCTTTCCAGGGAACGGCCTGGTTGTCATAAATGTGATTCTGTAATATTATTTGTGAATAATTAATTATTGATTCATATGATAAGGAAATATTTGTTTTATGTGGATATAAATGTTGGATATATTTATTGTGGTTAAAAATGAAGGAGTTAATGTTGAGGTGTTTTATCAGTATTTTTGTCGGAATGAAGGTATTAAAAATTAAACCAGTGTTTTTGAGATATATTGTGTGAGTTATAATTTTTAATCCGACCGTTGGATCGTTGTAATTTTTGGATATGTTATACATATATAAGTTGAGTATATGTCCACAAATTTTGAACCGTTAAAAATGAACGTATGATTTGTTATGAATTTTAAGAGGTGACTGATTCAGAAATTAGGTTTATAAATGATTTTGGTGGAAAATTCTAGAATTGAGTGGGCCCCACTTGTGGTTGGTGAAAAAATGTGCTGAATTTATTTCAAATGTGGTGGGTGAGAATAGTAGCAGGTAAAGCCATCAGGTTGCAGGTCAAGTCTGCTAACATTTTCCTATAAATAGAGGGCTAAGTTAAAATTGAAAATCACACCAGAAACAAGTTTTCTCTCTTTCTCTCTCTAGATTATTGAGTGTATTTTGTGAGTATTTAGATACTTTGTGAGTTTCTATCCATCAGTGCAAGTTTCCTTCAACCTTATACAGATATTCCGATCAGAAGTACTGATATTTTTAGGTAAGGGATGTTATTTTCTTCATATATGATATTATTTCTTCAATACCAGTATGCTGAAGTATTGATCTAAATTTTTATCAAATTTGGAACTTTTTGTGTCTGGGTTACTATTCACGTATACGACACTATTCACGAATACGGCACTATTCACCGAAAAATGAAATTTTCTTCTTTTTGTCCAAGATGTCTATTGTGGTTACTATCTTTGATTGTATCCATGTTTTGATCTTTATTTTTGAATTCTGCTTCAAAATTGGTATTTATGAAGTATTATTGATCTTGGATAAACTGTTATACGAATCTCTACTATTTGTCCTTTCGTTTCACTGGATTCATTTTCTTTAAAATATTTTTCATCATCCTCAGTCCTATATGATGATATTACTAAATATATTCGGCCTGTAGTGCAAAGATAAATGATTAACTGATGAATATCTTTGGCCCGTAGTGCAAAGATGAACATGTGTTGAGATGAACTTGACCAACTGGTGATACAAATGAATATCTTTGGCCTGTAGTGCAAAGATGAATATTTGATTAAAGATGTATATTGATTGTTGTTACAGGGATAAAATATTGATGATGGAGTTTTAAATCTTAGAAGATAGTAGAACTCATTCTCTACTTGAATCTTCTAATGGATTGCTGTTTTCGCAGCAGTTGTTGATCTAAAACTTGTTGGCTATTATATTTTATCAGATTTTTCCCTGTTGAAGACTAACGATAATTTGTTGTATATTATCTTAGTCATAATATTCTTTACTGGGCTAGTTGAGCTCACCCTTTTCCTTTTTGTTCCATTTTTCTCAGGAGGTGAGAACATAGCAGGAACTAGTCGAGGTACGGAGTGATGGTTCTAGAAATATGTTTTAGCAGTCCTCACTATTTCTGTAAAATAGTGTTTGAATAATTGTAACGAGGACTTATTTGAGTGTGGATATTGTCTAGAAGACAATATTTGTATTTAAACTCATAGTATGTGTTGTCGTATTTAGCACGAAAAATGTATTATTAAAGTTGTAGTTTGCTTTCTATACCATGTATTTGGCGACTCAGAATGGGTGTTGTATACCTATTTTGGGGGCGTCACAGTTGGTATCAAATCTTAGAGATATGGTCTCTGGCGGAGATCGAGGAATAGAACTAGGAAGGGAGAGATGAGTAAATCCTTCGCTAGTGTGTCTTATCTAAGCTTATTTGTTGGTCAATCATAATATAGGGATATTATGTGATATATTAATTTGTTTAATTAACCCTTGTTTTATGGCAGTATTTAAGAATAGACGCTGAGAACGTTAACAATGGAGTATATGAGACTGTGGAACAACCTTTAGTTACAAACCAGGAGAACGTGCAACAGGAAGGCAATATTCCTCCTGTAAACAACACTACCGAGCAAACGATGAATGATGGAATGTTTAGGAGCTTTTTGCAGTTCATGCAAAACCAGACGAGGGAGACTCGTGCACAAAATACGGGTGGAAATGATAGCAATGCGCGGCTTGTCATAGCCAAGCAGGTCAAGGAGTTGGGACCACCAAAATTTAAGGGAAAGCTGGATCCGATCATGGCGGAAACATGGGTCAAGCAAATTACCAAGATATTCGATATCTTGGGATGTACGGAGAAACAGAAGGTTCCATTCGCCACCTTTATGTTCCGCGGTGAGGCATACTACTGGTGGGAGTCTGTGAAGCGTACCCAGCCAGCCGCACTCAGCATGTCTTGGAAAACGTTTCAGAAACTATTTAATGACAAGTACTTTCTTGAAAGTATTCGTCATATGAAGGAGGTGGATTTTATCAGACTGGAACAAAACAACATGACGGTGTCCCAGTACGAGGCGAAGTTTGTAGAGTTATCCAGGTTTGCACCTCATGTGGTCGAAAATGAGGAACGAATGACGAGGATGTTTCTGAGAGGTCTAAAGCCCGAGATTCGGCAATATCTTATATCTTATAAATTTTCCTTATATTCAGATGTTGTAAACAGGGCTCAATTATTAGAGCGAGATAATGAGTATGTTCAACCGAGGGACCACAACCAGGGTCATACCGGTGACAACAGTCATCAGAGCGATGATAACTAACGAAGAGGGAAAAATACAAACAAAGGCGGTAACCACTCGGGTGGTCATCGTGGCCATGATAATAGGAGAGGTGAGTCAAGTGGAAATTTCAGAAAGAGGAGATTTAACAATGACGGGAAGATATCAACAGCAGCACCAGCACCAACAACAAATTCTAGGGGAGGAGAACGACCGCCAGTTATATGTTACAAATGCGGGAAAGAGGGACATATCAGCCCAAACTGTCCACAACAATCCAAGGTATGTTACAATTGTGGAAAGGAAGGCCACATAGCTCGGGATTGTTCTATAGCAAAACCAAGTTCAACGGGGATGGTGACTCCAAGGGTTGTCCCGGATAAGTCGAAATCAGCAATTCCTGGAAGAGCGTTTATCGTGACTGGCCAAAACGCGAGGAACCCGAATGAGGTGATTACGGGTAAGCTAATCTTGAACTCTTGTGAAGTTTATACCTTACTAGATACCGGTTCTACCCATTCTTTTATCTCTCCTGCTTGTGCTCAACGTTTAAACTTGACTACGGAAAAATTGGACTTTGACTTATCTGTTGAAACTCCGTTGGGTGAAACCTTCGTTACATCTATAGTTTATAAATCTTGCATAATCCAAGTTGGCACTATCACATTACTTGTTGATCTTATATCTTTAAAGGTACTTGTTTTTGATGTGATTTTAGGAATTGATTGGTTAACCACTCATCATGCCAAAATTGATTATTTTCGTAAGGTTGTTAGTTTTCATATTCCTAACCAACATGTCATATTAATTCAAACAACTAAACCACTAAAATCAGTCACTATCATATCAAGCCATAAAGCTATTCGTTTATTGAAAAATGGATGTCAAGCTTTCTTAGCCCATGTTATGGATTTGAACAAAGACAAGTCAGATTTGAATAATATTTCTGTTGTTAGAGAATTTTCTGATGTATTTCCTGAAGAACTTCCCGGTCTACCCCTAGAACGTGATGTTGAATTCTTTATTGACCTTGAGCCGGGTACAAAACCCATTTCTAAAACCCCATATCGAATGGCTCATATTGAACTTCAGGAGTTAAAAGTCAAACTACAGGAATTGTTAGACATAGGTTTTATTCGTCCTAGTACATCTCCTTGGGGTGCTCCTATTTTATTCATAAAGAAGAAAGACGGGAATATGCGACTATGTATTGACTACCGAGAATTAAACCATGTCACCATCAAGAATAGGTATCCGCTACCTCGCATTGATGACCTATTTGACCAGTTGCAAGGAGCACAATTCTTTTTAAAGATCGATCTTCATTCTGGATATCATCAACTGAAGATTAAAACTGAGGATATTCCAAAGACTGCCTTCAGAACTCGGTACGGGCATTATGAATTCTTAGTCATGTCTTTTGGATTGACTAATTCTCCTGCTACTTTCATGGATATGATGACCCGTGTATTCAAGGAATATTTGGATCAGTTTGTTGTTGTCTTTATTGATGACATCCTCATCTATTCCATAAGCCGTGAAGATCATGAGCACCATTTGAAGCTGATACTTGAAAGGCTTCGTGAAAACAAACTTTATGCCAAGCTAAAGAAATGCGAGTTCTGGCTTGAAGAAGTAGCATTCCTTGGGCACGTGGTGTCAAAACATGGAGTATCTGTCGACCCGGCGAAGATTAAAGCAGTACAAAGTTGGGAGCAACCAAAGTCGGTGACCGAAGTGCGTAGCTTTCTGGGCTTAGCTGGTTATTATCGGAGATTCGTGGAAGGATTTTCTCGAATCGCTACTCCGTTAACTCAGTTGACTCGGAAAGATATAAAATTTGTATGGAACGAGGAATGCGAGAAGAGTTTCCAAGAGCTCAAGAGGAGACTCATTTCGGCACCTATTCTGGCAATACCATCTGGTACTGATGGATTTGTTATATACAACGATGCTTCAGGCAAAGGGTTAGGATGTGTTCTCATGCAACATGGGAAAGTCATAGCCTATGCGTCACGACAACTCAAAGAATATGAGAAAAATTATCCTACTCATGATCTAGAGTTGGCAGCAGTCGTATTCGCGTTGAAAATTTGGAGACACTACTTGTATGGGGAGAAAGTGGAGATTTATATGGACCATAAAAGCCTCAAATATTTTTTCACGCAAAAAGAACTCAACATGCGGCAACGGCGTTGGCTTGAACTATTGAAAGATTACGATCACACTATTCAATATCATCCTGGAAAAGCAAATGTAGTAGCTGACGCATTGAGTAGAAGATCATATGCGAATACGAGTGCGATATTGTTAATGCAAAGGCCCATTCTGTATGACTTGCAAAGGATGGAGGTAGAATTAGAGATTCCAGGAACCCACATGATGATGGTGAATATACGAGTAGAACTGACTTTAATCAATAAAGTTAAAGTTGCTCAAGCTACGGACCTGGAGCTGATACGTATGAAGAAGAAAGTGCAAGAAGGAGCTATTCCAGAAGCGAGAATCGATGAAGAAGGAATACTTAGATTCAACTCCAGACTTTGTGTTCCTAACGATTCTAACTTGAAGCATAGAATCATGATGGAGGCACATAGCACCCCGTTTGCAATCCATCCTTGGAGTACCAAAATGTATCATGATATTCTACATACATTTTGGTGGAACAATATGAAGAGAGAGATCGCGGAGTTTATCTCTAGGTGTTTAACTTGTCAACGTGTAAAGGTGGAGCATCAAGTGCCAAAGGGTCCATTACAACCAATTAAGATTCCAAAATGGAAGTGGGAACACATTACTATGGATTTCATTACAGGTCTTCCCAAAGTTTCTCAAGGCATAGATGCGATTTGGGTTATTGTTGATAGATTAACCAAGTCTGCCCATTTCTTACCGATACGTGAGACTTATTGCCTTGAACGTCTTACTCGCATATACGTGAATGAGATTGTGAGATTACATGGCATGCCAGTATCCATAGTTTTGAATCGTAACCCAAGATTCACTACACGATTTTGGGTTAGCTTGCAGAAAGCTATGGGCATGGATTTACGATTCAGTTCGGCATACCATCCTCAAACGGACGGACAATCAGAGAGGACTATTCAAACCCTTGAAGATCTATTAAGACTTTGTGTCCTAGATTTTAAAGGAAGTTGAGATAAGTACTTGCCACTGGTGGAATTCTCCTACAACAACAGTTATCAAGCAAGTATAGGCATGGCTCCATTTTAGGCGTTGTATGGATAAAAGTGTTGTTCTCCAGTATGCTGGGATGAGGTGGGAGAAGCAACGTAGCTGGGACCAGAATTAGTACGCATAAGTACAGAAAAGATCCAAATTTTTCGACAACGTATACAAACGGCACAAGATCGACAAAAAAGTTATGTAGATCTTCATCGAAAAGACGTGGAATTTAATATTGGGGATCATGTATTGTTACGTGTTTCACCATGGAAGGGAGTTACAAGATTTGGGAAGAGAGGAAAGCTCAATCCACGATGTTGGTCCATTTGAGATTCTTGACCGAATAGGAAGTGTGGCCTATAGACTCGCATTACCTCCAAGTATGTCTCATGTTCATAATGTTTTTCACATATCCATGCTTCGTAAATATGTGAAAGACCCAAACCATATTATTGTGTTAGAACCAGACGAGATAGCCGAAGATTTAACGTACGAAGAAGTACCTGTTAAGATCTTGGATAGGAAAGAGCATGTCCTACGCACCAAGGTTATACCACAAGTTAAGGTTTTATGGAGAAACCATGCTATTGATGAAATAACCTGGGAGTTGGAATCAGAAATGAAAGCGAGGTATCCTCACCTTTTCGAAACACCAGGTACGTATGTCAATTTCGAGGACGAAATTTCATAAGGAATGGAGGTTGTAAGACCCCAATTTATTATAAATAAAATTGATTTTCCTCTAATTATATTTGTGAATAATAAGGTATAAATTTTATATAATTCTCTGGTTATAGGTGAAATGTGCAAATTTTGTAAAATATGCAACTGGTTATAAAATAATCATTATTGTCGGGGAATATTCGTTTGGTCTTGGAATATTCTTGTTGTTGGGGAATATTCGTACGACAGCGCAGTCATTTGTGGGCCCCATAACAGAATAACTTTTGGATGAAGAAAACAACAAGTTTATGTTTTTATAAATAACGGCGTAGTTGTTACCGTAAACACTGTTGGAATACCCGATGGTTAAAATACAATAATACGCGTGGATGCACAGTATTGATGAATTATTGATCCTTACGTAAGAAGGCACTACTCAATAATTGTTACAGTAGTAACTGTTCAATATTTTATTTTATTGATTCAATAATTGCTGCGTTGATATTTTATATTATTGTTGTTTCAATAATTGTCACTGCACAGTATTTCCCATTATCAGTTCAATAATTCATATTATTTGAATAATATTATTAGATAGCATTATTGGTAATGTCTAGAAAGTTTTGTCAAGGAGAGGTTTGGTCACCTAATTGCGCGCCAATAAGGAGAAATTCTTATTGAAAAGCCCCCTCTTTCCAGGGAACGGCCTGGTTGTCATAAATGTGATTCTGTAATATTATTTGTGAATAATTAATTATTGATTCATATGATAAGGAAATATTTGTTTTATGTGGATATAAATGTTGGATATATTTATTGTTGTTAAAAATGAAGGAGTTAATGTTGAGGTGTTTTATCATTATTTTTGTCGGAATGAAGGTATTAAAAATTAAACCAGTGTTTTTGAGATATATTGTGTGAGTTATAATTTTTAATCCGACCGTTGGATCGTTGTAATTTTTGGATATGTTATACATATATAAGTTGAGTATATGTCCACAAATTTTGAACCGTTAAAAATGAACGTATGATTTGTTATGAATTTTAAGAGCTGACTGATTCAGAAATTAGGTTTATAAATGATTTTGGTGGAAAATTCTAGAATTGAGTTGGCCCCACTTGTGGTTGGTGAAGAAATGTGCTGAATTTATTTCAAATGTGGTGGGTGGGAATAGTAGCAGGTAAAGCCATCAGGTTGCAGGTCAAGTCTGCTAACATTTTCCTATAAATAGAGGGCTAAGTTAGAATTGAAAATCACACCATAAACAAGTTTTCTCTCTTTCTCTCTCTAGATTATTGAGTGTATTTTGTGAGTATTTAAATACTTTGTGAGTTTCTATCCATCAGTGCAAGTTTCTTCAACCTTATACCGATATTCCGATCAGAAGTACTGATATTTTTAGGTAAGGGATGTTATTTTCTTCATATATGATATTATTTCTTCAATACCAGTATGCTGAAGTATTGATCTAAATTTTTATCAAATTTGGAACTTTTTGTGTCTGGGTTACTATTCACGTATACGACACTATTCACGAATACGGCACTATTCACCGAAAAATGAAATTTTCTTCTTTTTGTCCAAGATGTCTATTGTGGTTACTATCTTTGATTGTATCCATGTTTTGATCTTTATTTTTGAATTCTGCTTCAAAATTGGTATTTATGAAGTATTATTGATCTTGGATAAACTGTTATACGAATCTCTACTATTTGTCCTTTCGTTTCACTGGATTCATTTTCTTTAAAATATTTTTCATCATCCTCAGTCCTATATGATGATATTACTAAATATATTCGGCCTGTAGTGCAAAGATAAATGATTAACTGATGAATATCTTTGGCCCGTAGTGCAAAGATGAACATGTGTTGAGATGAACTTGACCAACTGGTGATACAAATGAATATCTTTGGCCTGTAGTGCAAAGATGAATATTTGATTAAAGATGTATATTGATTATTGTTACAGGGATAAAATATTGATGATGGAGTTTTAAATCTTAGAAGATAGTAGAACTCATTCTCTACTTGAATCTTCTAATGGATTGCTGTTTTCGCAGCAGTTGTTGATCTAAAACTTGTTGGCTATTATATTTTATCAGATTTTTCTCTGTTGAAGACTAACGATAATTTGTTGTATATTATCTTAGTCATAATATTCTTTACTGGGCTAGTTGAGCTCACTCTTTTCCTTTTTGTTCCATTTTTCTCAGGAGGTGAGAACATAGCAGAAACTAGTTGGGGTATGGAGTGATGGTTCTAGAAAGATGTTTTAGCAGTCCTCACTATTTCTGTAAAATAGTGTTTGAATAATTGTAACGAGGACTTATTTGAGTGTGGATATTGTCTAGAAGACAATATTTGTATTTAAACTCATAGTATGTGTTGTCGTATTTTGCACGACAATTGTATTATTGAAGTTGTAGTTTGCTTTCTGTACCATGTATTTGGCGACTCAGAATGGGTGTTGTATACCTATTTTGGGGGCGTCACATATAATATACGACACACACATCTTAGGTCCTCAATACAATTATATACTGTATGTCATGCCATTTTATAATGTGTTGATAAACTTTGACAGACCCAAACCATCACACTATTCCCCTGTTATTATCGCTCGACCCAGCTACACTCTTATTACCTGAAAGGAATTGTGAAGCAAAAGGGTGAGCACAACTAGCTCAGTAAAGAATATTATGACTAAAGATAATTACATTATCAATAGACTTCATCAGTAATAAATCAGAGATTTAGAACATATGGTAAATAATAAAACTTTTCAACCATAGTTGCAGCGGAACGATCAATCCATTAGAAGAGTCAAATAGACTATAAAGTCTATTATCTTCTCCTCGATAAAAGTCTACCAACAATGTTTTATCCCTGTAACATCAATTAACAGTTCCTTTCCACAATCATATGAATAACTCATAATCATAATTGTGATTCTAAATTCCTCTTCGCATCCAAGACGAAGATAATTTTTATCACCAGTCTTTACCTGAAACATCAAAGATCATGGTTATACCAAATCACAGTTCTTGTTCATAATCATACTAACAAATTCATCTTTGCACCACGGACCAAAGATATTCATCAACAGTTCATCTTTGTACTACATGCCAAAGATATTCAACAACAAGTCATCTTTACACTACAGACCAAAGATATTCATCAATAATTGATCTTTGCGCTACAGGCCAAAGATATTCATATCTCAAAGAAATACATAATCATTTCAGAATTTATATAAACCATAATTGTAACCATATATGTTGATCAATTCACTTTTGCACTTAAGTTAAAGATATTTAATTATAAATTCAATGGTCATGATCATACCAGTCAATAATTTAACTTTGCACTACTGGCCAAAGAGAACCTATAGTCACGATCATACCAATAATTTACCCATCTTTATACTCAAGTTAAAGAGAAATATCATCATTAGGGTTATAAGAATGTTATATATGATAATAAAAACAATATAATCAACATATAGATTTAATCTCAAGAGTAAGATTCATAAATCAATGATCTCATAACACCTTAATCAAAATGTTATAAATCACTTAATAATCTCATAATCTAATATTATTAATACTACCACAATATTTTAATCATTTCTTAAACTTATAAACAATTTATTTTAATTCTTTACACTTTACTAATAAATACATTTAATCATCCTAAAATGCCAAACTCATAAGATTTCATCACCAATAACCAAAACCCTCATAAAAATCTGCATATACCTCATATATGATTCTCAAGCCATAAAATCATATTTTCCAAATTTCTTACTTCACATAACATATTTAATTCATTTACTCATAACTAGAACATTTTCATGAAAAATACCAAATCAGTTTCAAAAAATTTCTTTTCTGGGATTTAGCATAATATAGTCCCATATTGAACATATATTTTTCTCGGAATTTTTAAAATTTATTTACTATTTTTCACATGGCCAAAACCACCAAATATTCATACATTTATTATAAATTGTAATTTTATCCAAAAATTCCGAAATTTATAGAGTATACTGATATTATATAGATGTACTCCCAATAAATATTTCATCAATTTTGGAGTTAATCACAAGGAGTTATAAGCGGTTACTTTTAAAATAGTCTTTTCTCATAAAATTCATAACTTCTAATCTATACATCCAAAAATCACCATTTTTGGACACAATCTACAAAACTCATCAAAATATCATTTCAAATTTTTCCAGAATTTTTGAAGGTTCAAAAAAATTTCAAAATTGAAAAACATAACAACCCTTACATACTAACGACAATATCTCTTACCTCAAAAGAGCAATACTTCCGACTGGAATAACGCTGAACGAACTTGCACCGTATAGCAACACTCAAGATATGAAAATACTCAAAAGAATACACTCGATAATATAAAGAGATAAATATAGAGAAAATTTCAGTTTCTGGTGTGATTTTCAATTTTAACCTAAGCACCTATTTATAGGAAATTGCTTAGAACACCAAAGCAGAAAATTTATTAAAATAATATTATTTATAATAAAATTTCCTTAGCACACCTTTGAATCTGAATTCAGCAATTTAACACATGCAAGTGGGGCCCACCAAAGTGTAAAAAATGTTTTTCTTAAATAAAACAATTAAAACTTCCAAAAATCAATTATTCTAGAACTTCAAAACTTCAATAATTCATAATAAATAGCCCTTTTATCAGAAAAATTCAAAACACATGTCCTTTCCATAGGAAATTCTATTCTCTACAACTTTACAAAAGAAAGTTTTTCCAAATTCCAAACATAAATTGACCGAAATCCACAAACGGACGATTTTACAAGCTATAATCAGATTTCCGTCAAAATTTGTGTACACCATCATGTTGAACATGTGTTAAACATTTTTTGTAACACACAAAACATGTGTTTAGCATTTAATGCAACAAAACTACTTTTCCTCCTCATTTATTCATATATCACACATTCATTGTAGAAATATCACCATTATTATATTACTGTAATATAATAATATATTTTATCAGAAAATATAAAATATCAATTTTCAACAATTGTCACATTAAAAATTTTCTCCATCTATAACCACATAAAATGAATATTTTTCTTATCATATAAATCAATAATTAATTATTCACAAATAATATTACAGAATCACAATACTGACAACCAGGCAGTTCCCAGGAAAGTGGGGGCTTTCCAATAAGGATTTCTCCTCACTGATGCGCAATTAGATGACCAAATCTCTCCTTGACAGAACTTTTTAGACATTGCCAAAAATGTTATCTAATAATATTATCCAAATAATATTAATTATTGATCCGATAATGGGAAATACTATGTCGTGACAATTATTGAAACAAAAATAATATAAAATATCAACGTAGCAATTATTAAATCAATAAAATAAAATATTGAACAGTAATTACTGTAACAATTATTGAGAAATGCATTCTTACGAAAAAAATTATCATGCTTCATGAATAGTACTCGTGAATAGTAACTTGTGAATAGTAACTCGTGAATAGTAACTCATGAATAGTAACTCATGAATAGTAATTATAAAAAATTGAATACTTTTATTTCATAAAATTCGGGATCTTACAGATTCCATTAGATTATATTAGAGTAAATTAGATCAAAACCCTGGTTCTTGTTAGATTTGGAGATTCAACAAACTTGGAGACCATTGAAAATTCAAAGTAGGAGCAAGGAGGGAGCATCAAATCTACAGACAAGAGATTCTATCTTTTCATCTTCTTCTATCTTTGTCTTTTAATGTGTATTCAAGTGTGGATTCTTAGTTTTAATTCGTTAATTATGAACTAATTCTTTGTTTGAGATTACAATTGATCTTATTGTGTAGTTTATTTTAATATTGTTAGACCCCAGATTTTATAAATAAAGATTTTATTTTCTCGAAATATTTCTTTTGAATATTATGGTGTGGATTAGATATAATGTTATAGTTGTGGGTAGTATTTATAAATTTTGCAAAGTATACAAGTTGTCATATTATATTCGATTGGTCGGGGAATATTTATTTTATCAGGGAATATTCGTGCAACGGCACAATCATTGGTGGACCCCGCAATGGAATTATTGTCGGAATGAGAAAACGATAAAAATATTTTATAAAAACGACGGCGGAAGTTTTACCTTTAATACTGTTGAACTACTCGGTAGTAAAAGTACAGTAATACGCGTGGTTGCATAGTAGCACACGGTATTGATTATTGATGCTTATGTGATAAGTCACTCAGTTTTGTTTTATTGGTATTATACCGGTGGCAACGATCATCGGAACAATGATAACCATCGTGGGGGAAATTATCATGCCAAGAATGGTAACCACTTCGGTGGTAATCATGGCCAAGATAATAAAAATGGGAATTTCTAGAAGAGAAGGTCACCTAGCTCGATTTTTTCGAAGTCAAGTCCAGCTGGGATAGTGATGCCAAAAGATGTCTCAAACAAGTCAAAGCATGTAGTTTAAGTGAAAGCGTTTATCAAGGAACCCGAACGAGGTTATTACGGGTAAGTTAATCATAAGCTCTTGCGAAATCTATACCTTATTCGATACCGGTTCTACCTATTCTTTTATCTCTCTTGCTTGCGCTCAATGTTTAAATTTAACTCCGGAGAAGTTAGACTTTGACTTATTGGTTAAAACTTCGTTAGCAGAAACCTTCATTACATCCACTATTTATAAATCTTGTTTAATTCAAATTGACACTTTCACATTACCTATCAATCTTATCTCTTTGAAAATACTTGCCTTTGATGCGATTTTAGGAATTGATTGGTTAACTACTCATCATGCTTTTCGTAAGGTTGTTAGTTTTCATATTCCTAACCAACCTATTATGCGAATTCAAGCAACCAAACCACTAAAGTCAATCATTGTCATATCAAGCCATGAGTAAAGAGCCCCGATCCTTTCGTTGTTGACTTCCTTGAGTGGAATGCACCTAAGCCAGACTTTCTGTAGGCGACGTCGTGAATGACGATGGCAAGTTGATAGGTATTATTGTGACGTACTATCCAAGTCTTTGATGAGAGTCACAGCTTTGAATGATATTTCTATTGTTAATAAATTTCCTGACGTATTCTTGAAGTCTTCTTAGCCTACCCCTAGAGCGTGAAATCGAATTTTGTATTGACCCCATTACAAAACCCATTTATTAAACCCTCAAATATTTCTTCAACTAAAATGAACGTATAACGTGCCAAAGACATTGACTCGAGCTGTTGAAGATTACGATCATACTATTCAATACCATTGTGGGAAAACGAATGTGGTAGCTGACGTGTTGAGTAGAAGATCGGATGCGTTTACGAGTGCGATGTTGTTAACACAAAGACTCGTTTCGTATAACTTACAAGTGATGAAGATAGAGTTAAAGACTCTAGGGACCCAAGTGAAGATAATGAATATACGAGTAGAATCGACTTTAATCGATAAAGTTAAAGCCGCTTAAGCTACACACCCGGAGTTGATAAATGTGAAGAAGAAGGTTCAAGAGGGCGTTATTCTAGAAGCAAGAATCGACGAAGAGAGGAAATCTCAACCCTCGATTTAATTGGTCCATTTGAAATCCTCGATGAAGTAGGAACTGTGGCCTATAGACTCGCTTTACCGCCACGTATGTCGCGTATTCATAACGTTTTTAACGTATCGATGTTACGTAAATATGTGGACGACCCGAACCACATTATTAATTTATAACTTAACGATATAGCAGAAGATTTAACGTATGGGGAGATACATGTTTAAATCTTGGATAAGAAGGATCGTATTCAACACTCAAAGGTTATACCTCAAGAATTAGAATCTGAAATGAAGTCAAGAGATCCTCACCTCTTCGGTATACCAGTTACATACGTAAATTTGGAGGGTGAAATTTCATAAGGAGGGGAGATTGTGAGACCCCAGATTTTATGAATAAAAATTTTATTTTCTCGAAATATTTTTTTGAATATTATAGTGTGGATTTGATATAATGTTATAGTTGTGGGTAGTATTTATAAATTTTGCAAAGTATGCAAGTTGTCATATTATATTCGATTGGTCGGGGAATATTTATTTTATCAGGGAATATTCATGCAACGGCACAATAATTGGTGGACCCCCGCAACGGAATTATTGTCAGAATGAGAAAATGACAAAAATATTTTATGAAAATGACGGCGAAAGTTTTACCGTTAATATTGTTGAACTACTCGGTAGTAAAAGTACAGTAATACGCGTGGTTGCATAGTAAAATCTTTTTATATAAAACAAAATACTTTTATAAAGTTATCTGTTTTATTAGACAATAATTAGAATATATTATATTTTATTATGCATAGTTTTTGCATAGTGCCTGCATAGTATTTGCATAGTAAAATTTTTTATAAAGTTATTCGTTTTATTAGAATATAAATAGAATATATTATATTTTATTTAAAAGATTTTGCTTTAAATATGGACCGTCAGATTAAAGTAAATCAATCTGGACCGTTCATGAGTTAGTTACTATGCAGTCCATTTTCTATAAATAGAAGTTCATTCATTCATTATTTCTTACGAATTCATTGAAACTCTAGAGAGAGAAACTATAGAGAGAAAAAAGAATAGTGTTCTGTTACTTCACTACTTATATATCCATTACTCTTCTTTCTAAGGTAGGAAATATTATTTGTTGTAACCGTAGGGGGTATTATTTTTTTTGTATTCATGAAGAGAACTTCTGTTATTCCATTCTTTATTATTCTGTTGGAATAACCTGTATACGCGGGATACCCTAAACTTGGTGAAATTCTTCTGTTATTCCATTCTTTATTATTCTGTTGGAATATCCCGTCTGTGCGTTTTACGCCAGACCAGGTTTCGTCTTTTCTATCCTGCTAGAATATCCTATCTGTGCGTTTTACGCCGGACCTAGTTCCGTCTTTACTATTCTGCTGGAATATCTTGCTGTGCATTTTACGCCGGACCTGGTTCTATTTTTATTATTCTGTTGGAACATCCTGTCGGTGCGAATTTCGCCTGACCTGGTTCCGTTATTATTATTCTGTTGGAATAACCTGTCTATGTGAAGTACTGCATGTATGGTGATTTCTTTTGTTATTCCATTCTTTATTATACTCAGTTGGTTAAAGTTTTGACTTCTATACTCCATGAAATTAGTGGAATATCCTTGATATTTGCGCTTCATCCGGTATCTTTTCATGGAAATATTCTTCTGAGCATTCTTCAATTTTACTCTACAAAAGAGTATCATGTTGACAATTTGGACGTTATCAGTTCCTACATAAATTAATTCTTGAACTTGTTTTATTGAATTCTTATATCATTGTCATCATCCTCATGTTTATATTATGTTGAAAGTCGTCTGTGGCCTGTAGTGCATAGATGGACTTGGTATGATTATGACCAGGGATTATTCGGTATAATCATAACCGTAATGTTAAAAATGATGTGGAAAAAGTCCTCATTGGCCCGTAGTGCATTGATGGAAAGTTTTTGGTATGATTATGGCTATGGATTCTCTTTGGCCGTAGTGCAAAGATGAATTGTTTTATGGCATGATTAGGACCGTTGATGAAAACATGATTATCTTAAGCCGCAGTGCATGGATAATTTATGGTCTTGATACTAAAAAATATCCTTGGTCGTAGTGCAGGGGTGATTCGATGATGTGGATTATTTATTAAGCTGAGTCCCAGCGATAAAAGTGATGAAAAACCTTTTAAATCATAGAAGATAGTAGATTTTATTCCCTACTTGACTCTTCTAATGGATTACTTGTTCCGCTGCAGTTAAACTTGATAATTATTATATTTTATCAGTTTAACATTGTTGAAGGCTAACGATAAATTATTCTGCATTATCTTAGTCATAATATTTCTTACTGGGCTAGTTGAGCTCACCCTTTCTTTCATTGTTCTCTTCAGGAAATGAGAACGTAGCTGGGACTAGTCAGGGAACAGAGTGATGGTCCTAGATGGTGCATTAGTAGTCCTCACTATTCTATGAAATAGTGTGATAATAATTGTAATGAGGACTCCTTTTGAGTTTGTATACTCTCTAGTAGACATTATTTGTATCCAAACTCATAGCTTATGTTTTGTCGTATTGTACACGACTGTTGTATTATTAAGTTATATTTGAATTTTGTACCATGTATTTGGCAACTCAAGATGGGTGATGTATACCTAATTTTGGGGGCGTCACAGTTGGTATCAGAGCTTAGGGATATGATCCCTGGCTAGGATGTGAGAATAGAACTAGAAGGGGAGAGACGGAAAATTCCTTTGCTAGTATGACCTACCTAAGTTCATTTGGTATTTAATTGGTCGGTCAGAATATAAGGATAATATATTACATGTCAATTAACCTTTGTTTTGTGACAGTGTTTGAAAATGGCATATGAAAATGCTGAGATAAGCAATAAAGCACATGAGACCGTTGAGTCAGCTCAACCAAAAGGTAACGACCAACAACACGATAATAATCATACCGGTGGCAACGACCATCGGAATAATGATAACCATCGTGGGGGAAATTATCATGCCAAGAATGGTAACCACTTCGGTGGTAATCATGGCCAAGATAATAGAAGTGGGAATTTCTAGAAGAGAAGGTCACCTAGCTCGATTTTATCGAAGTCAAGTCCAGCTGGGATAGTGATGCCAAAAGATGTCTTAGACAAGTCAAAGCCGATAGTTTAAGTGAAAGCGTTTATCAAGGAACCCGAACGAGGTTATTACGGGTAAGTTAATCTTAAGTTCTTGCGAAATCTATACCTTATTCGATACCGATTCTACCTATTCTTTTATCTCTCTTGTTTATGCTCAACGTTTAAATTTAACTCCGGAGAAGTTAGACTTTAACTTATTGGTTGAAACTTCGTTAGTAGAAACCTTCGTTACATCCACTATTTATAAATCTTGTTTAATTCAAATTGACACTTTCACGTTACCTGTCAATCTTATCTCTTTGAAAATATTTACCTTTGATGCGATTTTAGGAATTGATTGGTTAACTACTCATCATGCTTTTCGTAAGGTTGTTAGTTTTCATATTCCTAACCAACCTGTTATGCGAATTCAAGCAACCAAACCACTAAAGTCAATCATTGTCATATCAAGCCATAAGTAAAGAGCCCCGGTCCTTTCGTTGTTGACTTCCTTGAGTGGAATGCACCGAAGCCAGACTTTTTGTAGGCGACGTCGTGAATAACGATGGCAAGTTGATAGGTATTATTGTGACGTACTATCCAAGTCTTTGATGAGAGTCACAGCTTTGAATGATATTTCTATTGTTAATAAATTTCCTGACGTATTCTTGAAGTCTTCTTAGCCTACCCCTAGAGCGTGAAATCGAATTTTGTATTGACCCCAGTACAAAACCCATTTCTTAAACCCTCAAATATTTTTTCAACTAAAATGAACGTATAACGTATCAAAGACATTGACTCGAGCTGTTGAAGATTACGATCGTATTATTCAATACCATTGTGGGAAAACGAATGTGGTAGCTGACGTGATGAGTAGAAGATCGGATGCATTCACAAGTGCGATGTTGTTAACAAAAAGACTCATTTCGTATAACTTACAAGTGATGAAGATAGAGTTAAAGACTCTAGGGACCCAAGTGAAGATAACGAATATACGAGTAGAATCGACTTTAATTGATAAAGTTAAAGCCGCTCAAGCTACACACCCGGAGTTGATAAATGTGAAGAAGAAGGTTCAAGAGGGCATTATTCTAGAAGCAAGAATCGACAAAGAGAGGAAATCTCAACCCTCGATTTAATTGGTCCATTTGAAATCCTCGATGAAGTAGGAACTGTGGCCTATAGACTCGTTTTACCGCCAAGTATGTCGCGTATTCATAACTTTTTTAACGTATCGATGTTACGTAAATATGTGGACGACCCGAACCACATTATTAATTTAGAACTTAACGATATAGCAGAAGATTTAACGTATGGGGAGATACATGTTAAAATCTTGGATAAGAATGATCGTATTTAACACTCAAAGGTTATACCTCAAGAATTAGAATCTGAAATGAAGTCAAGAGATCCTCACCTCTTCGGTATACCAGTTACGTACGTAAATTTGGAGAGCGAAATTTCATAAGAAGGGGAGATTGTGAGACCCCAGATTTTATGAATAAAGATTTTATTTTCTCGAAATATTTTTTTGAATATTATAGTGTGGATTTGATATAATGTTATAGTTGTGGGTAGTAATTATAAATTTTACAAAGTATGCAAGTTATCATATTAAATTCGATTGGTCGGGGAATATTTGTTTTATCAGGGAATATTCATGCAACGACACAATAATTGGTGGACCCCGCAACGGAATTATTGTCGGAATGAGAAAATGATAAAAATATTTTATGAAAATGACGGCGGAAGTTTTACCGTTAATACTGTTGAACTACTCGGTAGTAAAAGTACAGTAATACGCGTGGTTGCATAGTAGCACACGGTATTGATTATTGATGCTTATGTGATAAGTCACTCAGTTTTGTTTTATTGGTATTATTAATGTAATTAAACAGAATACTTTTATAAAGTTATTCTATAAATAGAATATATTATATTTTATTATGCATTGTGTTTGCATAGTAAAATCTTTTTATATAAAACAAAATACTTTTATAAAGTTATCTGTTTTATTAGACAATAATTAGAATATATTATATTTTATTATGCATAGTGTTTGCATAGTGCCTGCATAGTGTTTGCATAGTAAAATCTTTTATAAAGTTATTCATTTTATTATATTATAAATAGAATATATTATATTTTATTTAAAATATTTTGCTTTAAATATAGACCGTCAGATTAAAGTAAATCAATCTGGACCGTTCATGAGTTAATTACTATGCAGTCCATTTTTCTATAAATAGAAGCTCATTCATTCATTATTTCTTACGAATTCACTGAAACTCTAGAGAGAGAAACTATAGAGAGAAAGAAGAAAAGTGTTCTGCTACTTCACTACTTCTATATCCAGTACTCTTCTTTCTAAGGTAGGAAATATTATTTGTTGTAACCTTAGAGGGTATTATTTCTTTTGTATTCATGAAGAGAACTTCTGTTATTCCATTCTTTATTATTCTGTTGGAATAACCTATATACGCGGGATACCCTATAATTGGTGAAATTCTTCTATTATTCCATTCTTTATTATTCTGTTGGAATATCCTGTCTGTGCGTATTACGCCGGACCTGGTTCCGTCTTTACTATTCTGCTGGAATGTCCTGTCTGTGCGTTTTACGTCGGACCTGGTTCCGTCTTTATTATTCTGTTGGAACATCCTGTCGGTGCGAATTTCGCCTGACCTGGTTCCGTTATTATTATTCTGTTGGAATAACATGTCTATGCGAAGTACCCCATCCTTGGTGATTTCTTTTGTTATTCCATTCTTTATTATACTCAGTTGGTTAAAGTTTTGACTTCTATACTCCATGAAATTAGTGGAATATCCTTGATATTTGCGCTTCATCCAGTATCTTTTTATGGAAATATTCTTCTGAGCATTCTTGAATTTTACTCTACAAAGCAGTAACAAGTTGATAATTTGGACGTTATCAGTTCCTACATAAATTAATTCTTGAACTTGTTTTATTGAATTCTTATATCATTGTCATCATCCTCATGTTTATATTATGTTGAAAGTCATCTGTGGACTGTAGTGCATAGATGGACTTGGTATGATTATGACCAGGGATTATTCGGTATAATCATAACCGTAATGTTACAAATGATGTGGAAAAAGTCCTCATTGGCCCGTAGTGCATTGATGGACAGTTTTTGGTATGATTATGGCTATGGATTCTCTTTGGTCGTAGTGTGAAGATGAATTGTTTTATGGCATGATCAGGACCGTTGATGAAAACATGATTATCTTAAGCCGTAGTGCATAGATAATTTGTGTTCGTGATACTTAAAAATATCCTTGGCCGTAGTGCATGGGTGATTCGATGATGTGGATTATTTATTAAGCTGAGTCCCAGCGATAAAAGTGATGAAAAACCTTTTAAATCATAGAAGATAGTAGATTTTATTCCCTACTTGACTCTTCTAATGGATTACTTGTTCCGCTGCAGTTAAACTTGATAGTTATTATATTTTATCAGTTTAACACTGTTGAAGGCTAACGATAAATTATTCTGCATTATCTTAGTCATAATATTTCTTACTGGGCTAGTTGAGCTCACCCTTTCTTTCACTGTTCTCTTCAGGAAATGAGAACGTAGCTGGGACTAGTCGGGGAACAGAGTGATGGTCCTAGATGGTGCATTAGTAGTCCTCACTATTCTGTGAAATAGTGTGATAATAATTGTAATGATGACTCCTTTTGAGTTTGTATACTCTTTAGTAGACAATATTTGTATTCAAACTCATAGTATATATTTTGTCGTATTGTACACGACGGTTGTATTATTAAGTTGTATTTGAATTCTGTACCATGTATCTGGCGACTCAAGATGGGTGATGTATACCTAATTTTGGGGGCGTCATAAATATGCTTCGCTATTAATTATTATGTTCTATTATGAGGATTGTCTATTTTGATTTGGACTTAATTGTTTAATTGATTGGCCATCAATTACAATGATAATCTATATGAACTCGAGAGATGAAATTTAGATTTAGATCTAATCATAATAGCATGTGATTGTGTTTTCTACATGGCGTTGAAATACATAATTTATGTATAGGATAGAGATATACCTAACATCGCATGTAATCTTATAGAGAACTTGTGCTTGAAATCCTTTTTAATTGTAATTCACATAGAGATATAAATACATGATGAGAGACATAAAGAGGGAGATATAGGCTAGTTTTGAAGGATTCCATTAGATTAGATTAGAGTAAATTAGATCAAAACCCTAGTTCTTGTTAGATTTGGAGATTCAAGCAACTTGGACACCATTGAAGATTCAAAGTAGGAGCAAGGAGGGAGCATCAAATCTACAGATAAGAGATTCTATCTTTTCATCTTCTTCTATCTTTGTCTTTTAATATGTATTCAAGTGCGAATTCTTAGTTTTAATTCATTAATTATGAACTAAATCTTTGTTTGAGATTACAATGGATCTTATTGTGTAGTTTATTTTAATATGTTTCGCTATTAATTATTATGTTCTATCATGAGAATTGTCTATTTTTATTTGGACTTAATTGTTTAATTGATTGGCCATCAATTACCGTGATAATCTATATGAACTCGAGAGATGAAGTTTAGATTTAGATCTAATCATAATAGCATGTGATTGTGTTTTCTGCATGGCGTTGAAATACATAATTTATGTCTAGGATAGAGATATACCTAACATCGCATGTAATCTTATAGATAACTTGTGCTTTAAATCCTTTTTAATTGTAATTCACATAGAGATATAGTGGATTAGTTAATTAGGGTGTCTTGCTTAATTCTATCATTTGTGGATTTAAGTGAGTATGGGTATTATGCATCGAGAGGTGGTTTTATATGCTTTAGTGTTCTTGATTAACAATTCGGGATAGAGAATAATTGATGAGAAGTGTGTTAACTTAAATGAAGCAATAAGTGAAGTTGTGATCTTAAATCTCCGTAATCTTAATTTAAGTAGTGGAATTTAATAGTAGTTTAATTAATATAATTTGAAATTCATTCGTTTAAATAAGATTGAGTTGGTTACGGGTTAGTACTTGGTGATTTATATTAATAATTCCTCATGGGAACGATACTTTACTTTCACTTTATTACTTGTTGACCACGTATACTTGCGTAATTAGATTTTACCCAACAAGTTTTTGGCGCCGTTGCCGGGGAATTAATTTAATAATTATTTACCAATATTAATTTCAATCAAATTAGTCTTAATTTAAACATTTTTTTTAATTCTCTTTCTATTTTTCTCTCTTTTCAGGTACCATGGTTGGATGCAATTATAAATGGCCTTGTTCGAATATGACTCAGCCAAGGGAAGCGGGGATTGATGGTCTCAATGCATTTTCTTCATTATCAGCGCAGTTTGAGACACTTTCGAGGAGGTTGGACGTTGTTGCCACCCAACGTAATCGAAGGATAGTAGTTAATTGCAATTATTGTGCTGGTAATCATCCGAGTCATCAATGCACCGTTAGTTTTGGGTCGGGACAACACGGTGGTGAATACCTCAACGATTATACATATGCTAATTATCATCAAGTTTGGGGGTATCACCCAGATTCGTCATGGAGCTACAATTATGAAGACCACTATTACGTTCCAAATCAATCATACACACCGAAACTTTCATGTCCACCTCTATTGCCACAAGAAAAAAGCCAAATTTGATGGATGTAATATTGAAGGGCATAGCAGACCAAGAGGTGAGGATGATTAGTCAAGAAATATCGAGCTTCAATTTTCAATACCAGATGGAACAACTCAACATTACTTCAAACATTGGTCCTCAATATATGACTTCCGAGACTAAAATAGAAAATTCAAGGCTGGGGGAATTAATATCCAAGTTCATTGCATCAAATGAGGAGAGGAGGATTAATCAAGAGCGGTCAATTCAGAATCAAGAGATATTAATTCAAAATCTGCAGAACCAGATGGATCAAATGTTCAAAGCCTTGAACAACTGTCCTCAAAACAATTGGTGTTATGACGAGGATTCCGAGATTGATGAAGTGCCTGAGCCAAATCTACAACTGGATGAGACACGAGATGTTGAAAAAGAGGAGACAAGTGGGGATAATGAAAATTAGGTCGGTGAAGAACTAACTATGAGTACCAATGAGGATGAGTCGATGTTATTAGTGTCCCAAGTTCCTTCTCCGCAAAAGATCAAGGGCCTAGTTAGATTTGCAAAACCGCGCCCGCTTGGTAATCATGTCGTCGGCAAGGCTCTTTAGGACATGAGAGCTAGTACAAATGTAAAGCCATGGTGGGATGAGGAGGAGAAGATAGAAGACAAAGAGCCCTTTGTGCTTGCCAAGCCTCAAAGCCCCAATCTAATCTTAGATTCAACGGACGGACAATCACCTAGTTATTCAACATTCTCAATTGGGCACTTATTTAAACAAAGCAGGCTAGGTGACTTTAATTTGATAGCCATCACAAAAGGGAACCTACCAAAAGTTACATTATTTCTGATGGATGGAGGGTTCCTCAAGTATCGAAGAGGAATTGGATAGCGTTTACCAAAAAAAGTCTGGCTTACGACGTTAAAACTAGCGCTACTTGGGAGGCAACCCAAGCTCTAAACCTTTTCTTCCTTATTTATTCTTTATATTTTAGTTTATAGTCTAACTCAAATATTTAGTTTTCAACGAATAATGAATCCATAATGGTATGCTCGCAGGTAAGGCAAGAAAAAGAAAATTCATTCAGCTATTATCCTTCCAGCGCGGGTTACGCTATACAATGCCTAGACCCAACGCGAGGTGCGCTAGTATCTCAGAAACCAACTGCAATCACAGCGCTGACCGCGCTACGTCGCTGATCTAATAGCGTGGGACGCGCTTATGCTGCCTCATGCTACTAACTGGCTAGCGCTGGCCGCGCTACACAATGCCTATACCAAGCGCGGGGCGCGCTATCAATCTAGAAATCACTGCTTGCCTAGCGCGGGTGCGCTACGCAAGGGTTATACCAAGCGCAGACCGCGCTACTCGGTAATTTCAGGCGCTGAACGGATTTAATCGATGTGTCTCAGATTTGAACAAAGCCAATTCTCATTAACACATGTAACTTCTGCACTTCTCCCACATCCATTACACTTCCAATACTCCACAACCCCTATTACACCATTCTTACCTCTCCTTCTCCTTTTCAACTTCCATTCTCATTAAACCCATCCATCCCCAATTTCCAATCCATGTTGGTTTTCAATTTCCGCGCCGCTCGAAAATCCCAGGCGTTAAAAGTGGTTTAATTGTAATGTTAGTCAAGTCCAACTCAAGCGTGATTCTCGATTTATTCCAATGTGTCTGGCCTATTCTTCAGATTTAGCAGACAATGAGGAAAATGTTGTATTTTCAGGGAAGTCCTCTCTTTTAATTTTTCCTATCTTAGCCATTGAGGACAATGTTTGTTTTAAGTTTAGGGGCATTTTAGTGTCGTATTGCATATAGTTAGTTACATTGTAGTTCATATAGTTTTATTTAGTTTTTGCATTCAGTTTCTTGAAAAAAAGAAGAAAAAAAATTGAAAAATTGAAAAATTAATAGTTAGTTTACTATGTTTATATATCATTTAGTACATCTTGCATGAGTCTAGTTGTTTGATATTTATAGTTTGTTTTGGTCAATGATGAGATTGGAATTGGGTAGACAAGTATAGTACTGACTATTAGAGCTTTGATGTGATTTCTGGTTATGAATTGAGTCTTTTTTTGTTTGAAACTGGTATAATAAGGATAGCACAGTGAGAACAACTTGTTGATTGATTGAGTTTAAATTGATACATAATGGGGCTCTAGAGGATAATGCTAGTTTAAATAAGAGAATGACAAGGATAGGCAATGAAGGCAAAAAATTAGGCAAGAACCTAAGTTTGAGGGGAAAAGTGGGGTATATAAGCTTATAAAAAAAGAAAAAAAAAGATATTGGGTTGAATAAATTGAGTCCTGTGGTGGGTCAAGAAGAAGCGTGAAATGCACTCCCCATAAACATAGGCGTGAGATGGAGCGTAAAACGCACTCACTGATAAAGGATTTTATATACACGAATCGATATTCATTTCAAGTTTAAATTCGTAGTTATTTTTATGTTTTGTGTTCGTTTTTACTCGTTTCATGTTATTTTATGTGTAGGGTGATCATGGATGCTATTGGTGAGGAAAGACGGTCTTTTTGGAGTAAAAGTGAAAAAAACGTTGGAGTAAGAAAAACTTGAAGTCAGTAGCCTAGCCCGTCGGGGCGGGCTTTATTGTGCTTGTACCCCCCGCCGGGCGGGGGTCCCGTTTCCTGAACTATCCTGTTTAGTTTCAACTTCTGCTAGAGCTCGATTTGTTGGACTTGAATGATGCATTTGGACTCTAATAAAAAGGATTTTTCACCAGAACACAGGGAGAGCTTGCGATTACGTAGAAAAACAACAATCTTACAACACACAAAGACATAATTCAAGAGTGATTTCAAGGATTGAAGAGCGAACGGTGGAGGAGTAATTTTTAGAGATTGTCATGACGGTTGCAAATCGAACGTGAAGGGGGTTTCCATAATTCTTCTTCTCTTTCATCTATTTGTAATTGGAAGGATGTTTTCAACAAATTATTCAATTTTTAATTCATTCGTTATGAACTAATTTACTTATTAGACTTGTGATAGATCTTTGGGCGAAACGATGATTCTATAACTTTGATTTCCAATTTAATAAGATATTTTCAATTTATCTATATTAATTTAAGCGTGAATTTCCTGATCAACAGTTCTTTGTCAATTTGAAAGGAATCGAGAGAGGAGATTCGAGTCTAGACCTAGTTAATATAACATGTGTCATGAATTTTGTCGATAGCAGATTTATGATTATTGTTAAGGTAGAGATACGCTTGACATCACATGTAATCGTATAGAGAGCTTAAACTTCAACCTTCTTTGATTGCAGTTCACATAGAGATATAGTGAGTTGGTTAATTTAGGTGTTTAACGGATTTCTATCTTAATTATGGATTGATGTTAATATGATATTAGTGCATCGAGAGGTGGCTCTTACTACGTTTGTGTTCTTGATTAATAAATTGGGATATTAAATTGAGTTGGAATAAAGGTTTGAAAATTAGAGTGAAACTCAGGGTGAAATCATAAGTCTAATTCTCCATTAATTATTTGAAATTCCGGATTTTGTTATTGGTGACTGTTTTGTGATAGTTTATTTCTTTATTAATTTAGTTTTTTTTATAATTTAAAACCATTGAATTGAATAGTTTAATAAAATTAGGGTTAATACAAAATTGATAATTGTGAAGTTAAAACTCTTGATATTTTATCCTCGTGGGAACGATACTCTATTCACTACTATATTACTTGTTGACCACGTACACTTGCGTGTTTTGCGCGAATTGATTTCATCAACACTCACTATCTGGAAGAAAAAAAAGAAGAAATAAAACGGGAAATAAGAGCAAAAAGCCCTCGTAGATGAAAAATGATGCATAAGTATCCCATGTTGACCCTTGATATTGGTAATTGTTTAATTTTAGTTGGATCTAGCTTGTTTTTGGATTTCCCAAGTTTACACTGTATGATGCCTTTAAATAGACTTATTATGTGTTAAATTTGATTTTATATCAGTTAATATTGTTGTGGAGCACACACGCACTATATTAGTGATAACCGTCTAAGATTTGATGATTGATTGAGAAGTTATTGATTGGTTTTGATATACTGTATTATCGTGTTTATTTGATTCCTCTAAGGCCGATTGAATAGACTTGTTTTTGTCATTACTGCTGGATTCATAGGCATATAGATTAGTTGCATTGCATAGCATTGTTTTGTGTTTTTGCTTGAGGACAAGCAAATGTTTAAGTTTGGGAGATTTGATAAGTAGGTTTTATACATACTTATCTGGTACATATTACTTGAATTAGTTGCTTAAACCTATGTTTCTAAGTTACTTTTCATACATTATATGTTATTTTGTAGGCTATGACATAACATTGGCATGAAGAAACAAGGGAAAGCAATTCGGACATCTTTTGGACCAAGATACGCAAGCAAATACAAGGAGGGATGATTGAAGGACTTTTAACACCAAGTTGAATGCATGTTCTTGGCTTGGAACTTGGATTTTATGGTAGCTCTACTTCTTAGCTTTCCGGAACATCTTGAATCATCCCAATCGGACTTCGGATGCGAGAGTTATGGCCTTTTTATCAACGAAGATCAAAGCTAAGAGTTGTCATGTTTGCCATTTACATAGCATCTACTTCAATCCCAATTTTCGCCTTGATCCAATTCGAATTTGTCAATCCTCAAAGAATGAAAGTTATAGATCTCGTCGATATCTTCGATTTGATTGGTGGAAGGCGTCGTAACTCAAAGCGGATCAAAGGTTATGCCTGTTTTACCAAAGGACGTCGCAGCAGGAAACAGGGTAGCACGGACCGCGCTATACACAGCGCGGGGCGCGCTGGGTGACCAGATTTTCTGACACTGTAGCGCGGACCGTACCTGAAAAGACTTTGGGGCAGCGCGGGGTGCGCTAGGCGACGGGGAAACAATTGATTTGGGTCATTTGATGTCCAATTTGAGCTAGAATATGATTCTTAGTTGCCTAACTTGCTTTGGTGTCCATTAGAACTATAAATACATGATGAGAGACATAAAAGAGGGAGATATAGGCTAGTTTTAAAGTATTCCATTAGATTAGATTAGAGTAAATTAGATCAAAACCCTAGTTCTTGTTAGATTTGGAGATTCAAACAACTTGAAGACCATTGAAAATTCAAAGTAGGAGCAAGTAGGGAGCATCAAATCTACAGACAAGAGATTCTATCTTTTCATCTTCTTCTATCTTTGTCATTTAATGTGTATTCAAGTGTGGATTTTTAGTTTTAATTCATTAATTATGAATTAATTCTTTGTTTGAGATTACAATGGATCTTATTGTATAGTTAATTTTAATATGCTTCGCTATTAATTATTATGTTCTATCGTGAGGATTGTCTATTTTTATTTAGACTTAATTGTTTAATTGATTGGCCATCAATTACCGTGATAATCTATATGAACTTGAGAGATGAAGTTTAGATTTAGATCTAATCATAATAGCATGTGATTTTGTTTTCTGCATGGCGTTGAAATACATAATTTATGTCTAGGATAGTGATATACCTAACATCGCATGTAATCTTATAGAGAACTTGTGTTTTAAATCCTTTTTAATTGTAATTCACATAAAGATATAGTGGATTAGTTAATTAGGGTGTCTTGCTTAATTCTATCATTTGTGGATTTAAGTGAGTATGGGTATTATGCATCGAGAGGTGGTTTTATCTACTTTAGTGTTCTTGATTAACAATTCGGGATAGAGAATAATTGATGAGAAGTGTGTTAACTTAAATGAAGCAATAAGTGAATTTGTGATCTTAAATCTCCGTAATCTTAATTTAACTAGTGGAATTTAATAGTAGTTTAATTTATATAATTTGAAATTCATTCGTTTAAATAAGATTGAGTTGGTTACGGGTTAGTACTTGGTGATTTGTGTTAATAATTCCTCGCGGGAACGATACTCTACTTTCACTTTATTACTTGTTGACCACATATACTTGCGTGTTGTGCGTAATTAAATTTATCTAACAATTATTCGGTATAATCATGACGTAATGTTACAAATGATGTGGTAAAAATTCTCATTGGCCTGTAGTGCATTGATGGACAGTTGTTGGTATGATTATGACCGGGGATTATTCAGTATAATCATGACCATTGATGATTACATTAATATCCTTGGCCCATAGTGCAGGGATGATTCGATGATGTGGTTTATTTATTAAGCTGAGTCTCAGCGATAAAATTTATGATAAACTTTTTAAATCATAGAAGATAGTAGATATCATGCTCTACTTGACTCTTCTAATGGATTACTTGTTCCGCTGCAGTTAAACTTGATGTTTATTATATTTTATCAGTTTAACACTGTTGAAGGCTAACGATAGATTATTCTGCATTATCTTAGTCATAATATTTCTTACTGGACTAGTTGAGCTCACCATTTGCTTTCATGGTTCTCTTCAGGAAATGAGAATATAGTTGGGACTAGTTGGAGAACAGAGTGACGGTCCAGATGTTTGCATTAGTAGTCCTCACTATTCTGTGAAATAGTGTGATAGTAAATGTATTGAGGACTTATTTTGAGTTTGTATACTGTCTAGAAGACAATATTTATATTAAAACTCACATCTCATGTTGTATATTTAAGTTTGTATTTGTATTATGTACCATGTATTTGGCAACTCAGAATGGGTGATGTATACCTATTTTGGGGGCGTCACACCATAGGATTGGTCTGGAAACCCGAGATTCATAGAGGTTGGGGGCTTGCTTAAGTGACGGGAAGGTGTTTGGCACCCCCTGACTTCCGTGTAAACACGGTTACCGCATCTTATTGATTTTCTATGCATAAAGTTTGTGTGTGTGTGTGTGTTTTATTATGCTTAGTGCTTTTATTTTAAAGTGCTTTCTAGGCTTTATTTGTGTTGTTTGAAAGTATTGTTGTTCCTCTTTTGCACCTATGTACGAAGGATTTGATTTAGCAAAAAGTTCATTTTAGACAAAATATACATTTTGAATGATATTTTGGAAAAAACATAATTTTCAAATCCTTCGTCCGAATAGTAATCGAGGACCTTTGATACTTCCTTTTATCTTTATGTTTCTTAGATGATATGTAACGCCCCCAAATTCGGGTATCCGTTACCTCGGACCTTGTGCGTCATGATATTATCTACGTCTAACTATTAACAACTTCCATTCATGATTTAATGAATACAACTTAGCTTTTATACTACTTAATATATTAATTCCTTTTTATTTTCAGAATTTATGAATCAATCCCAAAACCTTCATAAGTCAATTCCCGATATTCATCATTAACCATTCTTATTTTTACATCATATTCGATGTTATACTTAATAAGATGCGGAATAATTAAAATATTTCTGAATTCTTTATTCATTTCTCTGGATCACAACCTTCATCATTTACATATCTCTAGATCAAAATTATTCTATGTTTCGATTCATCAGAGTTACATTATAAAATTTACATCTTAATTCGATGTTCTTTATGTTTCGAATATTACGACTTTACAACTCTACAAGAGTTAAAAAACTTTCAAGTACATCATCTAAAACCTAAAACATGGTTCGAGATTTTAACTTCAAGTAACAAAACAATCTTCTTGTGATACTAGTGAACTCTATCAATCAAGTAGCACGTAACTTTACCGTGAGTCCTTAACCTGCAAAAGAGGTTATTTTCAAGGGTGAGCTCGACAGCCTAACAATTATAATAGTTTTCATGCATCACATAACACATATGATCATACTCGGATTATACATTTATTATCATTTAAATTTGATGCGCATGAGGCTTCTCTCATAACAATTATAGAAATTATCTTCTAAAACACATAGTCATAGATTTACTTTCAATCTCATACATATCTCATTGACATTTCCACGTTAAATAGCATAACATAATTCATTTCATACATATCTTTTATGTAAGACCCCAAATTTTAGGAATAAAGATTTAATTTTTCTCGAAATAATTTTTGAATATTGTGGTGTGAATTTGATATAATGTTATAGTTGTGGGTAATATTTATAAATTTTGCAAAGTAAGCAAGTGGTTATATAATATTTGATTGGTCGGGGAATGTTCTTTTTGTCGGGAATTATTCATACGACGGCACAATCATTGGTGGACCCCACAACGGAATTATTGTCGAAGTTAGAAAACGACAAAAATATCTTTTTATGAAAATAACGGTAGAAGTTTTATCGTTAACTGTTGAATCACCCGGTGATAAAAGTACAGTAATACGCGTGGTTGCATAGTCGCACACGGTATTGATTATTGATGCTTACGTGAGAAGTCACTCAGTTTTGTTCAATTATTACTACAGTAATTGCTGCATAGTATCTCACTACAAGAAAAAGGCCTATCAGCGACCAAGGATATCAGCGACCTCATATCCGGTCGCAGATAATACTTATAGCGACCAACATCAGCGACCGTAATTGAATCTGGTCGCTGATCGGTTGCTGACATTAGTTTCCCTCCCAAAAATTGGTGCGAAAAGGTGGCGCGTTTATTTGTTGCGACCAATATATACCAGTGACCGCATTGCAGTCGCTAAAGGGGCCACGTCATAAAAATTTAGCGACCGCGAGCGGTCGCTGGACGCGGTCGCTAATCAACTAAAACTTATTCAAACTTAGGTTCGTGATATCAGTAGAAGAAAAAAGAAGAGGGAGATACACGAGGGAGAAGAGGGAGTAGGGGAAGAGAGGACCTGCACTGCCGCACCACCGCTGCACTACCCGCTTCACCACCGCAGCACCACCACTTCACCACACCGGTAAATTAATTTTGGGTTTAATTTGTTTGTTTAATATGCTAGAATTTGTGTTCAATTTGAGTTTTGAAATTTAATCTAGGGTTTAATTTGTTATATATTAATCGAGGCTGAATTCAACTTGGGTTTGATATGTTGGAAATTTGGATTTGATATGTATTGTATTGTATACTGCAATTAGTGTTTGATTTGTGCAAATACATATTCTACAATTAAGTTTTAATTTATATAAATTTTAGTTTAATATGTAATGTATGAATAGAAAAAAATGTATCAATTTTTGGTCTGTTTATGCAGAAAAAAAAAAGGGGGAGAGCTCAGAATAGAGAAGAGGGAGAAAGGGGGAGAAGAGAAGAAATAGAAGAGGGAGAAAGGGGTTGCAACGCCACCGGAACGCCGCCGTCACCGGCCAGCTGCTGCCACCACCAAGCACCGGTATCATTTTTTATTTCTTTCTCCCAATATTACATTTCTACTATTTATTCTTATGTTAGATTAGATTATATACTAAATTGGATTTAATTAGTGCAATGTTAGATTTAATTAGTGCAATGTTGGATTTAATTAGTGCAGTGTTGGACTTAATTAGTGCAATGTTGGATTTAATTAGTGTAGTGTTGGACTTTTCCGACATCCTGTAATGGTTAGATAGATACTACTCTACTACTAGTACTAGTATAGAAGAGGATGGCGTTTACGGGAAAAATAAATATCACTTGGATGGCTGTTTGTTATAGGGAATTATAAAACATATTAAATTGGTCATGTTGCTAAACCGAGATATGTCATCCGGATGAGATATGTCATCCGGATGCAAGTTATACATGTGAAATGTTATGTAAATAACTAGTCCATGTCTATATGTTGCATAATCATGCTAACCTTGTGGGCCATGTTGCTAAACCATGTTCTTATAGAATTTAAAGCCTATTAAGTGTTGTTTTGAACAAAGATGGTTATGAATCTCCGATACTTTTACAAAATGATTCTGACTCATCAGACAACGATTTTCATTAAAATGTATGTTAAGTTATAATTGTACAAAATGTATGTTTATGTTCATGTTCATGTTCATGTTTAGTTCATAATTATGTACCTTTCATTTATGTTCTCTATATAGGAATGTTCTCTATATCCTTAACTATATCATTTGTAGTTGTTGTAGTTAACTATTTTGCAGTCATGTTTATGTATCTTTCACTTATGATAATCGTAGTTAACTATTTCATACAATTAATTGTCATTCATAATTTCATACTAACATCCTAAATTTTTTATTTATAGATGTCTTCTGAACCTGCAGCACGAAAGCGCGGGTTGGGTCGTGGCCCTAATCATGTGCCGAAGGCCCCGGCTAATCCGGATGATCGCATTCTTATACAGATCCGTCCTCCTCCAGAAAGCACGTAAGTTAAACATCGTGTATGTATAAGGGTTTAATATTTCCATTGTTATAAATATATTTTAATGTAAATTACTGTATATTGTAGTGATTTTCAAGATAGTAAAATTGTGAAGTGCATTTCACAATTATGCTTACAGAACTGGCCTACGCCAGTGATTACATGGGCGAGCACACCTCTCGCCCATAAGGATGCAGTTTGGACTGAATTTCAGGTATATTTTTTTATCACTCTGATAGGTAATACATAGTTAATCAAATAATATTGTTTAGTAATATAACAGTTTTAATATTATTATTGTTATTTTATTTGCAGAAACGGTATAGATGGGATGACGCACAAGCATCAGTTATTCAGACACTATTCTGGCAGAAATGCGCCATCCAAACTAAAGATAATTTGAACAAGGAACGACAAAAAGCCCTGCACAATGCTGAGATTGACCATCCAGGACAGGGTGAGCAATATATGCATGAGCATAGCCCCTGGTGGTGCGCACAACCCATATGGGTGCAGATGTGTGACCAGTAGAGAGCTGAGAGCTGGGTCAAGAGGCGCAAGACTGCCGCCTCAAACAGATCCTCAGGTGTATTAGACGGCAAGAAGGCAAAAGGCACGTATCGGGGCGGCAGTATATCACAGCTGCAGCACATTGCTGCCAGGGTACGTATGTTATGTTTACAGTAATCTTTTGTAGCTAAAATATCATATGTTTACATAATAATATGAGAAAATGAATTGTAGGAGTCTCAGTCTCAAGGTCAACCTATCAATTGGTTGGATGTGTATGTGGCCACCCGTGATGGTCTGCCTGAGGCTGTTCAGATAGCGGTAATAAGTTCACTTTATCCTAATATGTTGTTTTAAATTGTGACGACCTTTTTTAGTATTTTTTTTTAATTTATTTTAAACTATTTAATTGTTCATCTTCTGACAGGACACTTATAAGGGCTTAATGAACGAGCGATATCCTGAAGGCACCCCGCGTCCGTCGATTGATCAAGAATTATGGGAGAGGGCGTCCATCGTGAAGAAAAATTATGTCAAAGGCCAAGGACAAAGACGGCGTCCGACCATCAGTGGCACAGGCAGCTCTGCCACCCAGTCTACACAGTCATCAGGTTATCCAGCCTATCATACTCCTGCTAACTATGTGAGAGAGATCTGTCAGGATCGTGATCTTCTTCGTATACTGGGCGGGTATCTGCAGTCACTGAGTCTTGATGAGTTGGCGGAGGCAGTGGCGACAGCGACAGCAGGAGCAGGAGCAGGAGCAGCACGACAGCAGGAGCAGGTATATATATATATATTGTTTATTGTATAGCTATATTGTCATATATGTTTATAGTCTCTGAGTTAATGTCTTACTTATATGTAACATATATGTTTTATTATTTTGTTAATTACAGGATCCTAATTTGGATGATCCATGAAGAGCACCTAGACTTGTTTTTTTTAGATTTTTAAAGCCTTGTACTCTTTTAGATTCATTATTTGGACAATTGTATTGGTTTATATGGATGTTTATGATATCGATTGTATTGTGTTGGATGAATGTTTTGTATTGTATTTGATGAATGTTTATTCATGGATGAATGTTTTGTATTGTATTGGATGGATGTTAATATGGATGCTTGTTTATATATATTGTTGTGTTGGGATTGAAAACAGGTACAAAGCAGGTTATTTTTGGGAAATAAAAAAAACAGGCAAAATTATTAAAAAAAACATCAGCGACCGCATGCGGTCGCTATTGTCCGTCGCTGCCACGTGTGCCACGTCACACCTGACGAATGACTCAGCATACGTCAGAATAGCGACAGTATCGATCGCAGAGTGCGGTCGCTAATTATTCGGTCGCTATTGTTGGTCGCTGATGTCCACCCAGCGAGCAGATTATATGCGACTAGTATCAGCGACCGTATGCGGTCGCTGATACTCATCTGCGACCGTATGCGGTCGCTGATATGCGGTCGCTGATACTCATCTGCGACCGTATGCGGTCGCTGATAAGCTTTTTTGTTGTAGTGTCTCACGTTATTTGATTCAATTATTATCGATATTTTATATATTATTACATTAATAATTAAGACGATACAATTATTCACATTATTATTTACAATATCGACGATGTCTAGAAAGTTATGTCGAGTAGAGGTTTGGTCACCTAATTGCGCGTCAATAGGGAAAAATCCTTATTGGAAAGCCCCCACTTTCCTGGGAAGGATCTGGTTGTTAAATATTGCGAATAATAATAATGATGAATAAATATTGTTAAAAATATTGAGAAGATTTTATGAAGTATTTGTTGTAAATTTTAGCGTATTATTTGGACCCCCATTTACCCGTTTTCAAAATAATCGGTAAAAATTTATTCTTTATAATAAAGGTGGGGGCCACATGTGGGGCCCACGTGTGGAAGAAATGAATTTGGAAATTGGGGGGGGGGAAGAGTATACGTAAAGGGGAGGGAATTTATATATATATGTATGTGATGTGTGTGTGTATATATATATATATATATATATATATATATGGACAAGATCCAGTCCGGACGGATCTAATGTCCGGACTTTTTTTTTTGCTTTTTTTTAAAACAACTAAAAAATAAATAAAAAATTATGGAATTGAATTTTTTTTCATAATACAGTGTTTTGGGTGTGATTTGGGTACGTATAACAAAATATGTATGTACAGTCTGTGCAGACTGTACCACCATTTTTTGGTATATGTATTTAAATCACGCCCAAAACATTATATTATGGAAAAATTTCAGTTCCATAAAATATTAAATATTTTTTTTAGTTGTTTTTTAAAAAAAAGTAAAAAAATAAAATAAAATTTGATCCGTTTTTGATCAGGTCCGAGAGTCTATATATATATATAATATGTGTGAGAGTGACGTGTGTGAAAGTGACATGTTGGTGGAAAAGTGAATGTGTGTATAGGGTGAGATAAAAAAAGGAGGTAGAGTGATAATGCCTTGTAAGAGAGGGAATTGGTGTTTATGTGTGTGATAGTGAAATGTGTATGATGTGTGTGTGTGTATGATAGTGAGAGTGATGTGTGTGTAAGTGGAAATTGGTGGGAGAAAATGTGTGAATTTATATGGTGTGTGATGTGTGTGTGTGTGAATTAAAAAATGGGGGGGAGGAAGGAGTGGATGCCTTGGAAGAAAGGGTGTATGTATATATATATATATATATATATATATATATATATATATATATATATATATATATATAGGATAAGGATCAAGTCCGGACTCTCGGACGGGAGAAAATCCGGACCTGATATTTTTTTTTTTTTTGTAGAACAACTAAAAAAAAAAAATTTATGGAACTGAAATTTTTCAATAATACAGTGTTTTGGGTGTGTTTTTAATACCTACACCAACCAATGTATGTACAGTCTGCCCAGACTGTACAGACATGTTTTGTTGTAGGCATCCAAATCACGCCCAAAACACTGTATAATGTAAAAATTCCAATTCCATAAATTTTTATTTTTTTTTTTAGTTGTTTCAAAAAAAAAGCAAAAAAAAAAAAGGTCCGGATTTTAAACCTGTCCGGGAGTCCGGACAGGATCCGGACCCTATATATATATGTCTGGTGTGTGCATGGCGTGAATTAATGTGTGGGTGTGGGTGCAATGCCATGTCGTATAAGGCATGGTATATATATATACAACACTGATCAGGTCCGGACTCCCGGACCTAATAAAAAATGGACCTAATTTTTTTTTATTTTTTTTGTTTTTTTTAAAATAACAAAAAAAAATATTTAATATTTTATGGAACTGAAATTTTTCCATAATACAATGTTTTGGACGTGTTTTGAATACCTATACCAAAAAATGGTGGTACAGTCTGCACAGACTGTACATACATGTTATGTTATATGTACCCAAATCACACCCAAAACACTGTATTATGAAAAAAAAATCAATTATATAATTTTTTTAATTTTTTTTAATGTGTTTTAAAAAAACCAAAAAAAAAGAAGAAAAAAAGACCGGATTTTAAACCTATTCGGGAGTCCGGACAGGATCCGGTTCCTATATATATATATATCTAAAGTTTTTATTTTATTAGAATATTTTATTACACAGTAATGAATAGTAAAATCAAAATTTTCTTCAGTTTTTCGCCCGTGAAGTTCGTCTGAAAATATACTGTGCATTCCGTGATTTCTAAATTCAAATAGTATCATTTCCATTCTCCTATAAATAGGATGCTTAGTTAGAATTAAAAATCACACCAGAATCAGAGAATTCTTCTTCTATAATATTGAGCGTATTTCTTTCGAGTTTTAGGAATCTTTGAGTGTAAAAAACAGTGAAAATTTTCAACAAGAATAATCCCTGCCCTACCAGTCAGAATACTCTTCTTTTTAAGGTAAGAGGTATTATTCTTTCATATTCATGAAGAGAGTTATTTTCTTTCAATACTCGTAAGGGGTATTATTTATTTCTTAATCGCTTACGATATTATTTTTCGTATTCGTAAGAAATTTTATTTCGTTCAATATTCGCAAGAAATATTATATTCGTTTAATATTCGTAAGGAATATTATATTCGTTTATAAGGAATATTATTTTCGTTCAACAGCCGTAAGAGATGTTATTTTTGTTCAATAGTCATATGAAATAATATTTTCTTCCATACTCTGCAGTATGTAAATAATATTATTTCGTTTCAGATTCCGAATTCTATACTCATTTTTTTAAAGTTTTGGCTTCTATACTCCATGAAATTAGAGGAATATCCTTGATATTTGCGATTCATCCAGTATCTTTTCATGAAAATATTATTTTGAGCATTCTTGATAAGTTTTAACTTTTTCATGTCAGGATACTATTCACGGGGTTACTATTCCCGAAGTTACTATTCAAGGGATACTATTCACTCGGTTACTATTCATCCTGGATACTATTCATGACAAAAATTGATTTCTTTTTGGTCCAAATCATTTTTGATACGATATTATTCTTGAATTTTACTCCACAAAGTAGTATCATGTTGACAATTTGGATATTATTAAATTTTGGATAGATTAAATTATAAATTTTTAGAAATTTATCATTTACTTCTTTTAATTGAATTCTTATATCATTGTCATCATCCTCATGCTTATATTATGTTGATAGTCATCTTTGGCCTGTAGTGCATAGATGGACTTAGTATGATTATGATTAGAGATTATTCGGTATAATCATGACCGTAATATTACAAATGATGTGGTAAAAGTCCTCATTGGCCCGTAGTGCATTGATGGACAGCTTTTGGTATGATCATGACCATGGGTTCTCTTCAGCCAAGGGTGCAAAGATGAATTATTTTATGGCGTGATCATGACTGTTAATGAAAACATGATTATCATTGACACGTAGTGCATGGATAACTCGTGGTCGTGATACTAAAGAATATCCTTGGCCCGTAGTGCAGGGATAATTTGATGATGTGGATTATTTATTAAGTTAAGTCTCAGAGATAAAATTGATGATAAACTTTTTAAATCATAGAAGATAGTTGATTTTATGCTCTACTTGACTCTTCTAATGGATTGCTTGTTCCGCTGCAGTTAAACTTGATGTTTATTATATTTTATCAGTTTAACACTGTTGAAGGCTAACGTTAAATTATTCTGCATTATCTTCGTCATAATATTTCTTACTGGGCTAGTTGAACTCACCCTTTGCTTTCATGGTTCTCTTTAGGAAATGAGAATATAGCTAGGACTAGTCGGGGAACGGAGTGATGGTCCAGATATTTGCATTAGTAGTCCTCACTATTTTGTGAAACAGTGTGATAATAAATGTATTGAGGATTTATTTTGAGTTTGTATACTGTCTAGAAGACAATATTTGTATTAAAACTCACAGCTCATGTTGTATATTTAAGTTTTTATTTGTATTCTGTACCATATATTTGGCGACTCAGAATGAGCGATGTATACCTATTTTGGGAGTGTCACAGTTGGTATCAAAGCATAGGGATATGATCCATGGCTGAGATGTGAGACAAGAACTAGGAGGGGAGAGACAGGGAATTACTTCGCTAGTATGACCTACCTAAGTTTATTTGGTATTTAATTGGTCGGTCAGAATATAGGGATAATATGTGGCATTTCAATTAACTCTGGTTTTGTGACAGTGTTTGAGAATGACATCTGAAAATGTTGAGATAAGCAATAAAGCACATGAGACCGTTGAGTCATCGACAATTAATAACCAGGATAATGTGCAAGAAGGCAACAATCCTCAGGTGAACAACAACACCGACCAAATGATGAACGATGGGATGTTCAGAGGCTTTGTGCAGTTCATGCAATACCAAACGAGAGAGACTCCTGTTCAAAATGCAGGTGGAAAAACTGGTAACTCTCGGATGGTCACCGCTAAGCAGTTCAAGGAGTTGGGACCACCGGAATTTTTGGGAAAGCCAGAACCACTTAAGGCGGAGACATGGCTAAGGTAGATCACCAAGATATTTGATGTCTTACGATGCTCCGAGGAGCAAAAGGTTCCCTTTTCCACCTTTATGTTACGTGAAGAAGCAGATCATTGGTGGGAATATGTAAAAAGTACCCAGCTTGACGCACTCAAGATGTCTTGGGAGAAGTTCCAAGAATTGTTCAACGACAAGTACTTTCCTGAAAGTATTCGTCACATGAAGGAGGTGGAATTCATCAAGCTGGAGCAAAACAATATGACCGTGTCGTAGTACAAAGCTAAGTTTGCTGAGTTGTCCCGGTTTGCATCCCATTTGGTAGATAATGAGGAGATAATGACGCGAATGTTTCTGCGAGGTTTGAAACCCGAAATACGTCAATACCTCATTTCTCACAAACTTTTCTTGTATTCAGATGTTGTGAATAGGGCTCAGTTATTGGAATGCGATAATGAGACAACCCAACCAAGAGAGAGTAGCCGGCAAGTCGATAATACCAATGGTAGCAGTCATCGAAGCGGTGACAACAAACGTGGAGGGAATCAACATTCTAGAAATGGTAACCACTTCGGTGGTAATCATGGCCAGGATAATAGAAAAGGTGAACTAAGTGAGAACAACTTCAAGAAGAGAAGGTTTAATAATGATGGAAAGACAACGACACCCGTTTCCAATGAAGAAGAACGGCCACTGGTCGTATGTTTCAAATGCGAACATGAGGGACACATCCGCCCAAACTGTACGCAGTAACCCAAAGCGTGTTTCAATTGCGGAAGAGAAGGTCACCTATCTCGATTTTGTTGTATAGTAAAGTCAAGTCCAGCTGGGATGATGACGTCAAAGAATGTCTCAAACAAGCCAAAGCCGGTAGTTTAAGTGAGAGCATTTGTCGAAGAACCCGAACGAAGTTATCATGGGTAAGTTAATCATAAACGCTTACGAAGTCTATACCTTATTCGATTCCGGTTCTACCCACTCTTTTATTTCACCTACTTGCGCTCAACGTTTAAATTTAACTCTGGAGAAATTAGACTTTGACTTATATGTTGAAATTCCGTTGGGAGAAACCTTCGTTACCGACACTATTTATAAATCTTGTTTGATTCAAATCAACACTTTCTCGTTACCTGTCGATCTTATCTCTTTGAAAATACTTGCCTTTGATGTGATTTTCAGAATTGACTGGTTAACTACTCATCATGCTAAAATTGATTATTTTCATAAGGTTGTTAGCTTTCATATTCCTAACCAACATGTTATGCGAGTTCAAGCAACCAAACCACTAAAGTCAATCACTGTCATACCAAGCCATAAGTAAAAAGTCTCGAACCTTTTGCTGGTGACTTCCTTGTGTGGAATGCACCAAAACCAGACTTTTCGTAGGGGACGCTGTGAATAAATGGTGGCAAGTTGATAGGTATCAATGTGACATGATATCCAAGTCTTGGATGAGAGTCACAGTTTTGAATGATATTTCAATCGTTAATAAATTTCCTGACATATTCCCTGAAGACTTCTTGACCTACCTCAGAGCGTGAAAGCAAATTTTGTATTAACCCCAGTAAAAAACTCATTTCTAAAACCCTCAAATGTTTCTTCACCTAAAACGAACATATTATGCGCTGAAGACATTGGCTCGAGCTGTTGAAAGATTACGATAATACCATTTTATACCATCCTAGAAAAGCGAATGTAGTAGCTGATGCGGTTAGTAGAAGATCGTATACGTTTACGAGTACGACGTGGTTAACACAAAAACCCATTTTGTACGATTTACAAAAGATGGAGATAGAGTTAAAGACTCCAAGAACTTACGTGAATATAATGAATATACAATTAGAACCAACTTTAATCGATAACGTTAAAGCCGCTCAAGCTACAGACTCAGAGGTTATGAATGTGAAGAAGAAGGTTCAAGAGGGCGTTATTCTAGAATCAAGAATGGACGAAGAGATGAATTCTCAACCCTCGACTTTATTGGTCTATTTGAAATCATCGATCGAGTAGGAACTGTGGCCTATAGACTCTCCTTACCGACGTATGTCACGTGTTCATAACATTTTTCACATATCCATGTTACGTAAATATGTGGAAGACCCAAACCACATTATTGAGTTAGAACCGGACGAAATAGCAGAAGATTTAACGTATGAAGAGGTTCCTATTAAAATCTTGGATAAGAAGAAGCATATTCTATGCTCAAAGGTTATACCTCAAGAGTTAGACGAGGTATCCTCACCTCTTCGACATACCAGGTACGTAAGTAAATTTCGAGGGCGAAATTTTATAAGGAGGGGAGATTGTAAGTCCCAAAATTTTACGAATAAAGATTTAATTTTTCTCGAAATATTTTTTGAATATTATGGTGTGAATTTGATATAATGTTATAGTTGTGGATAATATTTATAAATTTTTCAAAGTAAGCAAGTGGTTATATAATATTCGACTGGTCGGGGAATATTCTTTTTGTCAGGAAATATTCGTACGACGACACAATCATTGGTGGACCCCACAACGAAATTACTATCGAAGTTAGAAAACGACAAAAATATCTTTTTATGAAAATAATGGCAGAAGTTTTATCGTTAACTGTTGAATCACCCGGTGATAAAAGTACTGTAATACGCGTGGTTACATAGTAGCACATGATATTGATTATTTATGCTTACGTGAGAAGTCACTCAGTTTTGTTCAATTATTGCTACAGTAATTGTTGCATAGTATCTCACGTTATTTGATTCAATTATTATCGATATTTTATATATTATTAAATCAATAATTGAGACGATATAGTTATTCATATTATTATTTACAATATTGACGTTATTTAGAAAGTTCTATCAAGGAGAGGTTTGGTCACCTAATTGCGCGCGAATAGGGAGAAATCTTTATTGGAAAGCCCGCTCTTTCCTGAGAATAATCTTGTTGTTAAATATTGCGAATAATAATAATAATGAATAAATATTGTTAAAAATATTGAGGAGATATTATGAAGTATTTGTTGTAAATTTTAGCGTATTATTTGGACCTCTATTTATCAATTTTTTAAAATAATCGGTAGAAATTTATTCTTTGTAATAAAGGTGGGGGCCACATGTGGGGCCCAAATGTGGTAGAAATGAATTTTTAAATGGGGGGAGGGGGAGAGTATATGTAAAGGGGAGGGAATTTATATATATATATATATATATAAATATATATATATATATATATATATATAATATGTGTGAGAGTGATGTGTGTGAAAATGACATGTTGGTAGAAAAGTGAATGTGTGTATAGGGTGGGATAAGAAAAGGGAGTGAAGTGATAATGCCTTGTAAGAGAGGGAATTGGTGTGTATGTGTGTGATAATGAAATGTGTATGATGTGTGTGTGTATGATAGTGAAAGTGATGTGTGTGTGAGTGGAAATTAGTGGAAGAAAATGTACGAATTTATATGGTGTGTGATGTGTGTGTGTGTGTGTATGAATTAGAAAGGGGGGAGGGAGTGGATGCCTTGGAATAAATGGTGTGTGTATATATATATATATATATATATATATATATATATATATATATATATATATATATATATATATATATATATATGTCTTGAATTAATGTGTGGGTGTGGTTGTGGATGTAATGCCATACCGTATAAGGCATGTTATATATATATATATATATATATATATATATTTAAAGTTTTTGTTTTATTAGAATATTTTATTACACAGTAATGAATAGTAAAATAAAAATTTTCTTCAGTTTTTCGCCCGTGAAGTTCGTCTGAATATATACTGTGCAGTCCGTGATTTCTAAATTCAAATAGTATCATTTCCATTCTCCTATAAATAGGATGCTTAGTTAGAATTGAAAATCACACCAGAATCAGAGAATTCTTCTTCTATAATATTAAGCGTATTTCTTTCGAGTTTTAGGAAGCTTTGAGTGTAAAAAATAGTGCAAATTTTCTACAAAAATATCCCTGCCCTACCAGTCAGAATACTCTTCTTTTTAAGGTAAGAGGTATTATTCTTTCGTATTCATAAAGAGAGTTATTTTCTTTCAATACTCGTAAGGGGTATTATTTATTTCTTAATCGCTTACGATATTATTTTTCGTATTCGTAAGAAATTTTATTTCGTTCAATATTCGTAAGAAATATTATATTCGTTTAATATTCGTAAGGAATATTATATTCGTTTAATATTCGTAAGGAATATTATTTTCGTTCAACAGTCATAAGGGATGTTATTTTTGTTCAATATTCATATGAAATAATATTTTATTCCATACTCTGTAGTATGTAAGTAATATTATTTCGTTTCAGATTTCGAATTCTATACTCATTTTGTTAAAATTTTGGCTTCTATACTCCATGAAATTAGTAAAATATCTTTGATATTTGCGATTCATCCAGTATCTTTTCATGAAAATATTATTTTGATCATTCTTGATAAGTTTTAACTTTTTCATGTTAGGGTACTATTCCCGAAGTTACTATTCCCGAAGTTACTATTTACAGAGTACTATTCACTCGGTTACTATTCACTCGGGGTACTATTCATGACAAAAATTGATTTCTTTTCGGTCCAAATCATTTTTGATATGATATTATTCTTGAATTTTACTCCACAAAGTAGTATCATGTTGACAATTTGGACATTATTGAATTCTGGATAAATTAAATTATAAATCTTTAAAAATTTATCCTTTACTTTCTTTTAATTGAATTCTTATATCATTGTCATCATCCTAATGCTTATATTATGTTTATAGTCATCTTTGGCCCGTAGTGCATAGATGGACTTGGTATGATTATGACCAGGGATTATTCGGTATAATCATGACCGTAATGTTACAAACGATGTGGTAAAAGTCCTCATTGGCCCGTAGTGCATTGATGGATAGTTTTTGGTATGATCATAACCATGGGTTCTCTTCAGCTAAGGGTGCAAAGATGAATTATTTTATGGTGTGATCATGACCGTTAATGAAAACATGATTATCTTTGGCCCGTAGTGCATGGATAACTCGTGGTCATGATACTAAAGAATATCCTTGGCCCGTAGTGCAGGGATGATTCGATGATGTGGATTATTTATTAAGCTGAGTCTCAGCGATAAAATTGATGATAAACATTTTAAATCATAGAAGATATTAGATTTTATGCTCTACTTGACTCTTCTAATGGATTGCTTGTTCCGCTGCAGTTAAACTTGATGTTTATTATATTTTATCAGTTTAACACTGTTGAAGGCTAACGATAAATTATTTTGCATTATCTTAGTCATAATATTTCTTACTGGGCTAGTTGAGCTCACCCTTTGCTTTAATGGTTCTCTTCAGGAAATGAGAATATAGATGGGACTAGTCGGAGAACAGAGTGACGGTCCAGATGTTTGAATTAGTAGTCCTCACTATTCTGTGAAATAGTGTGATAATAAATGTATTGAGAATTTATTTTGAGTTTGTATAATGTCTAGAAGACAATATTTGTATTAAAATTCATAGCTCATTTTGTATATTTAAGTTTGTATTTGTATTATGTGCCATGTATTTGGCGACTCAGAATGGGCGATGTATACCTATTTTGGGGGCGTCACATTTTATGCATTTCATATATAATTTAACATTCAATATCATAGCATAATCAATGAACAATTATCAACATTATAGAGCAAATAGGAACTAAAAGACTTGTCTGGCTCGTAGATTATCAATTACAACTTAACTGCTTATCATTATCTGCACTTCGTGTATTTATTCACAATTGTATAATCACGGATTCATACCCATCAGTCATACATTTCCTTACATTCTAAATGTAATAACAATTGTTACATTGTTTTCTAACATGGTTCTAAAAATCATCGCTTCACTTTCTTATCATACTTTTAGGATAGCTATGTATGTATATGTATACCTTAGTCACACATACTTGACATCAACATTCATATACATTTATCATACACTTGACTAGCAATGTGTTCGACACACTTTTAAAGTTTATAGATGCCTGATCTACATCGTTCTTATAGCTTAGAATAGTACTTTAAGCAAGCTACCAAAATCAGAAAGTAAATAAAATGTCCAGACCAACCTGCCCTACAACACAGTTGCGCTGTCCCCTGGCCGGACCAAACTTGAACTTTTGTTTTCTTGGTTTCATTCCACGTTTTAGCATACCAGAGTATTAACACATATCAAGCATACATCTTAATGTCTTGGACCTTCTTAGGGTCATTTTAAGTCTACATTTACACAATATGTCTCTAGTTGGAAATTTCCACAAAGTTAAGGCTAACTAAGTTCATGAAATCATGAGCCCAACTATGTTAACCATCTATTCATATGAGAAGGTCATATAATCATTAATATGCTTGCTCGCAAGTATTCACATCATTTATACATAGCTAGTGTCGTTTATCACCTTAAAACATGTCTAAACTCATGCTTAAATGACTTTTATTGTGTCAAACTAGGTGAGTGCACTTATAGGCCAGGTTTATTGACCTAAGATATACTAGCATGCCATCCTACAAGTTCAGAGGGTAGGCAACATAATGCTTATGAATATTGGTTTCAAAATGTCTAAGTTTGCCTTTAGAAGTCATTCTAGGCCAAGTTAAAGCAACTCGATGCAACTTTAAATCTCATTTCATAGCTAACTAAGCCATGTACATATGTTATCACGTTTAGAACTTTAAGTACACAAGTTCCTTGAAGTTCGTTCTCAAAGTTTTAAGTTTTCTTTAGAAATCGTTTTGAACTAGACTAATGTAAGTTGGTTATAAGTAAAGCAACTTAACAATACATTTCATACTTGAATGACTTGAAAGTAGTATGCATACAAGCCAATCATATATGATGATAAAGCATATACTTTGTAATCAATCTTATTTGTTTATTAATAAAAGAATTATTTATTAAAGGCATTTATTATCTACATGGTGTTGTTTTAATAATATGTGATAAACCATCTACCGCTTCTAGTAAAAGAAGAGAAATGTCCTATGTGATTCGATAAATGACAACCCAGGAATCCTTGGCCAAGGTGGAATGAAATTAGAAAGTTGTTTCTAATTTGCATTCATTAGGAGTTGTGCATTTGGAAATCGAAATACATATAATTAAATAAAATAAGACTTGACAGTAATTCCATGTCTTATATTTAATTGGGACATTGTATGGTGGAAAGATTGAATTGTACGATAACTATTAACTCAAAGGTTCTTTTATGATTAATGTTGAAATCTATATTATCTGGAAAGTCGTTGATCGCTAGGGAGGCTTATCCCTATTGTAGAATAAATATTATTTATTTAAATAAATTAATCGTTTAATTTATTTATTTAAATAAGATTAGAATTATTCTAATTTATTTATTCACAACCGATTTAATATGAAGAACCTAAAGGGTCACACCATAAAAGGAAGAATAATTATTTAAGAAGTTAATGACATAATCGTAATAATATGTTAAGTATATTTAATTTAATCGTAATAATATGGTAAGCATCAACATAATTTTGGAAAAAAATTCAAAAAGGCAAAAAGTCGCCACGTAGGAATTCAAAAAGGCCAAAAGGCGCCACGTAAGAAGGTCCACTTGTAAAATAAAATAAAAAATATCCACGTCAGATCTGGAAAAAATTCAAAAAGGCAAAAAGTCGCCACGTAGGAATTCAAAAAGGCCAAAAGGCGCCACGTAGGAAGGTCCACTTGTAAAATAAAATAAAAAATATCCACGTCAGATCTGTCACGTAGGCAGGTCAACGCATATGTGGCCAAAAATCTGTTTTAATTTGTGGGAAATAATTTGTTCAGTTATAAATACTAATCCTTGCAAAATAATAGCAACTAGGTCCATGTGCTTGGGTGGTCATTGGATCTATATTCCAAATTGGAGGTCTTGGGTTTGAATTTGTGCATCAACATATTTTTTGGGATAAAGTTCAATATTCGCCACATCAGCATGTCCACGTGTAAAATAAAATAAAAGATGCCTACGTAGATCTGCCACGTAGGCGCCACGTACGCAGGTCAACGCACGTAGGTGTTGACCAAAAGAAAAGATCTCAATACCCAAAAACTCTTAAAGTTCAATGGTCGACTTTGCATTTTACCCTTATAATATATTGTGTAACTCTTCAAAAAGTCTACGGAATTAAAATTTTAATTAATTTAACGATATACACATACATGAACAAATGAAATGTTACATAAGATTAAAACTAAATTGTATGTAGTTAATAAGGTTATATATATATATATATATATATATATATATATATATATAAAGTTATTCGAATACAAATTTCAAATAGGAATACAAATTCGAATATATTTCAAGTTTTTCGTTTTCATTGGTATTTTTGTTTGTGCATCATAGATTCATTTATCATAGCTTATCAAATTCATAAACTTACAATAACTTCTCAAATTCGCAAACCAAATGCATATATGGTGTCCCCTTTTCATATTCTTATTCTAATTAAAGTTATATATTATAATGATATCACTCAAAATTAATCAAATTATTATTATAAATATTGTCATTAAAATATGACATATTTAAAATTTATCTAATAAATTATTTATAAATTTATAAATTGTACTTATAAGTTGTTCCATATTATTTAATTTATTTTTTGCTAAATTTAAATGTATATAAAAGAAAAGAGATACATATACTTAGGGGCATTCTCCAGATCGATACAAAATGTCAAGAACGGGAACTCAACATGACAAACAGTGAAACTCGGATTCTAAGAGCTAAGCTTAGTTGTCAGTAGTTTATTTTTATTCATTTTTTAGCTAAGATTTGTTCCAATTACATAAACAAGATTTTTGTGAATGATGTATTTCTCACTATACATTATTGTTTAGAGATTTTTGTGACAGATAAAATTGGTCACTATTTTGCTCTAAATAATTTTTTTAAAATTAATTATGGTGCATATAAATTTTAATATAAATAGATTTAACTTTTTATAGTAACAAATTTTTATTTTTAATAATACTTTTTAAAGAACTTACAATATCAACTATTTCTTTAATAAAAATAAATAAATTTACAATAATTTAAATTTTAAAATTTCATACATGACCATGGGAAAAAAGATAGATAAGACTTTTATGTGGAATAGACCACAAATACTTAAAAAATTACTCATCTATTATGTGGGAAGAGTTTAGTTTGAGTTTTATTCTTAATTAATTTATGGTATCCTACAACTCAAATTGTTTTTTAAAATAAAATTTTAGTCTTAATAATAATTTTTAAATAATTTATAATATTAAATATTTTATTAATTAAAATATCGAGGTAAAATAATTAAAATTCTAAAATATTATAAATTGACAATAAAAATTATAATAATTAAGACTCTTTTTTTGGAACAAAACACAAATGTGTTAAATAATTAATTTTTCGTTCAACAAAAGAGTTATATTTTAGTTTGTTATTAACTAATTTATGACATCCTAAAATTTAAATTTAAATTAATTTAAGTTTTTGAAATAATAATTTTATTTATAATATTATTTTTTAAAAAGTTTATAATATTAATTGTTTTTATATGTTAAAATTAAAGTCATTCTTTTTGTGAAACGAGTTCCTATTATAATCAGGAGTTGTGTACTTAGAGCCCTCAGCCTTCAGCCTTCAGCTTGAGCCCTTCAGTTTTGCTTCTACTCCTAACTGCCGCTGCGCCCAAATCTGCCATCATCTCTCTCACAACTCACCACCAATAGGCACCCCTCACGCAACCAGTCGCGACTCGTGGCCTACCCCTTCTCCAGCCCAGTTGCGTCTTACTCTTCCCCAGCCCAGTCGCGAGCGACGAGCCTACCGCCTCAACCTTGTTGCCCCCTACCCTAGTTTCCGAGGAGGAGGATGATGTTTCCATTATTCTCAACATCGCAGAGATTCTGCTCATCATCACCTTAATTTTTCCACAACAACCTCTTCCAAGGACCACACCAGGTATTTAATTATATTTATATTTATCTAGAAATTTATAATTTTGTATACAATTCTCGGTGATTATAAACTAAATATGTGTCTTTCTTGGTTGCTCTGATTACTTGATGTTTATCGTGATTGGATTTTCATCGCAAAATAATTGCGTGTATGTACACAAATGAAGATTGGATTTGGGGACTTTGTTTTTGTTTTTTTTGTTGTGGACAACCTCTGTTTTCTATTGGAAATTTGGAATATATAGCCTTGTTAATTATGATTTCTAGTAATTATAGGTTTTTGATTTTCTCTCATTTTTGTGGGTCATTTATCAGTATAGTTTCATCTTCTGGTAATTTGATGATCTTTACTCTTAACTGGGTTAAGGGATGGTAACTTTTAGTCTGTCATTTTTGAGATTATAAGGAGTATGTATGAGCCTTTTTAATGTATGCTCAAAGTGTTTGATTCCTTAGTTTGAACTTGTGTATAAATACATCTATCTACTTAAAAATGCTAGTATAGTACCATTATATCTTCTACCATGTCAGCTATAATTCCCTATGAGCTCACTTCTTTTTCTGTCCCTTCTTCTTCTTCTTCTTCTAAAAGAACCAAAATGTCAGCACCATTAATTGATCCCAACATCCTAACTGAATTTGCTCAGTTAAAGTATAATGCAATGAAGTATAATTTCATGACTGGGCCTACTATTATTTTTCATTCTCATCCTGATTTGCTTGTCAATTTGAAGAAAATTGGTTGTGTTTGTCTAATTTCTTTTTCAAGTAGGTGTGTTTATCTGGATTTAGTTAGTGAGTTTTATGATCATATGGAATTTAGAAAAGATGTTGGCACTTTGCATAGTATAGCTACTTATGTGTAATGTAGGAAAATAGTGTTAGCACTAGTACAAAATAGTAAATAGACAACACTTAAACCATAACGTTATTAGCTTAATGACTTTATTAGCTTAGATTGTGGTTTTCTTATTTTTTTTTATTTACTTCCAAAATGGTGATTTTGGTGTGGTGTTTGGTTCAGGATACCAAGGATGGATCTGATAAGGATGACGATGATGATAGTGACAAGGAGGATGAACGGACGCCTCAGAAGGTACACGACCGTTTATCTATTTTTTTCTCAATAAGCGTGGTTTGTGTCAAGGTTACAACATTCTCATATTAGTTCTTGATATTACATGCTGATTATTATGTCCTTTGGAGTCTGCCAAAACACCTGTTACTGATAAGAAGGCAAAATTAGTTACTCCACAAAAAGCTGGTGATTTTTCTGGTCTTTTGTCATATGCTTTCCAGGGATTTTGCCACAATGATTGAACGTTGATTCATGGTTGTGTCTATAAAAGTTGATTCATCGACAAGATTGCAAGTAATCTCGCTCCTTGCATCTCGAGCACAAGCTCTTAGGTAATCTTCTCGCTTCTTTTTAATTCTTCATCAGGTACATAGTTTCTAGAAAAGCTTTCTTTGATTCTTTCTTTCTCATAGTTTCTAGAAAAGCTTCGCTCTTTTTCAAGTGTGACATTGTTGTAAAATTTCTATTCCACTCTGGCCTAACCTCATATATTAATCTAAACTTTTTTTTCCTTCCTGTAATGATGATGAGGGTCAATTTCAATGTAGACACTGTATGATCAAATTCGTAGCAAAGCCCATTGTTTGGAGGCTGCAGTTGAAAAGTTTGAGCTTGCTGGAGCTTCTCCAACAGATTTAGCTGTTATGATAAAGAACCATTGTTCCAATGGTACTGCACTGGAAGGTAAAACAATCATATTGTTCAAATTTTGCTGCATTTTTGTGTCTATGAACCTAGCTTTTAGCTTTTTGTGTCTATGATACATGCAACATTATAAAGAACATGAAGGAATTCATGTCTTCCTCTTCTTCTTCTTCCAAAATTTGGTAAACAAGGTAGGTAATATTGTGTGGAGGTGATGTCACGCTCCTCTTGTCTAAACTAGGAACCTTTGCAATAATTGTTATACTTTTGGTGCATCAATGTCAAAATAATTGACTGAATATTTTTCTTTAATCTATAGAATGGCATTTAACTTTTGCTTCTGTCGTTCTGTTTGCCTGTTCTTAATACAGAAACTTTGTTGGTAGCATGTGCGTCTAACAATTCTCACTAAATAATAGGTAATCTCAGTTGTTCTGTTTTGCCTCTGGTTGCAGCTGTTGCAGTTCATTTAAAGAAGCTTCGTTGTTATTGGAGGAGCTTCGATTATTTGATAATCAAGTATATGGTGTGGCACATGGACTTCTAGTGGGGCATAGAGAAAAAGTTTGGATCCAACCTCTTCAACAACATCTGCCTTTTATTCTGAATGAGTCCTTAAACATTGACCTGCCCTATTTTCTATTAACATCTTTTGAACACTATTTTTTTATCTGCTATGAAGTGGTGAGTAAGTTTATTTAGGGCATTGATTTTAATCTCTCAAGATAATAATGTGTAAATTCTGTATTTGATTTTGGGGTAACTTAATTCGATACTATCTATGGGCTTCTTTTGTTTCAAGAAAAATAGTAGGACTAATTTTAGAAGGGTGCCGGAGTGCAAATTCTATATTTGAAGTTGTTTTCTTTGATCTTCACAAGAAGCATAAGGTACCCATTTGGTTTAGATAGTTATTTGGGTATTACTGATATGTAAGTGCAGCGTTCTTAATTTGTCTTGAAGTGCTGATGAATTTTATACAATTTTTGGTATCTGTAATAGGTATTATATACTGATGGCGATGAAGAAATACTAGCTCTTCAGAAAGAAAAGTGGGGGTTTGTCAATGATAGAACCATGCGGGTAAGCTAGTGGCTGAGCGTACATTGTTTCCTGTTTGTTTCATTTTTTGAATTCTTAGAGATATTGCTTCTTGACTGCAGGGAGCAGATGAAGATTCAAATCATGATTCTTCCGCTAAAATGTAAGTGTTGCTTTTGTTGGTTCTCTTTTTGAACTTGAGATATCTCTATATTAGTATGCAGGTGTTGAGCAATTTATTTTTTTGAAAAAAATTAAATTATTATTATTATTTTGTATAAAAAATTCAACCTTTATTGCTCAAGATATTTATTGATCTTTGTCTAGGCATCATGGATACATGATGTTTGCTAAACTGAAAAATTAGTTCAACTCAAAGCATGTTATATATATATATATATTCCCTACGAATTATTGTAGTATGATATATGATATGAGGACAAACTAGCCATATTACTACTATTATAGTTCTCTATATTTCTTAAACTACTTAATTAGACCTCTAATTATAAATAAGTTAGTATTAACAATATTAGATCTAACAGATCAACTATTTCAATGTTTTTCTATGGAAACACACTTATTAATTATTGCAAGGATAGCTATGTATAAAGAGAGAGATGCCACAATAGGAAAAGGGTTTGAGCTAGGAGGACAAGTTGTCGCAAGAATTAATTCAGTATAACGAATTAACTTAAATACAAAAGGAAAGGAGAATTCTCCATTGGGGCCATTTATTTTATAGGAGAAGGCAAAGGAAAAAAACCTTAATTGCTCTTATTTCAAGTTTGAAGGTAAGGTTCCGACTCTTTTGCACTTGAAGATATAAGTACGTACTGTTTGTCTAGAGTTCTTCATGTTATTCGCCATATATGTTTTTTGTGCCTTTTGATATAGTATATGATCTTTGTCTCGGTTCTTGTAGTAAATATTGAATCATCATCATTGTCAAAAATCTGTCAAGTAAATTTTGATATTATTGTTTTTTCATAGTATAGAGAGATATAGAGGGAGATTTCTATTCTTCTGTGCGGTATTGCTAGGAATCGAAGCATCTACCAAATTAAATACATGAAGAACGAGAGGCTATAGTCATCAAAAGGAAAGAATTTGATTTGACTTTCTGATCGAGGTACTAAATTTATTAATTTTATCCTCCATGGGATATCCATACATATAGAGAGAGAAAACTTCCAATACTATATATAGACATATATTAGTTCTAAGAAGCTATTTTTATGTAAGCTTTTTCATTATCAACTTTAATACCGACCAATTCTTAGTGGATGTAATTTTTATTTGCTACAGACTGCAAGGTGAAATTGCATGCTATTTGTCCAGATTTAGTAATTTTGAATTTGTCAAAATGAAAATCAAGGACCGTGTAAATAGGCATGCAGAATTGTGTGCCAAGTGTAATAGAAGATTTAGTTTTTTTTCACATAACAGTTACTTCAAAGTTGGACACATAGAGCAGGTGTATCTTTGTCATAGTTGTTGTAATCTTATACATGCACATGGTACCATCTTGTGTATGTTTGTCAAATTAGTATATACTTCATGTTATCTTGTTTAAGGCATTTTATTTTGTCAGTTGAAGAACTCTGGAATCTTTCTATATGCTTAACCATTTAATAAATTATATTGTGGGTAGTCTGTTGGTTTAATAATATTAGTACCATGTAGCAACTTTATTGTCTTTGTGTATTGATTTGGCATTAAGTGCCTCTGGTGACCTATTTGCTTCTTTTTCGTGACTTGCTATTATTTTTAAATATGTGTAGGAAGACTGCTTCTACGACCTGCCTTACAATACTGGGTATCAAATTTTCGTGCTACGTTTACGGAAGACAAAGGACGAAATTATGAAGTGTACTCTCTATATATGTAGATATATATTTTGATTGAAGAACTGTGGTAGCATTAGATGGTTAATTGTAAAGATAATGAATGATTATGTAGTGGATGATTTTATTAAGTTAGTAATATTTTAGTTTTTTGTATTTTTGCCATTATTTGTTATGGGGACATTGAGCCAGTCAGGTACACAAAAATAATGTCAAATTTTGATTTGACAACAATATAATTCGTTACTAAAGCATTGAACAAGTTTTAATATAGCAACAATTTTTATATATTTAGTAACAATTTTTCGTTGCTAATGGCATTAAAAATATAATATTTGGCAACAAAAAATTAACCTAATAACAACGGAGAGGATATTGTTATTAATAATAACATAAAAGACAACATTTTTTATCGTTGCAAATCATATCAACTTTCATTGCATATATAAAGAAATGGCAACATATAATGTCGTTGCTAATCGACGACTTTCGTTGCTATTGAAAAATAACTAGCAAAAAACATTTTCGTTGCTGATTCAGCATAATGTCGTTGCCAAATAATATAATCAGCAACGAAAATTGTTGCTAAAAAGTTTACATTCCGCAACGAAAGCAAGCTTAGGCAACAATTTTCATAATTTACTGCAACGAAAAATATCGTTGCAAAATGGTGTCAATTGCAACGAAAATGCATGGTCGTTGCAAAAAAAAAAGAAGAGATCATTTCGTTGCCAATTAGCAAGCTTTTGCAATGAAATAGGGTTTTTAGCAATGAAATTTTAATTATTCTGCAACAATATATTTTGTTGCTAAAGGATCGATGTCTCTGTACGAAAGTCAAATTTCGTTGCAAAATGTAATACTTTTGGCAACGAAAAAAAAGCGTTCGTTGCGGAACAATTAGCAACGCTCATTGCGCAATGAAAGACGTAATGACATTAAAGTCGTTGCCAAAACCATTTTGCAACGAAATTTGGCACCTTTAGCAACGAAAATTGGTTGTTGCTGAAACTCCATTTTTTGTAGTGATTAGGGAGCCCATTTAATTAAAAGAGTTTAATTAAATAAATAATACCTCATTTTAGTAGGGTTACATGATATCTTTATAAGAGGAGTCTTATATCAGAGATCTGATATACATAATTCCAATAGTTAGAGAGTACGCCCCCTTTTTCTATAGAGATAGGAAAAACTAGGTTTTGAGCCAATTCACCCTTCTTCTTGAAAATTCTTCTTCCTTGATGGATCACCTCTAGAGGCCATACACTTGGGTGACTTACATTGATCAAAGGATTTATTATGCTTCCGCTATTTTTGCAATTTGATTGCAACTTTAATTTTTACAAAACCTAACAGTGGTATCAGAGCCAAACTTTATGCGAATTATTAATTATTTTGATTCCATATATGTATGGGTATGTATTTAGAATAATTTATTGGGCATAATTTGTTGTATAAAATTAGTTTTTATGAAAAACAAAATCTGTTTGCGATTTTTTAAAGGGTTTCACGATTTTATTATTTATTTTTTTGCTGAGTCCGTCTGTGGCCTGTTTTTTGATTATATATATATATATATATTATTAACGGATACAATATATATATATATATATATATATATATATATATATAAAATCTGATTACCTGAAGCATATCTTTTTTTTTTCAAACTTTACTTGCAGGATTTTGCTATTCTTGATTTGCGTGATAAGTACTACTCCCTCCATCCCATTATATATGTCGTTCTAGGCTTCTTCTTTTTTTCCAAAAATATTTGACGTTCTACACTATTAAGAATATTTTGGCTATTTATTTTTCTTCTCTACCCTTCCTTTTCCACCACAATTAATGGCTATTTTCTATTTTCAAAAGACAGTGCTCCGGCGAGTGAGTGCCACTTTGTCTCCGGCGAGTCTGATTCAGTCCCTTCTCTTCTCCCTCTCAGATCCGGCGAGTGAGTGCCCCTATGTCTCCGACGAGTCCGATTCAGTCCCTTCTCTTCTCCCTCTCAGATCCGGCGAGTGAGTGCCCCTCTGTCTCCGGCGAGTCCGATTCAGTCCCTTCTCTTCTCCTTCCCAGATCCGGCGAGTCTGATTCAGTCCAATTCTTCCTTCTCTTCTTCCTCTCAGACGCCACCAAAGGAACCTTCAAATTCAGAGCCTAAGTCCAACGTCGAAGAATAAAAAGGCGGTTACAAGTTCTGCCGCTTTAGGCTTGACGAGTTTTGGGAACGTCAAAAACTAATGGGATGGAGGGTAAAATAGTAAAATTATATCTATTCTTAATCTATATGAAAATGTCTAGAACGTCAGATATAATGGGATGGAGGGAGTAATATATATATGTATTAAGTAACCTGCCATTAAGTAACATGGCCCTGAATGAAGAAAAGTTCACGTGAACTTTATTAAGTAACATGGCACGGATTTTATTATATATATAATATATAATTTTAATAATTTTATAATTAAAATAAATTATTTTAATCTTGAAATTGGATTTCATGCAATATAAAATTGCCCATTAAATGATACTCATATATATATATGGAATGGTTTTATTTATTGATACATATGATGATATGTATGATAATAATTGGGATTGATTATGGACTATTGACCAATGTGATTGAATTTATTTTAGTTGGATGTTTGAATGAATGAGTTTAATTAAATGGGGTCTGCGTACCTCGTATTTTCTGATTTTCTTCTGATGTAAATTCTATCTCTCTCCTATGTACTTTCCCTTGATTGCTGATCAAGGTTTCTATTTAAATTAAATAGTTTAATGTAATAGGATTAGTTAAAATTTTTGTTGAAGAACTGGAGATCAAGGAGAAAGGAGCGCTCGAACACCCGTTTGTAATGGAGTCTGGGTTTAAATGTAATAGTTATAATTAAATGTTTATTCTTGCACCCTAGGGTTTGACCTTTTGGTTCACTTGGTGGTTCTAGTGAGTCAAACTAGAATAAAAGTTCATAATCAATCCGGGTAGAATATAGTATTCTATATATTCATGCTGGTATTATATATATTATATATTATGCAAACATTCTTCGCATGTTTAATAATATGATGCGTATTTTATATATATATTTGCATGCGCGCTAAACAAGATGAGACTAATAATAACAAACCCCTCAATGAAGTTATATTACGTACTTGTAACGTTCAAAGATATTTGGAATATCGAACGTCGCCTTCTAGCATGATAAAAACAATAGAGCATTGAATATTTAATATGAGTTTGTTGTGCACACACAAGGCGAGTATTAAATATTTGAGATGTTATTTTTATTACATTTGATGTTTATAAGGAATTGAACATTACCGCTTTGTTGTGCACACACAAGGGCTGTAGTTTTCTCTTTACTTATATGAAAATGCTGGGTATGACTTAACTTAAATTATTTTAGTTCGGATGTGCACACATTTGACCATTATGATTTAAGAGGCAAAATATAAGGAGTTACATGATGATGTAATTGACAAGAGTTGTCTACCTATTTATTTATATATAGTTTGTTGTGCACACACAAGGCTATATACATTTGAAATTGGATCCTTATTCTCACTAGCAAATCTATAATTAGATATTGTCGAACTATATTCATGAGGGTAATATAGTTTGAAAAAAATAGTGGGAGATACCAATATAAAACAAGACCTAATTTATTTTGGTAATTAATTAAATGAATGTTTTCTAAAATATTGTCTTTTTACATGCAGAATTTTGAAAATGTCACATTCACTAATTTCACTGCGTAGCATACTTGATGCTAACAAACTGACCGAACCAAACTACACGGATTGGTTAAGGAATTTGAGAATTGTTCTCACTGCTGAAAAGATTTCTTATGTCCTAAATTCGCCCGTACTTGCAAAAGTTGCAGAGACAGCCTCTGAGGAAGAGATTGCTACTTTTAAACAGTGACAAGATGATGCATCTGTGGCTCAATGCATCATGCTCACATCTATGAGTAACGATCTTCATCGTCAGCATGAAAACATGGATGCTCCTACTATACTGCTGCACCTGCAAGAGTTGTATGGTGAGCAAAGTAGTACTACTAGATATGAGATATCTAAGGAGCTCTTCCGATCTCGGATGACCGAGGGTACTATTGTTGAGACTCATGTCCTAAAGATGATTAATTTGATTGAACGTCTTGGACAGCTTGGGTTCGTCATGGATGGGGAGTTGAGTCAAGATTTGATCTTGCAGTCACTCCCTGACACTTTTTCACAATTTGTTGTGAATTTTCACATGAATAAGTTGGACGTCAGCTTTCCTGAGTTACTTAACATGTTAAAAACTGCTGAAGGTCACTTCCTATCCAAGAAGAACCATGTCTTATTGGTGGATGATTCTTCCAAGAAAAGGAAGAGGCCCAAGGTATCTTCTGAAAAGAAGAAATCAAAGAAGGCCACGGGAAAGGCAAAAGTGAAGGATCAAAAGAAACCTGATCCAGCTAGCAAAGGAATTTGCTTCCATTGCAACAAGCTGAGTCCCTGGAAGAGGAACTACAAGGATTATCTTGCGGAACAAAACCAAAAGAAGCTTGGAGAAGCTTTGAATCCTAATCAAGGTTTGTTTATGATTGAAATTAATTTTTCTAAAAGTCAATCTTCTACTTGGGTATTGGATACCGGCTGTGGTTCTCACATATGTAATAATATGCAGGGTCTGGTTAGAAGTAAAAATCTGAGCAAGGATGAGGTCGTCCTACGAGTGGGAAATGGAACAAAGGTTGCTGCATTAACTGTAGGGACTTATTGTTTAGCACTGCCTACGGGCAAATCCATTAGTTTAAATAATTGTTATTTTGTTCCGTCATTTATTAGAAACATTATTTCAATATCTGTATTGGATATGGATGGTTTTGACATTATAATAAAGAACAATAGTTGTTCTATTTATAATAATAATGTTTTATATGGTGTTGGTAATTTACGAAATGGAGTTTACATTCTTGACTTGCATGAAAATATACTTCAAATTGAACAAACTAAGAAAAGGAAAAGAGATGTTGTTAATTATACCTATATGTGGCACTGTAGACTTGGTCATATTAATGAAACAAGATTATCTAAGTTTTATAAAGATGGGCTCCTAGAGCTATCAGATTATGAATCATATCCAACTTGTGAATCTTGTCTCATGGGAAAAATGACTAAATCTCCTTTTATTGGAAAAGGAGAAAGAGTTACAGAGTTGTTAGCATTTATACACACAGATGTATGTGGACCTATGACAACGAATGCACGAGGAGGGTATTCTTATTTTATTACATTGACTGACGATCACTCAAGATTTGGATATGTGTATTTAATGAAATACAAATCTGAATCATTTGAAAAGTTCAAAGAGTTCAGAAGTGAAGTAGAGAAACAAACGGGCAAAAGTATTAAGATCCTTCGATCGGATCGAGGTGGTGAATACTTAAGTACTGAGTTTTTCAATTATCTCAAAGAAAATGGTATAATCTCACAATGGACTCCACCAAGTACGCCACAACTGAATGGTTTATCTGAAAGGAGAAATCGAACACTGTTGGACATGGTTCGTTCCATGATGAGTTTTACCGATCTTCCGGTGTCATTCTGGGGATATTCCCTAGAAGCGGCTATATATCTACTAAATAAGGTTCCCTCAAAATCCGTCCCTAAGAATCCATATGAGATGTGGACAGGGAGGAAGCATAGTCTTAAGCATGTTAAGATTTAGGGATGTTCAACTTATGTGAAAAGGTTTCAAAATGATAAACTTGGGACAAGATCTGATAAGTGTACTTTTGTGGGATATCCTAAAGAAAGTTTAGGATATTATTTCTACAATCCTACTGAACAAAAAGGTGTTTGTTGCCAAACATGCTGCCTTCTTGGAAAAGGAGTTTATCCTTGAAGGGGTCAGTGGGAGGAAAATTGATCTTGAAGAAATTTAAGAACCACAAACCACTGCAGATCAAATGGTTGAACCTGTCCAAGTAGAGATTCCTTCTGTACCACACCCTATTCGTAAAATCTGGAATAGTACCAAAGATACTTGATGGGTATGGACTTGTCATAGAAGATGATGATGAGGTGCACATCATAGATGATGATGATCTATTGAATTACGAACAGGCTATGAGTAATAAAGACTCGGAGAAGTGGCAAGATGCCATGAAATCCGAGATGGACTCCATTTATGAAAACCAAGTATGGACTTTGGTTTCACCACATGAAGCCATTAAGCCTATTGGGTGTAAATGGGTCTTTAAAAGAAAGACTGGAGCAGACGGCAAAGTAGAGACCTATAAGGCCCGACTGTTTGCAAAAGGTTTCAAACAAAGACAAGGAGTTGACTATGACGAAACCTTTTCACCAGTAGCAATGCTCAAGTCCATTTAGATTTTGCTTGCGATTGCAACTTACCATGACTATGAAATTTGGCAGATGGAAATGAAAACGGCCTTCTTCAATGGAAAACTTGAGGAGGATGTGTATATGACACAGCCAGAGGGATTCATTTCAAAGGTTGGAACAAATCAAGTCTGTAAGCTAAACCGATCCATTTATGGATTGAAGCAAGCTTCTCGTAGGTGGAACATTCGTTTTGATGAGACAATCAAAGAGTTTGATTTTATCAAAAATAAGGATGAACCATGTGTGTACAAGAAAATTAGTGGTAGCGCTGTTTCATTCCTTGTATTATATGTTGATGATATATTACTGATAGGGAATGATATTCCTATGTTACAATCAATTAAAATCTGGTTATCTAAACACTTCTCCATGAAGGACTTGGGAGACACATCCTATATTTTGGAGATAAAGATCTATAGAGATAGATCTAAAAGGATGCTTGGCTTATCCTAAGGAACGTACATTGACTCGATGCTAAAGTAGTTTAGCATGGAAGATTCCAAAAGAGGTCTCATGCCGATGAGCCATGGAATACATCTCTCCAAGAAATAGGCCCCAAAGAAACCTGAAGAGAGAGACCGTATGAGCAAGATTCCTTATGCTTCAGCAATAGGATCTATCATGTACGGAATGATATGTACTAGACTGGATGTCGCTCATGCACTTAGTGTAACAAGCAAATATCAGTCAAATCTAGGAGAAGAGTATTGGAAGGCAGTGAAAAATATCCTAAGGACGTATTTCTTGTCTACAGTGGGTCTAAATTAAAACTAGAGGGCTTCACAGACTCAAGTTTTCAAATAGACCAAGATGACAGTAAATCCATTTCGGGGTATGTGTTTACCTTAAACGGTAGCGCATTGAGTTGGAAGAGTTCCAAATAGCAAACATTTGTTGATTCAGTGACAGAGGCAGAGTACATAGCTACAAGTGAAGCTACAAAGGAAGCAGTTTGGATGAAGAAGTTCATTACCGAACTTAGTGTGGTTCCTAGCATTACAGGACCAGTGCCTTTATTTTGTGATAACACTGGAGCTATTGCGCAGGCTAAGGAACCCAGGTCTCATCAGAAATCTAAACACGTGTTGCGGCGAATAAGTTCAATGAACGTGACTCGCTAAGGAATACCTAATGGAGTTTTACTTGCCTGTTAATAGGAATTCCTGTAGTAATAGTAGTACAAATGATCCTTAGACTTAAGATCATCATAGTATCTTATATATAATGAATTACACTTTGACTTATTCCTTAAGACTCTTAAAGTATATCAAAGGGTATGCTTGGGTGTAATAATTTATATATGGAGATAATGAATGATCAATAAAGAATCTACCACTTCTAGTAAAAGAAGAGAAATGTCATATGTGATTCGATAAATGACAACTCAGGAATCCTTGGCCAAGGTGGAATGAAATTAGAAAGTAGTTTCTAATTTGCATTCATTAGGAGTTGTGCATTTGAAAATCGAAATACATATAATTAAATAAAATAAGACTTGACAGTAATTTCATGTCTTATATTTAATTGGGACATTGTACGGTGAAAAGGTTGAATTGTACGGTAACTATTAACTCAAAGGTTCTTTTATGATTAATGTTGAAATCTATATTATCTGGAAAGTCGTTGATCGCTAGGGAGGCTTAACCCTATTGTAAAATAAATATTATTTATTTAAATAAATTAATCGTTTAATTTATTTATTTAAATAAGATTAGAATTGTTCTAATTGATTTATTCACAATCGGTTTAATATGGAGAACCTAAAGGGTCACACCATAAAAGGAAGAATAATTATTTAAGAAGTTAATGGCATAATCGTAATAATATGTTAAATATATTTAATTTAATCTATGGTGATAGAATAAATTAAATAGCTTAATATTTATTATTTAATATTTTAGAAATATTAAATATAAATTAATAAGAGGAGTCTTATTAATATTATTACAATTAATATTATTTTAATTTCTAAAAGAGTTTAGGAATTAATTTAATATAAGTACTCTCATTTATTTCTAATAGGATTAGGAGGAAAAATTAGTTAAAGAAGTTTAATTAATTATCCCTAATAAGATTAGGGAGCCCATTTAATTAAAAGAGTTTAATTAAATAAATAATACATTATTTTAATAGGGTTACCTGATATCTTTATAAGAGGAGTCTTATATCAGAGATCTGATATACGTAATTCCAATAATTGGAGAGTATGCCCCCTTTTTCTATAGAGATAGGAAAAACTAGGGTTTTAGCCAATTCACCCTTCTTCTTGACAATTCTTCTTCCTTGGTGGATCACCTCTAGAGGCCATACACTTGAGTGGCTTAAATTGATCAAAGGAAGGAATCTACCCGGAGATTCAAGGAGATCGCGGAGAAGTAGGAGATGAACTCGTACCTGTGGAAGCTCGTATCTACAAGGGTATGATTTCATAATTTCTTGTTCTTCATTTTAATTAATAATATGCATAAAGGATGATCCGGGTAATTGGTTTGTGAAAAATTTTAAAATCTGATTTTATTATGCTTCCGCTATTTTTGCAATTTGATTGCAACTTTGATTTTCACAAAACCTAACATGACTTAGCCATATTCATATGCTACAAAATGGGCGCAGTTGTGCCCTTCCTGGACAGTTATAGGAATGGCTCTGCTTCTGCAGAACTCAAAACCCATGCAAGAAATCCTTCTTGTAACATGCTTAAACTAGTCACATTGATACTATACATGCATATGATACTCAAATAATATGATAGAAATTCTCAAATCACATAAACAACTAATTTGATTACTCAAATTCATGATTTTTACTATTTTTCCATAATTTAACATTGTTATCGAATTGCATCATAACATATTCATTTCTAATAGTCTGGTTTAACTTTAATACTCATGCCACACAAGGCTCATTTATTCCACTTACTAGAGTTATATAACTCAAGCTCATAATCTCAACAATAAAATATTAGGGGTCTAGGACACGTTTAGCTTTTCCCTAATTTCACGTTATTTTAATATTCATTTAATATAAAGTTTGTGTGACACACTTTACCTTAATGCTAAATTATTTAGCTTACTTTAAATAATTGCACACTTGTAATATATAGAACTACTATACTAGGCTTTATGAATTTTATACTCATAACACCTTTATTTAAGATAACCATTTCCTTAGAATAATTAGTATATGCCACACTAATTATTATAATATAATTCTTCATTTCCTTTTCTTCCATAAATTGCCCCAACACATTTTCAGTTAGTCATAACTTAAATATTGACTTAATGTATAAATCTCTAACCAATATTTATTTATAATTATATTGGTTCTCTTCTTTTATTAATCACTTATCTTTCAAATATTAATCCTTTATATATTACAATACTATGTTGTGACACTCCCAAAATAGGTATACATCACCCATCTTGAGTCGCCAAATACATGGTACAAAATTTAAATACAAACTTCTTTTATACAGTATGATAAAACGTAGCTGAAAGTTTCAACACGGATAATGTCTCATAGAGAGTATCCAAACTCAAATAAAGTCCTCATTACAATTATTATCACACTATTTCACTGAATAGTGAGAACTACTAATGCAAACATCTGGACCGTCATTCCGTTCCCCGACTAGTCTCAGCTATATTCTCATTTCCTGAAGATAACAATGAAAAAAAATGGTGAGCTCAACTAGCCCAGTAAGAAATATTATGACTAAGATAATGCAGAATAAATTATCGTTAGCCTTCAACAGTGTTAAACTGATGAAATATAATAAACATCAAGTTTAACTGCAGCGGAACAAGCAATCCATTAGAGGAGTTAAGTAGAGCATGATGTGACACCCCCAAAACAGGTATACATCACCCATCTTTAGTCGCCAAATACATGGAACAAAATACAAATACAAACTTTTTTAATACAACTGTCGTGTACAAATACGACAAAACATAGCCGAGAGTTTAAACAAGAATATTGCCTTCTAGACAATATCCACTCTCAATGGAGTCCTCATTACATTTATTATCGCATTATTTAACAGAATAGTGAGGGCTACTAGTGCTATCATCTGGACCGTCACTCCATTCTTCGACTAGTCCCGGCTACGTTCTCATTTCCTGAAGGGAACAGTGAAAGAAAGGGTGAGCTCAACTAGCCCAGTAAGAAATATTATGACTAAGATAATGCAGAATAAATTATCGTTAGCCTTCAACGTTATAACATCTATTCCGGCCTTCGCCTGATTGGCCTCCCACCAAAAGTTGGCCTCTCCCTTCATCATGTAGGTTGCAAAAGCAACCTTTTGGGCCTCGTCGACATTTGCTATCACAAATGCCTTCTCTATCTCCCTCACCCACGTTTGAGCTTCAATAGGGTCCGTAGTTCCTTTGAACTTTGGTGGACCCACACTCTTAAAGTCCTTAAATGTAGTAGCCCAGTACTACACCAGGATTTACGGGGATATTAGCCCCAGTTTGGTAAAACGCTGCGGTTAAAAGGTTCAAAAATTCTTGCATGGGGTTAACCGGACCTCCCTCTGGTTGATTCGTGTTCGCACCTTGGGTACGTGGTACTCTTCTTAGCGGCATTTTTGCTGTTACAATAAACACATATTTCGTTATTATGCATTTCCTGTCAGTTAGTTATTATTCCATATTAAACAATAACTTAAACATTTGTTACTCAACAATTTTCAAAAATGAAAACTTATATTAATTCATCGTAGTATAATACTACATCAGTTACATAACACAACCTAAGTTGGATACATTACTTTCCCGCTATTGCTTTTCAAAAATTGGGAATTACAAAAAACTACCCTTGTTTATACAAAAGAGGGCTTTACGTCACTACTATATACACAAATATGTACATATCTAACTACTCTAATCAATTACTCGATCATATATGCCTTAAGGCATTCTCGAAATCTGCCTTGGCAAGACTGGCAATAATATCACGGCTGATAGTATGCCGTGTCTTCCCTATGACAACTCGAGAATTAGACAATTTATTAAAATCTTAAATGATTGATTTAAGGTCAAATAATAGACCTAGATAGAAAATAAGTATATGTGTTTGATGTTATTGGGAAGGAATTTTGAGGATTTTAAAATTCTGTGAAGGATTTAGGTCAATTATTCAGGATTAAGGATTTATGTGAATATGTTCTGTGTTTATGATTATGTATGTGTTCAGAATGTGTTTAAGGGTCAAGGGTTGACCAGATAAATTATACCTGTGTCAAACCCTAAGTATATATTAAGAACGACAACGTTCAGCTAGAAAACCCTAACGTCTGATAAGAAAACCTAGAAATCGGTTCTGGAAACCCTAGTTTCTGTTTCAGGAATCCGAAACCCTAATTCGGGAAGTTAAAACCCTAAGTGGGAAGCTTGAAGTTAAGTATAAAGTTTCTATGTTATTAATTGTAAGTATAATTAGGGATAACCCTAATTGATTTATTTGGAAAACCCTAATTTCTAATGTAGGAAACCCTAACATGCAATTAGAGAAAACCTAATTATTAACTTATAGAGTGTAATGTTAATTAGGAAGCTTTAACCCTATTTAGCAAGCTTGAATGAGATTAGTAAGCTTTACTATAATTAGAAAACCCTAATCTAAATTAGGAAACCTTTTTTCTAAATTAAAAAAATTATTTTCTATGTAAAATCTTAATTAGTGGGTTATAAACTCTAGTGACCAATTATGATCCTAATTGCTAAATTAGCAAATTTAATTAGGAAATAATAATCCTAATTGGCAAGCTTAATTTATGATTAGGAAATTATAATATAATTATCAAATCCCAATTATAATTTAGAAATATTAAATTTTCTATTTTTAAAACTTAAATTGGAAATCCTAGAAAGTTATTTTTTAAAATCCTAAGGGTTCAAACCCTAAACCCTAAAGGCCTAAACCCTAAACCCTAAGGGTTGGAGCATTGTACAATTTAGCCACTAAAAGTACAAACCAAATAACCAAAGTGCCCTTATATTAAGGTGGAGTGTAGATCTAGCCCTAGTAATGAGTGGGTGACCAACTTTAGCTAGCCACATGGTCTAGAAAGCAACCTTTAATCAGCCCACAACTGATCAAATGACCAGCCCTAGACATTGCATCATTCTATAAATAGATTAAAGAGAGAGAAAGGGCCACTTAAGTTTTCATTTTTCCCTAGACCTTCTTTCTCTAAAATTCGGGAATGGGGAGTGAAATTGAGTGAGAAATAAAACCAATGCCAACCTTTAACTTGCCAAGAACAAACATCAAAGTCAGAATCAAGATCAAGCTCAAAAAATAGGTATAAACCCTAAATTTCAAAATCCTTAGATTTGATGTTAGATGTTATGATTTGTTGTTCAAAGTTGTGTTAGAGAGTGTTAATAAGTGATCTGGGTTGTTAAATCCCAGATCCATAACATCTAGATGCTCAAAATATGAGTTTTTATAAATCTGGAAAAATCTCAAAAGATGGTCTGACAGCCTAATGTCAGGACCCATAGATCTATGTATGTTAAGTATTTGTTGTCATTTAAGTTATAGACTTGTTCTTTGCCATAAGGAGAGTATACTGGAAGTGGAATCACATCCATACCATGTCTAGATCTCAAGATATAAGCAATCAAACATGGTTGAACGAACACAAAACCAATATCTGGAAAATCCAAAAAAATCTCTAGATTTCCAGAAATCTCTGACATGCAAATATCAGATCTTCTAGATCTGTCTCTGTTAATTGTTTATGGTGTTTTATGTTATGAATCCATAGTATGTCATGTGTTCTTTGTTCTGAAACTTGAATCAGAGTCATAGCATGTTTAGATCGAAAGTTATGAGCAGTCAAAACCCTTTGACCGACCACGGAATCTGGAATCTGGGCAACCCAGATTTGCCCAGATGGTTTCTGACAACTTTTGCAGGTTCTAGATCTCACCGTATGTTAGTGTTTTGGATAAGCTGTTGTATTTATGTTGTTCTCTGTCATATGGACTACAATCATATGCTTTTAGATCACCCAGATCTGTACCAGAATCGGAGAAATTAATGGTGAAACCATGGTTGACCATCACGCAGGATGAAGATTTCTGGGGAAACCCAGATCTTCAAGAACAGTTCTTGGCCTTCACTTTGACCAGCTTTAATCTTGTGTACCTGTTGTTATTAGACCGACCTATTTATATATTATTGTAGCCTAACATCTCTCCTACAAGACTAAACCATTAGATCACAGAAACACTTCACATATTGCAAATTATAAGGATCTAAAATTGGTACCTCAACTGTTCTTCAATTTCTGGAAAACCCAGAAATTGAAGAACTGTGTTGTCAGACATTTTGGGGGCTAATAACTCATAGATTTGATGTTGTTTAGCCATGATATTTGTTTTTATGTGTAGTATTACATACATACTACAAGATTAATGTTTTAGACTTCTCAGAAACCTTATGATCACGAAATTAATTGTGGTCAAACTTAGCACCTTAGCGTCTGACTTGTGTTTCTGGGCAGCCTCAAGAACACTCAAGAACACCTATAGCGACGGTTCTGTCTCTATAAGGCCCTTTAGTGACAGTTTATTTACTAAATTAATATTTTATTAAATAATTAGAATTAAATGGTTTTTAAATTATTAAAAATACATATTAAATTCTGAAAAATTATTTTAAAGCCTAAAAAATAGTTTTTAATTATTTGGAGTATATTTCGAAAATATTTAATAATTTGGAATATAAATGGTATTTATTTATTTAATTATAATATTAGATAAATTATTTAAAAATAGTTTTAATTCATGAAAAATCATGAAAATTATATTATGATGTTAGAAAATATTTTAAGTTATTTTTGATGACTTTTGATATTTTGTGATGAAATTCATTAATATTTATTATTAATGGTAGTTAATATATTTATTGAATATATTAGATAAATTATGGAAAAATAGAATTAATGCTTTAAAAATAATATAAAAATGATTTAAGTGTTATAAAAATATTTTGAGTTATAAAATATAACTTTTGATATTTTTTCTTGAAAATATTAATATTTTAATATTTATAGTAATTATCGGATAATGAATTTGATTGTTTAAAAATCATAGAAATATGATTTTAAGGTATTAAAATACTTTGTGATATTATAATTATATTATAATATTATGTTATGATTTTTATTAAATTTTAATATTAAATAAATGTTAATGATCAAGGAATAATGTGGTATTTATATTAATATCAGTTATTGATTAATATTTTTAATTACTTTAAAAACATTTAAAGGAAATAATAAAGTATTGAAAATACTTTGAGATATTACAAATTTGTTATAATATTATGACATGTGTTTCATTAATGTTTAATATTAAATAAATATTAATGATATTAGAATATTGTGGTATTTAATTCATTTAAATACAGTATTAATGATTGAAAAATGTTGTTAAATGATATTTATTATCTGAAAATTTTTACCAGTCTATGAAAATTGTTTTGACTGATAATATGATTATCTAAGATTATTGTTAATTGTTTAGGCAGAGTTTAATCGAACTTAAACTCGATATTTGTCCGATTAGACCGTTGGGATGATCGAAGTGTATCGGTTTCAACTTAGACTTAAATAGTCTGGTTTGATGCTAAGTCTATGTGTTGTATAAACTGATAGGATTATGTGATAATGTATTTAGGTTATTTTATACTGTGATGATATTATTCTAATATTTAGAGATCTGTATTATCTGTATTAGGTCTTCGAATAAAGCTAAGTTATATTTCGTATCGGTAATCAACGGTTCAGGCAAGTTTGTTCTTCTTAACTTTACTAAGAGTGTTTCATTCAGTTATGCTTATGGTTAATCATTACTGATTGCCATGTAGAATTGTACTATGTACATCTTGTATGTATAAGTCAGGTATGAAAGGTTGATCACCTTCATTTCCAGTTGGTCCAGATATATATTGTTCATATGTAATACTTGTTCAGTCAAAAGTTTGTTCATGCTAATTCACAACTACATTGTGAATTATAGCCAGCTTATTATTCTAAATCTTTCAATCATGATATATCCTTAAATTTTATTTAAACTTTGTTGGGCAACTTTCATGCTCACCCTTGCTATATCATGATAAAACATTGCAGATTAAGGTGAATGCGTCGGATACAAGGAAAGTTAAAGACAGTTCCAGTTTAAAGTTAATGTGCGCGATTAGTTTTGTAATAGTCTTGTATGATAATGATGTCATGTGTTAGATAAGTTATGAATTGTGTATAAGTTATGGTTACTCGACCTTGGGGATAGTGTATAATGTTTAATGTATAAACAATTTATGTTTATATCTTTCGCAATAGTAGTAGAATGATTGAACCGGATCCACGGTGATTTGGGGCCCGGATTCGGGGCTCTCACTTTTGGTATCAAAGCTGTTGGTTATAAACCTAGGGTAGAGTTACCTTAGACTAATAACCCCAGTGATTAAGATAAGATCTAGCTCACATAGAGTTAGTGTGTCGGTAAGATTCAAAGACGAACCTCGGCGAGTTATAAAGATACGGAGTTCCCTAACTCTGATAATAAAGGTGAACAGTAGTGATGAATAGATAAAGTCTAAAAGACTAAAGGTACAGTGATAGGAGATCGTAAAACAAAACAATCAAGATATAGAAATGAATCGTAATATATATGATGAGATTACCCCATGATCTGATAAGGTTATGACAGCTAGAAAGAATCAATCTGATGATTGAAAAGTCTACAGCAAGATGCTGTGTATCATTTGTACTATGAAATGGTACTATGAAAACTCATGAAAGAATTATGGATTATGAATACGAATTAAATGAAATTCGTATGGAAAAGGGGGTTAAGATTAGGTGGGGATTTCAATTGAGGACTCATGTTAGTAGTTGAGTTGTATGATTCCTTGTTATGGGTGGGGAATTGTACTTGGTGTAAAAATCACTTAGTTCTGGCATTGATAATCATTAAAAATGTTTGTGTTGCGCTATTTGCTATATGCAGGTTAAGAGGGTGATTCCTTTCTCATGCGTATAACAAATAGATAGGTCATAGGTAGAGAATATAGAGTTAAGTACGAGTTCTTAAAACTCATACTTATGTGACATTATTGATTCATAGTTATATGAAGTGTTTATGAAACCCTCAGCGAATGGACGCCAAAGGTCTGACTAGGGTAAGTTCTTAAACTCATATGATTGTGGCAATTTATGAACTCATAAGTGTGGTTTTATGAACTGGGTATAGTTGTGTGTGAATGAAGTATTGAGGATTTCAGGAACAGATAGATTGTTAAGCAAATGATTATTAGTGGAGGCATTAGGTTTTCCAAAACTCCTAGCTATGCTAAACTTCGAAATTTTGACATCAAGCTAAATACGCACTATGTGCCTTTTAAAAAAAATGTAGACTCGTAATCATTTTTGAAACGGTTTAAAGTACAGTCTATGCTACTTATTTCAGCTAGACTCAAATGATTTGAAATATAAAAATTTGTTTTTAATTATCACTCATGTACCATGTAACTTGGTGCAGAGATGATAAAAATGTGATGGACTTGTAAATACAGGAATACTTAGTATGAACTTGACCTGAAGTCGGTGTTCCACTATTGTATGATGTGTTATGACAATGTCATACAATGACGGCATCCTCAAACGGACTGTTAATATAGTACGACATCATGATGTCATTCTCGAAAATGTTTTCAAAAAGCTTAAATTGCCAACGGGATTTGGCTACACCTAAATAATTCGATTGAATTGAATTATCGATATGAGTCTATGCTATTTGATTCAGCTAGACTAATGTTATGAAAACTCTAAGTGTTCATTGAAAGAATTTTCCCGAACCAAATTGTTTTAGTGCGGAATCCTATGATAAGACTGAGGTGAACGATAATGTTTGGATAAATAATCCAATCTAGTAGCGTAAATATTCGCTAGCCATGATTAATACGTTATGCATGATGTAAGAGTACGATAGGCTAATCACCTAAAGTACTAGTAATGGTAGTTTACCTTCTTTGTGATTGTAAACAGACCAAGTAATGTACAGTTTTGCGGTATAAATACCGTTAAATCTATGTGTTCATGGTCTATATGACCCCTCAGCACAATTTTAAACCTTTTACTCTTGTGAGTGGTGAATTGGGTAGTATGTGATATGTGTGAATGGTGTAAGGTGCACGGTGTAAGGTGTAAAGTGAATTTCGGGGACGAAATTCTTATAAGGAGGGGTGAATGTGATAACCCGAGAATTAGACAATTTATTAAAATCTTAAATGATTGATTTAAGGTCAAATATTAGACCTAGATATAAAATAAGTGTATGCGTTTGATGTTATTGGGAAGGAATTTTGAGGATTTCAAAATTCTGTGAAGGATTTAGGTCAATTATTCAGGATTAAGGATTTATGTGAATATGTTCTGTGTTTATGATTATGTATGTGTTCAGAATGTGGTTAGGGGTCAAGGGTTGACCAGATAAATTATATCTGTGTCAAACCCTAAGTTTATATTAAGAACGACAAAGTTCATCTAGAAAACCCTAACGTCTGATAAGAAAACCTAGAAATTGGTTCTGGAAACCCTAGTTTTAGTTCCAGGAATTTGAAACCCTAATTCGGGAAGTTAAAACCCTAAGTGGGAAGCTTGAAGTTAAGTATAGAGTTTCTATGTTATTAATTATAAGTATAATTTGGGATAACCCTAATTGATTTATTTGGAAAGCCCTAATTTCTAATGTAGGAAACCCTAACATGCAATTAGAGAAAACCTAATTATTAGCTTATAGAGTGTAATGTTAATTAGGAAGCTTTAACCCTAATTAGCAAGCTTGAATGAGATTAGTAAGCTTTACTGTAATTAGGAAACCCTAATCTAAATTAGGAAACCTTATTTCTAAATTAGAAAGATTATTTTCTATGTAAAATCCTAATTAGTGGGTTATAAACTCTAGTGACCAATTATGATCCTAATTGCTAAATTAGCAAATTTAATTAGGAAATAATAATCCTAATTGGCAAGCTTAATTTATGATTAGGAAATTATAATATAATTATCAAATCCCAATTATAATTTAGAAATATTAATTTTTCTATTTTTAAAACTTAAATTGGAAATCCTAGAAAGTTATTTTTTAAAATCCTAAGGGTTCAAACCCTAAACCCTAAAGGCCCAAACCCTAAACCCTAAGGGTTGGAGCATTGGACAATTTAGCCACTAAAAGTACAAACCAAATGATCAAAGTGCCCTTATATTATTTTAATAAGGTGGAATGTAGATCTAGCCCTAGTAATGAGTGGGTGACCAACTCTAGCTAGCCACATGGTCTAGAAAGCAACCTTTAATCAGCCCACAACTAATCAAATGATCAGCCCCCAACTGATCAAATGATCAGCCCTAGACATTGCATCATTCTATAAATAGATTAAAGAGAGAGAAAGGGCCACTTAAGTTTTCATTTTTCCCTAGACCTTCTTTCTCTAAAATTCAGGAATGGGGAGTGAAATTGAGTGAGAAATAAAACCAATGCCAACCTTTAACTTGCCAAGAATAAACATTAAAGTCAGAATCAAGATCAAACTCAAAAAATAGGTATAAACCCTAAATTTCGAAATCCTTAGATTTGATGTTAGATGTTATGATTTGTTGTTCAAAGTTGTGTTAGAGAGTGTTAATAAGTGATTTGGGTTGTTAAATCCGAGATCCATAACATCTAGATGCTCAAAATATGAGTTTTATAAATCTAGAAAAATTTCAAAAGATGGTCTGACAGCCTAATGTTAGGACCCATAGACCTGTGTATTTTAAGTATTTGTTGTTTTTTAAGTTATAGACTTGTTCTGCAAAAGCATAGACCTTCTTGGAGCTACCAGGGAAGGGCGCAGCTGCGCCCCTCCTGCAGTTCATCACAGCGCAGCTGCACTGTGCACCAGGAAAGGATTCTGCCTTATGTTATAATTTGATGCGTCTAACATGATATTTTGACTTAGTTATGTATGAAAATGAGTATGACATGTAATCTAAAGTCCCTTTATATCATATGAATTATTTTAGTTACTTTAGATGTATATTTCTAAAAGAAACTTAGAGTTTTGAAAATGAACTTTAGCGAAACTTGTGGCACTTGAGCTATAAACCTTGTAGCATAAGTTTATAACTGAGATATTCATATAAATGAACTTTTGATGGAAATTAAAGTCGTTTTTCTTATCATCAACTTGTATTAGCTTGATTTTTAAAGAAAACTTGAAGCTTTGAAAAACAAACTGTGATGACATTAGGTGTACCTAAGTTATAACTTTATTAGGATGTAAATTTGGCCTAGTTATGTATAAAATGTGATTCAAATTTGAATTACACGTGCTAAGTTGCTTAAACTTAGTTTAAATAACTTTCAAAGGCAAACTCAGTTATTTTGCAAACAAAGTTTTATAAACCTTATGAAGTTATATTCTGAACATATAAGATGGCATACTAGTACTCTTTATGCTCCTAAACATGACCTATATATACACTCACTTTGTTAGACACATTATAAGTCAATCAAGCTGAGTCTAAACACATTTTCAAGTGATGAATTATATGGACTATGCGTAAATGAAGTGAATACATGTTGGCATACGTATTACAGATTGTATAACATCCTTACATGGTTAGAGGGTTAATATGCTTAGCCATTTTATTTTGTGAGCTTAGTTGGCCTTAATTTCATTGAAACTCTAATTAGTATCATAATGTGTAAATGTGGACTTGAAATGACCTTAGGAGAGGCCAAAACCTCTTAAGGTGTGTATTTGTTATGCGTTAACACTCATGTATGCTAAAAAGTAAACTAATACCAAGAAATCAAAACTCAACTTTGTTCTGGTCAGAGAGCAGTGCAGCTGCGCCGCTACCAAGCTTAACTTCAACACAGCTGCGCCACAAGGCAGGTTGACCTGACCATTTTATTTGTAATATGAATGTTGTAGCAAGTTTATGATACTATTCTAAGTTATAATATATGATCATAATCATGTTTTAAGTGTTTATTGGTGTGATGGTTATATAAAATTACAAAACTCTGAAGTTTATAAATGAGTTCTAAACTAGTTTTTGAAAACAAAGTCAAAGGTGACGATGTAGTTTGATAAGATGCTACTGTGTTGTGACGCCCCCAAAATAGGTATACGACACCCATTCTGAGTCGTCAAAATACATGGTACAGAAATAACTACAACTTTATTAATACAACATAAAAACTGTGAGTTTAAATACCAATATTATCATCTAGACAATATCCACACTCAAATAAAGTCCTCATTACAATTATTTATACACTATTTTACAAAATAGTGAGGACTACTAAAACCACTATCTTGAACCTTCACTCCACACCCCGACTAGTTCCCGTTATATTTTCACCTCCTAAGAAGAAAAATGGAACAAAAAGGAAAAGGGTGAGCTCAACTAGCCCAGTAAAGAATATTATGACTAAGATAATGTACAACAAATTATTGTTAGTCCTCAACAGGGAAAAATATGATAGAATACAATAGACAACAAGTTTTAGATCAACAACTGCATCGGAAATAATAATTCATTAGAAGAGTTAAGTAGAGAATGAAATCTACTATCATCTATGAATTTAAAAGTCCATCATCGATATTTTATTCATGTAACATCAATCAATATATATCTTGAATCAAATAGTCATCTTTGCACTATAGGCCAAAGATATTAATCAGTCGGCCATGTTCATCTCAATACATGTTCATCTTTGCACTACGGGCCAAAGATATTCATCATAAAATCATTCATCTTTGCACTACAAGCCAAAGATATTCAGTTATATCATCATTTAGGACTGAGGATGGTGAAAAATATTTTAAAGAAAACGAATCCAGTGAAATAAAAGAACAAATATTAAGGATTCGTACTTTAAACAATCCAAGTTCAAAAATACTTCATAAATAATCAGAATGGAGTAAAATTCAAGAATGAAGACCAAAACATATATCCAATCAAAGATAGAAATCATAACAGACAATCTTGGACACAGAAAAGAAAATTTAATTTTTTTGTGAATAGTGTCGTATTCGTGAATAGTGTCGTATACGTGAATAGTAACTCCGACATTAAAAGATAGAAATTTCACAAAAAAAATCATCATGCTTCGTGAATAGTACTCGTGAATAGTAACTCGTGAATAGTAACTTATGAATAGTAACTCATGAATAGTAACCCCGACATGAAAAAGTTCTAAATTTGATAAAAAGTTCCAACCAATATTTTAGCATAATTATATTGAAGAAATAATATCATTTACGAAGAAAATAACACCCCTTACCTCAGAAAGAATAGTACTTCTGACTGGAATACTGGATATAGTGCTGAACGAACTTGCACCGTATAGAAATACTCAAAGTACTAAAATACTCATAAAAATACGCTCAATATATCGAGAGAGAAAACTTCAGTTTCTGGTGTGATTTTCAATTCTAACCTAAGCACCCTATTTATAGGAAAATGCTTAGAACACCAAAGCAGAAAATTTATTATAGTAATATTATTATTATTCCACAACTTCCTACGCACACTCTTTGAATCCAACATCAGCTATCTACTCAAATAAAAACAACAAAAACATTTTTGTTAATTAAAACAATTAAAACTTCCAAAATCAATTATTTCAGAACTTCAGAACTTCAATAATTCATAATAAATAGCCCTTTTATCAGAAAATTCTAATCTCGCGAATTTTTACAGGAAATTCAATTCTCCACAACTTTGCAGAAGAGAATTTTTTCAAAATCCAAACAGAAATTGACCGAAATCCACATACGAACGATTTTACAGGCTATAATTAAGTTTCAGTCAAGAAATGGGGTCTACCGACATGTTTAACATGTTTTCAACAACTTTTGCAACAAAAATACTCTTCCTCCTCATATACTCATATATACTACATTTATTGTAAAAAATATCACCATTATTATATTATTAAAATATTATTATAAATTATTTTATCAAAAAAGATAAAATATCAATTTTCAACAATTGTCACTTTAATAATTTTCTCCATCTATATCCACATAAAATGAATATTTTCCTCATCATATAAATCAATAATTAATTATTCACAAATAATATTATAGAATCACAATACTGACAACCAGACAGTTCCCAAGAAAGAGGGGGCTTTCTAATAAGGATTTCTCCTTACTGGCGCGTAATTAGGTGACCAAACCTCTCCTTAGACAGAACTTTCTAGACATTGCCAATAATGTTATCTAATAATACTATTCAGATAATATGAATTATTGCTTCGATAATGGAAAATACTGTGTAGTGACAATTAAAACAATAGTAATATAAAATATCAACGCAGCAATTATTAAATCAATAAAATACTGAACAGTAATTACTGTAACAATTATTGAGTAGTGCCTTCTTACGTAAGAATCATTAATTCAAAAAAGACTGTGCAATACCGTGTGCTACTGTGTAACGACGCGTATTACTATATTTTAACCACCGGGTATTCCAACAATGTTAACGGTAACAATTACGCCGTTATTTATAAAAACTCAAAGTTGCCAATTTCTTCATCCGACAGTTATTCTGTTATGGGGCCCACAAATGGCTGCGCCGTCGTACGAATATTCCCCGACATAAAGAATATTCCACGATCAAACGAATATTCCCCGACAACAATGAATATTTTATAACCACTTGCGTATTTTGAAAAAAAAAAATCATATATCACCCTTAACTTTAACTTTTTATCAATTTAACCATTTATTGAATTGTAATTATAAGAAAAAATGAATACTTTTATTTCATAAAATTCGGGTTCTTACAGTGTTGTCTGATTGTGCAACTAAGATAGAACTCGACATATGTCTTTAACTTACGTGATAGAACATATATTAGATTGTTGGCTTATGTATAGAATTTGAATAACTAATGAATACATATATCTACATAACTATGATACAATAGGAATTCGAAGTGTTGATAAAATATAAATTGGTAAACTACGCTAAAGGCAAGTTCCCTAACTTCATTCTTATATTGAATGCAAGTATCTAAACCTTATCTCTTATTGTGAAAGTTTTGAACTGTTATCATCAATCATGTCTATAGTGAGCAAATATTTACATTTGTATGAATAATCATTCATATTCTGAAATTTGACTTAAACTATATATCTTGAAATCATGTTGCGAATTCTAAATATATTGTTGCTCTTAAATGTATTAAGAAAGGTGTCTAAGCCATTGACTCGGCTAGACAAATATCTATAAATTTGAAAGTTATCCAAACCAATTGATGGCTGAGATGAACAACCCTCTTAGAAAGGGAAATTTTATATTGTTAGGGAACCAACGTGCTCACAAACAACATGTTTAAATGTTATGTATAACATAGGGTACTATAGGCTGATCAGCTGGTGTACTTGTTTATATTAAATTGTCAATAAATACTGTTAATTCTAGCAGAAGTTTTTGGTCTTTAGTGACTTCTCAGTGTTAAATCTTCTTTAAACCTTAAAGTATTGAAACCTTTAAATTTTGTTGAATACCCTTTAGTCCATTGTGACTCTTATTTTGATTCAAAGGTCAGATTTGGAACAATTAATAATTCTTGCTTCCAACATTATTCTTTTAATTCTTGAACTACGAGATGCTTGAAAGTCAATGTCTCAATGTTCCCGAGAGTAGCATCGATCCCCGAAACGGTAAGCCATGCTTCAAGCTATCATTTACCATTATACCCTTGAGATTATGAACTTTATATACTTGTTGCTATATTATTTGTTAGGAAAATTTGTTGCTCATTCTTGTTTCCCTAAAACATTTCAGTTAAGGCAGAGTAAGGCAGTACTTCCAGAAAGGATAAGGGCAAAGGCAAGGATATGGAGTAGCTTAGTCCTTTGTATTAGAAGTTATTTTTATGATGTATTAAAACCTAATTAAAATTATGTATTAAGTTATGTCTTAGAATTAATTATGTAATGTTTTAGTAATGGTTGTGAGTCCTTGGGACGAGAATAATTATATTAAGTCAATGTAATTATTTTATTATTCTGCTGTATGAGTTATTAGTGTATTATTAGAGTTAGATCGTGAAGCACTGAATTTGAGATATAAGTGTCTAAATTTAGGAGCGTCACAGCTAGAAATACTCAAATTTAGATAACTGAGAAGAAAACTTGATTGCTTAATATATTTAAAATAGTTGTCAATTATAAAAGGAATCAACAGCTAATATGACAAAAGGCAATAAAAAGTTATAGATAAGATAAAACAGACTGAAATATAAAGGTTAGGCTCCCTGTTAACAGATCAATTTCTCTTTTTACCCTTTCCAGACGATCTAAGGCTTGATCGTCCAATTACTGGTAGTCAGATCTTCAGGGATGGTTGAGATGGAGGTGTCGCCGAGGTCACTGCTTTCTTTAAGGATGACCATGACTTGCTCAGAACTGGACCCGCGATCCTCCTCTTGGATGTTTACACTCTTCTAGTTAATGACCGGGAGGACGGACTGATCATCTAATGAACCGACCCCAAGGGGTTTCTTAGTGGCATCTTTGGCAAGGCAAAAGTTATTCATAAATTGGAACTAAATCTCTTCTAGAAACTTCTGGTTATTGGCTTTCTCAACCTCATCTTTATTAGGTTCTCCCTCATGGGCTTTCTTATCTACACTCTGATTAACCTGGGGTATTTAGAGGTTCGAGATATTGGCAGGGATCTTCTTCAATGGTTCCTTGAATCCTACTTTAATGACACTCGGCCAGAGGGGAGCCATCATGTGGACAGGCATGTGTTTATAGGGAATATGGTGTTTGGAACCACTGAGGTAGCCTAGTCCAACCTTACTTAACTGGGTTGGTATATGGATCGGATTCCTGATCCCTTGGCCCTTTCGGCCTAGCCCTTAACCTAGTCGATGTCCTCAGGAAACCATTTCTTGACCAATTGCTATCACTTTGGGGGATATCTGGGGTTTCAATGCTGGTGAACCCATAGAATGGTATTGAGGAGAGCTTACTTCAAAGGCTTGGAAACTGGCGGGTTCAATACCCTCATTCACACTTATCATAGGCATATCTTCCAGAGTATGAATCAGATATTCGGGTTCAGCACTAACGGTGACCAATTTATCGTTGATAATATAATTTAATTGTTGGTGAAAAGCGGACGAAATGGCTCCAGCCATATGAATTCATGGTCGCCCAAGCAACAAGTTATATCCAGTAGTGATATTCAATACTTGGAAGGATATGTTGAAAGTGAATGGACTGATCTCCATGGGAAGTTCAATTTCCCCCACTGTATCCCTCCGTGATCCATCGAAAGCTTGAATCACCATATGGCTATTTCAGATCCGATTTGGATTAATATTCATCCTCTCCAAGGTATCTTGAAGGCAGATATTTAGGGACTAACCACCATCAATAAGTACGCCTCCTATCTCACACCCAGATGATATAACTACGATATGTAGTAGCCTACGATGTCCAATTCCTTTGGCTGGTATATCATCATCGGTAAAAAATATCACGTTACTCTCCAGTACGTGGCTAATCAGATGCTGGAACTTCTTAGTATCAATGGTTTTGGGTAAGTAGGCCTCCTCCAACACTTGGATTAGAATCTGGCGGTGATCTGCAGAAGCTAGCACAAGGTCTAGGATAGAGATTTGGGGTGGTGGCTCTTTCAGCTACTTCACCGCTCTTACTTCGTTATGTCCCACCTTGTTAAGGAAATCCACAATTTTCCCTAGAGGTGTTTTAGCTATTGGCTCCATTATCCGCCCTGGGAGGTAGAATGGGTTATCCTTTGGCAAGACTGCAGTATAATCAGTCTCTGACTTTATACATTCTCTATAATTCCAAGGAACCTTTTTTAGACTAAAAATAGAGATATGCGGTCGACGGGTCAACATCACCGGCATTGGCGTAACTATTTCCAATGAGTCTTATCTCTTATATTGGACAATCCTCAGATGGCTATAGATAGGGTGGAAATTCCTTCTACGCAAGTGATAACTGCCACCATTTCTTTTGAATCTTTCACCTTCTGAGGGTACACTATCTCTTCATCAGTGAAAATCGCAGCCTCCCTTATCATTTCCAACTCTCCTGATTCGATCAGAATCTGAATGAGATGACACAGGGCCCAACATTCCTCAGTGGCATATCTAGTAGCATTTAAGTGATAAAGGCATGTCCTACTGGGGTTAAAATACTTTGACCGAGGGTCCGGGGGTGGTGAGAACTCCATGATCTTTCCCTCGTTGATCAACATTCGCAAGATTTCTTCTCTAGACTACCCCAATAGAGTAAACTTTTGCTTGGCTGTAAATTCCCAATGAGAGTGAAATATAGCTTCCCTTGCTATCTTTTCTGTCCATCTACTCTGATCCTGGAGACGAATCTGATCTCTCTTTGGAAAAGGGGTCACCTTAGGAAGTGGAATGTTGATATGACCTCATAGGACTTGATCGATCAACTGACAAATCAACTGATGTTGGTATACAACTAGCTCTGCTAATTAGTCTACTTGTACCAATGTCTTAAAATTATGTACTATAAGTGCACAATGTCGCATTAAAGAACTGAAAAATACATGTCAAACCCATAGAGACTAGATTAATTTTAATGTATCCTTAATATCTATTTTAGGCGAATTAGAATAAAGATTAAAAATTGATTAACTAGAATATGAAAACTAATAATAAGGAAACAATCTAGGAATCTGAATCCATTAAATAATTAACATAACATATAATTTAATCTCTTCTATTTTTATAACTCAACTATAATTTTGATCTCCCTTCCCTTTAATTTAGTGATTTTACAATTAACGTGAGCAGGTATAGACTATGAAAATTTAAGGATTAACTATAACTCATCAAAACGTCTTTGAGCAAGCATGCATTATAAAAAACTCATATCTTAACAATAATCTATCAAAACCTCTTAATTAATTTAAAATCAGATAAGAACTATAAAACGAAGGTATTTCAATAACGAAACATGAAAGCAAAATCAATTAAACATAAAAGCATAAATAATAAAAGAGATAAAAAATATTATCATGAATAATTATTTAATTTCATCTTCATCCTAGATTAAAGAACTTATCTAGACATGAAAAATAATTAAACTAACTAAAATAAAGAAAATAAGAAGATTAAAAATAAATAAGAAAACTCCCTTTAATTAACGATCATCCAACGAACGTACAATGAAGAAGTAATTTAATTTACTCCCATTCCTAACCTAAACTAATGCAATACTTGATACCCTTCTCTTTAAAACAAGAGACATTAATAGGAAAAATAACTTTGTGCCCTAATTTAGATTCTTTGAACTTGGACACTTTTGTTCCCTTTTTTCCTCTTCTTTCCTTCTTGACTTCAATCTCTATATGGTAATCCTCCAAGAGTCCTTTTCCATCTTTAAAAGTTGGATATAAATCCTTTATTTGCTCCCAAGAAAAATAAATGTTATTTCCTACAAAACAAAATAAAATGTATAGTTTAAATAAAATAAGCATATAAAATAATAAATATGGGAATATTAAAATATATAAAAAAATGTGTATATCATGTACCTTGATTGAGGCCAAGATCTGTTCCATCATATATTTTTCTTCCGGGTAACCCCATATGGAATGATCAGTCATCGCATGAGCTTTTCCTAATTTTCTCATATACTTGCGGTTTTCCCGACCTCCTTCACTGATCATGTTGACTCCCTTTGTACCATGCTGAGGTAAGTGATTTTTATTAACATTGGGTTGCTCTAGCGCTTTTACCACAATCTCCCTGCTATCAATCAAGTTTTAAATCTTATGTTTTAAGGTCCAACAGTTCCGAGTGTCATGCCCCGGTGATCCGGAATGATATGCACATTTCTTACTGGGATAAAATTGTCTTCCATTAGGGTCAGCAGGTGGAGCGATCAGTGATCTTCTTCTGTGCTACCAACAATGCCAAAATATTTTTCGATGAGTCCCCTGGGGAGTGAATATTCTACTTCGCTTGTTTCCCCCAACTTTTGGCGCCGTAGGATTTCGAGTGTCTACAGTTATAGGGTAATTGCCTTGCTTCTGTATAGGTGGATTACTACTCTTGCTTGTTGATTGCCTTTGCCAGATTAAAGAAACATCTTTGTGATGCCCCCAAAATAGGTATACATCACCTATTCTGAGTCTCCAAATACATGGCACAGAATACAAATACAACCTTAAATATACAACATGAGCTGTTAGTTTTAATACAAATATTATCTTCTAGACAGTATTCAAACTCAAAATAAGTCCTCAATACATTTATTATCACACTATTTCATAGAATAGTGAGGACTACTAATGCTATCATCTGGACCGTCACTCCGTTCCCCGATTAGTCCCTGCTACGTTCTCATTTCCTGAAGAGAACAATGAAAGCAAAAGGGTGAGCTCAACTAGCCCAGTAAGAAATATTATGACTAAGATAATGCAGAATAAATTATCATTAGCCTTCAACAGTGTTAAACTGATAAATTATAACAAACATCAAGTTTAACTACAGCGAAATAAGCAATCCATTAGAAGAGTCAAGTAGAGAATAAAATCTACTATCTTCTATGATTTAAAAGGTTTTTCATCACTTTTATCGCTGAGACTCAGCTTAATAAATAATCCACATCATCCCTGCACTACGGCCAAGGATATTCAATAGTATCACGACCACAAATTATCCATGCACTACGGGTCAAGGATATTCGTGTATTCATCAATGGTCATGATCATGCCAACAACTGTCCATCAATGTACTACGGCCAATGAGGATTTTTACCACATCATTTGTAACATTACGGTTATGATTATACCGAATAATCCGTGGTCTTAATCATACCAAGTCCATCTATGCACTACAGGCCACATATGACTTTCAACATAATATAAGCATGAGGATGATGACAATTCAATAAAACAAGTTCAAGAATAAATTTTAAAGATTTATAAGTTAATTTATCCTGAACTCAATAACGTCCAAATTTTTAACATGATACTGCTTTGTGAAGTAAAATTCAAGAATGCTCAGAAGAATATTTCCATGAAAAGATATTGGATGAAGCGCAAATATCCAATATATTCTACTAATTTCATGGAGTATAGAAGCCAAAACTTTAACCAATTGAGTATAATAGAATATATGAAACCGCAAATGGATTTTTGCCTGCCATGCAGTAATCCACGTAGACAGATCATTTCAACAGAGTAATAAAGAATGGAACCAGGTCATGCGTAATCCGCACAGACAGGATATTTCAACAGAATAATAAAGAATGGAACCAGGTCATGCGTAATCCGCACAGACAGGATGTTCCAACAGAATAATAAAGAATGGAACTAGGTCATGCGTAATCCACACAGACAGGATGTTCCAACAGAATAATAAAGAATGGAACCAGGTCATGCGTAATCCGCACAGACAGGATGTTCCAACAGAATAATAAAGAATGGAATAACAACATAATTCACTAGGCATGCGATGGACCACACAGATAGGTTATTCCAATAGAATAATAAAGAATGAAATAACAACCCTTACGAGTATTGAAAGAAAATAACTCTCTTCATGAATACGAAAGAATAATACCCCTTATGAATACCACGAATAATATCCCTTACCTTAGTAGGAGATTGGATACTGCAATAGTGTAGTAACAGAATACTCTTCTTCTTCTCTCTTATTCTATCTATACTTTCTCTCTCTATAGCTTGAATGAATTGGTAAAAAATAATGAAGAAATGAACTTCTATTTATAGGCTTGGCAGAGTAAGGGTAAAATAGTCTTTTTGCCATAATTTATGACATCACCGCTGACATCATCGATCATAATGCATCATTGCATACTTCATCGTCCGATGACATCATCACTTACCTCATCGTCCGATGACATCATCGCTTGCATCACAGGAATTCAAATTCAATTTGTTCTCTTCCACCTCTTTTTACTTTTATACCATGAATTTACAATAATAATGCTACCATTCAAATTATAAAAACGTACTATTATATAATCACATCATACTACTATAATTTAATATTATAATAATATATTTGAATGAATTATTTTATCAGAAAAGATAAAATACCAACTTTCAAAAAATGTCACATTCTAAAAATTCCTCAGTTTAAATCCACTTCGAATAAATATTTTCTTATCTATCATTTATGTCCACATAAAATAAATATTTTCTTATCATATAAATCAATAATTAATTATTCACAAATAATATTACAGAATCACAATAATGACAACCAGACCGTTCCCAGGAAAGAGGCGGCTTTCCAATAAGGATTTCTCCTTACTAGCGCGCAATTAGGTGACCAAACCTCTCCTTGACAGAACTTTCTAGACATTTCTAATAATGCTATCTAATAATATTATTCAAATAATATGAATTATTGATCTGATAATGGGAAATACTGTGCAGTGATAATTATTGAAACAACAATAATATAAAATATCAACGCAGCAATTATTGAACCAATAAAATAAAATATTGAACAGTAATTACTGTAACAATTATTGAGTAGTGTCTTCTTACGTAAGAATCAATAATTCAAAAATACTGTGCAATACCGTGTGCTACTGTGCAACAACGCATATTACTGTATTTTAACCACTAGGTATTCCAACAGTGTAAACGGTAAAACTTTCGCCGTTATTTTATAAAAAGATATTTTTGTCGTTTTCTCAATCCGATAATAATTCTGTTGTGGGTTCCACCAATGATTGTGTCGTCATACGAATATTCCCTGTTAAAATGAATATTCCCCGACCAATCGAATATTATATAATAACTTACATACTTTGCAGAATTTTTAAATATTACGCACAACTATAATATTATAACAAATTCATTCCATAATAATCAAAAATAATATTTATAGAAAATTCATCTTTATTCATAAAAGTTGGGGTCTTACAATCTTCTTCCTTCCTTTTAGGTACCTTTTTGGGAGCGTTCGAGTAATTGCCCAATTGTATATGCTCTGCCGCTGCCTCCAAGGCTGAAAGTCCTTGATTTTGTCAGATTTTAATCTCATTTTAGTTATTTCCCCGTGTTTGATCATTTCGGAGAAGGATTTGCCTATTCCTACTATGACTTGCTCGTAATATTGGGCTTCTTAGATGTCAATAAAAGACATTACCATTTCACCTTCATCCATTAGCGGGCTAACTTGGGCTGCCATACGCCTTCACCCATGCGCATACCCCCTGAATGATTCATTACTCAGTTTCTTAACTTTGGTCACTTGGTACCGGTCAGGTGCCATTTGGGATTGGAAGCTTTACTGGTTGAGGAAAGCGTGGGTTAGATCCTCCCAAACATGGACCTTGGAGTTATCTATCCAAGCATACCAAGTTCCATCTTCACTAGTAAGGCTCTTTTGGAACAACTGCATTCTGAGGTTCTCATCCTCGAAATATGATCCCATATCACCTATGTAGACTTTCAAATGGGTGTAGGGATCTCCCAATCCATTATATTTTTCAAACTCTGGGACTTAGAATTTATCAGGGTATCTCGCCTTTGGGAAAATACACAAATCAAAATAATTCACATTCCTATGGGATCTTGTCCCCTTAATAGATCGGATAACATCCTCCATTTGTCTAACTTTCTTTCGGATATCTCTAGTTTCTATGTCTTCTCGGAGGTCTATTACTTCTCTTATCATATTCTTATATGTGGCCTCTTTGGCAAAACTGACGTTGATTGGGGATACTGGGGTAGACATCTATGTATCATTGTTCCTTCCCGGTACTTGCATCTCTCCTTGCAAAGAGGGTTCAGTTGGAGTTTTTAGTTTGGGCTCCTAAGTTACCTTACACTGTTCTTTTAAAAATACGATCATCTCAGAAATATGTTTTTTGAACTCCTCGAATTCTTCTCGAGATACAGGAATAGGCTTTAATGAACTTCATTTGGCCATTTTGACTGGTGGTGAATGGGCCATTTTGGATCGAAAATGAGTTCTAGGATCAATCTACACAAAACTGATATCTAGTTAAGTCTTGATAATAGTAGATGGTATGGATGCATGATATGCTATGCATCAGTTTAGGGTTTTTTAATATTTTCCTGCAAAATAAGGGGTTAGTTGTCTTGATGACATGATAAGAAAGATATACAAATGACAGTTTTAAGATGGATGGCATTTGTATATTCGAGAATTAATAGGACATGAAGTGACATCCTGTGCATTTGGTTTATTAGAGTCTGGCCTATCTTAGGTTACTCTCACGGGCTTTTTAAAATTGGTTCCCAGATCTTCGCAATTTACTTGATGAAGACATCCATCTTTCAATTGGAGTCGATCTGAGTGGTACCTTTCCTGAGCCTCACAAGAGAACACTCTTTAGAGTCCAGTAATAAACAACTGACGGATTTGCCTCCTAATGGAGGTTACACACAACATACATTCATACATTCATCGTCCTCACCGGATGTAATATGATAACATAGTGCGAGACACTAATATAAAACACTTAAAGATTAGAGACATTTATCACACACAAAGATCATTCACATAAAAATGCATATACAGAATGGAAACAAAAAATATTGAACGCGGCTTAAGCCTTCTGTAGTCTCCAGCAGAGTCGCTACCTGTCGACGCCGGGAAAATAGATTTTTTCACGTGTTCTCTTTTTCTGTTTGATTGTTTTTTCCTTATTTTCCTTTTTACCCTTTATTTCGATGTGTCAATTGGTTTAATTAAAGGGTGAGGTTTTAGGAAAATAATGACATTTAGTCGACTTATTTTACCAAATTTTGATTTTATTAATGTTGATGATTAGACCAAATGAGATAGAGGCGGCAGTTGGTATAGTTTAAATGGATGTACCAACTCATCCGAATTTTAAAGGTTTTTGCAATATGGTCTAATATGTGACTCCATATGATTGGTCTGGAAACTCGAGATTCATAAAGTTCGGGGGCTTGCTGAAGTAGGGGGGAGGTGTTAGGCACCCCCCGACTTCCATGAAAACACAATTATCGCATCTTATTGATTTCCTATGCATAAAGAGTGTGTGTGTGTGTGTGTTTTATTATGCTCCATGCTTTTATTTTAAAGACTTTTCTAGGCTTTATTTGTGTTTTTTGAAAGTATTGTTGTTCCTCTTTTGCACCTATGTACGAAGGATTTGATTTAGCAAAAAGTTCATTTTAGATAAAATATACATTTTGAACGATACTTTGGAAAAACATAATTTTCAAATCCTTCGCCCGAATAGTAATCGAGGGCCATTGATACTTCATTTTATCTTTATGTTTCTTAGATGATTGTTGGGTAAAATCTATATACGCACAACACGCAAGTATACGTGGTCAACAAGTAATAAAGTGATAAGTTGAGTATCGTTCCCACAGAGAATTATTTAATAAAAATCACCAAGTACTAACCCGTAACCAACTCAATCTTATTTAAACAAATGAATTTTAATGTTATAAATTACAATATTTAACTAAACTAATTCTAATTACCACTAATTAAAAATCAAATTATGAAGAATTAAGATCACAACTTCACTTATTGCTTCATTTAAGTTAACACACTTCTCATCAATTATTCTCTATCCCGAATTGTTAATCAAGAACACGAAAGTAGTATTAACCACCTCTCGATGCACTAATACCGTATTAACGTCAATCCACAATTAAGATAGAAATCCGTTAAACACCTTAACCAACTAACCCACTATATCTCTATGTGAATTACAATTGAAGAAAGTTGAAGAATAAGTTCTCTATAAGATTACATGCGGCGTCAAGCATATCTCTACCTTAACACTCATCAAGTTTAAGCTACTAACAAAATCCTGAACACATGCTATCATGATTAGATCTAAATCTATACTTCATCTCTCGAGTTCATATAGATTATCACGGTAATTGATGGCCAAACAATTAAATAATTAATTCCAAATCATAATAGACAATCCTCACAATAGAAAATACTAATTAATAACGAAGCATATTAAAATAAACTACACAATAAGATCCATTGTAATCTCAAACAAAGAATTAGTTCATGATTATTGAATTAAAACTAAGAATCCACAATTGAATACACATTAAAAGACAAAAATAGAAGAAGATGAGAAGAAATAATCTATTGTCAGTAGACTTGACGCTCCCTCCTTGCTCCTACTTCAAATCTTCAATGGTCTCCAAGTTGCTTCAATCTCCAAATCTAATTAGAACTAGGGTTATGTTCTAATCTAATGGAGTGTATCTCTAATCTAAGCTATGTAAATCCCTAAGCTAAGCTATGTAATCTCCTAGCTAAGCTATGTAATCTCTAAGCTAAGCTATGTCATCTCCCCTTATTTTATGCCTTACATCATGTATTTATAGGTTACAAGTCTAATTTTTAGCTTAGGAACAAACCCAATCCAATTTGGAGTCAAAAAGGTGTCAAAATTCATCCAAAACGCTCAAAGTCTGCTTCCTAGCGCCTAGGCGCTTGATTTTGGCCTGTCTGGAGCGCCTAGGCGCTTGGGCTAAATGATGTTACTGACTTTGAGCGCCTAGGCGCTTGAATTAGGCATGTATGGAGCGCCTAGGCGCTTGCCCCTTTTTCTGACATTTTCTGCTCTGACGTTCTTTGGGAAAATGGCCATAACTTCTTCGTCCGAACTCCGATTTAGATGATTCAAGATGTTCTGGAAAGAGGAAAAGTAGATCTACAACTTTCATTCTTGAAGTTTCGCGAAATAATGTCCGGAGCTATAGTCAAATTGGCTCTGAAGTAACTGCTGTGTAAATAGCAAGCCGAAAACGCGAATCTAGCCACCCCAAACATCGATCCAAGTAACTTTTGTCCCAATTCCTACAAAACAATATAAAACATGCATGAATAGACACAAACACATAAAAACATCCTAAAAGACTTGAAAACAACAATAAATTAAGCCCGAATGTATCCAATTCATGTGTATAAAACTCACTCATCAAATACCCCCAAACTTAAACCTTTGCTTGTCCTCAAGCAAAAACACAAAAATGTTATGCAATGCAATGAAACTAATCTATATGCCTACGAATCCAATAGTAATGACAGAAACAAGTCTATTTAACCGGCCTTAGAGAAATCAAGTAAACATGATAATACATCATATTTAAACAAATCAGTAATTTCTCAATCAATCATCAAATCTTAGACTGTTATCACTGATATAGTGCGTGTGTGCTCCATAACAATGTTAACTGATATAAAGTCAAATTTAAGACATAATAGATATCTTCGAAGGCATCATACAGTTCAAATTCACAAAATTCACGAACAAGCTAGATCCAACTAAAGTCAAACATCCACCAAGTTCAAGAGTCCAATCCGGGATACTTATGCTTTACTTTTCATCACGGGGGCTTTTTGCTCTTTTCCCGTTTTATTATATTTCTTTTTTTTATTTTATTTTATTTTTCCCTTTTTTTTAACCATGATTGTGCAATGTCTTATTCCATTAGGCTAACAGTGTCACCCCTTAGCGAGCTTTCGACCAACGACTCCCAGACCATATAAGACCTTAGGGCGCTAGGTTTTAAGATACCCCTACGGGCGTACTTGCTCAAGTAACAAAGGCCCCGAAACAAAACTAGCCAAGGTATTATTTTTTTTTCTTTTCTTTTTTTTAAGCTTATATATCCCAAATTTTTCCCCCAAACTTAAGTTTTTATCTAAATTCAGTCATCTTCGCCTATTCATGTCTTTCATTCATTCAAACTAGCATTATCCTCTAGAAGTCCATTATGTGTCAATTTAAAGTCAATCAGTCAACATAGTTATTTTTACTGTGCTATCCTTATTATATCAGTTTCAAACAGGTAAAGATTCAAATCATGACAAGAAATCACATCAAAGCCTGAATATTCAATACTATACTTATCTACTTAACTCAAGTCTCATCATTGGCCAAAATAAACTTTTACTATCTAACAGTTGGAATCATACAAATACTAATTTTGTGATTTAAAATTTTTTTTTTTTAAACAAAAGAACTGAATGCAAAAACTAAATGTAAATAACCCGAAAACATAACGAACTACAATGTAAATAACTAACTACATGCAATACGACACTAAAATGCCCCCAAACTTAAACTAGACATTGTCCTCAATGACTGAAATAGAAAAAATTAAAGCAGAGGACTTCCCTGAAAATATAGCAATCGTCCTCCTTGCCTGCTAAGTTTGGAGAATATGCTAAGCACATGGAACAAATTGGGCACCACACTTGAATTTGACTTGAATAACCTGTAAAACCATGATAGAAGCAATTTTATTAAATCCTAAATAAATGCAAATTCAAAACTACTAATATAAAACTTAATAAAAACTAAAAATAAAAATTAAACTTGGGTTGCCTCCCAATAAGCGCTTGTTTTATAGTCTTTCAGCCTGACTTTTTCTGGTCAATGCTATCCAATTCCTCTTCGAAAGTTGAGGAACCCTCCATCCATCGGAAATAATATAGCTTTTGGTAGGTTCCCATTTGTGATAGCCATTACATCAAAGTCACCTAGCATGCTCTGGTTTGGTATGATCTCAACCAAGAACGTCCCACAGCTAGGTGTTTTCTTCATTGTGTATGTGATCACTTTGGGGCATGGAAGCTTGTCACACACAATGTGCTCTTCGTCTATCTTCTCTTTCTCGTCCCACCATGGATTCAAAATTGTACTCACTCTTATGTCAATAAGATCTTCGCCGACGACATGACTACCAAGCGGGCACGGTTTTGCAAATCTAACCAGATTGTTGAACTTTGGTGGAGACCCATTTAGATCTTTGTGGACCTCTATTTCATTATCCCCAATTGTCTCCACACTTCCTATACCTTGTGGCTCATCCAGTTGCAGATTTGGTTCGGGTTCTCCGTCAATTTCGTCATCCATGTCATAAAGCCAAGTGTTTGGAGGAAGGTTGCTTACGGCTTTGGTCATTTGCTCTATCTGATCCGCAAGATTTTGAATTGACCTCGCTTGATTACTCATTCTCTCCTCATTTGATGCTATGAACTTGGACACCAATTCCTCCAACCTTGAATTTTTTGTTTCAGTCTCGGAAGCCATGTATTGAGGACCATTGGTTGAGGCAGTGAGGAGTTGTTCCATTCGATTATTAAAATTTTGGGTTGATAACTCCTGACTCATTATCATCTCTTCTTGTTCTGCTATAATCCTTAACATGAATTCCTTGAAATCTGAATTGTCTTCTTGTTGCATTGGAGGTGGATTTGAGAAATTTGATGGATATGTTGGATTTGGAGCAGAGTATTGGTTCTGATAGTTATAGCTCCATGAAGAATCTGGGTGATACCCCCAAACTTGATGGTAATTATCATATGCATACTGGTTGAGGTATATACCACCTTGTTTTCCCCGCCCAAAGCTAACGGTGCATTGATGACTCGGATGGTTGCCAGCACAATAGTCACACATGATTGCCATCCTTTGACTCTGTTGGGCTGCGATAACGTCCAACTCCCTCGAAAGTTCTTTAATTTTTGCTGACATTGCGGAATGTGTCGCGAGTCTGTCAATCTCCTTTTCTTTTGGTTGAGTCATGTTCGTGTATGGCCATTGATACCCAAAGTCATCCATGGTACCTGAAAAGAGAGAAATATAGGAAGAGAATTAAAAATAAAAATAAAAATGTTTAAATTAAGACTAATTTGATTGAAGCTAATATTGGTAAAACTGTATTAAACTAATTCCCCGACAACGGCGCCAAAAACTTGTTGGGTAAAATCTATATACGCACAACACGCAAGTATACGTGGTCAACAAGTAATAAAGTGATAAGTTGAGTATCGTTCCCACAGAGAATTATTTAATAAAAATCACCAAGTACTAACCCGTAACCAACTCAATCTTATTTAAACAAATGAATTTTAATGTTATAAATTACAATATTTAACTAAACTAATTCTAATTACCACTAATTAAAAATCAAATTATGAAGAATTAAGATCACAACTTCACTTATTGCTTCATTTAAGTTAACACACTTCTCATCAATTATTCTCTATCCCGAATTGTTAATCAAGAACACGAAAGTAGTATTAACCACCTCTCGATGCACTAATACCGTATTAACGTCAATCCACAATTAAGATAGAAATCCGTTAAACACCTTAACCAACTAACCCACTATATCTCTATGTGAATTACAATTGAAGAAAGTTGAAGAATAAGTTCTCTATAAGATTACATGCGGCGTCAAGCATATCTCTACCTTAACACTCATCAAGTTTAAGCTACTAACAAAATCCTGAACACATGCTATCATGATTAGATCTAAATCTATACTTCATCTCTCGAGTTCATATAGATTATCACGGTAATTGATGGCCAAACAATTAAACAATTAATTCCAAATCATAATAGACAATCCTCACAATAGAAAATACTAATTAATAACGAAGCATATTAAAATAAACTACACAATAAGATCCATTGTAATCTCAAACAAAGAATTAGTTCATGATTATTGAATTAAAACTAAGAATCCACAATTGAATACACATTAAAAGACAAAAATAGAAGAAGATGAGAAGAAATAATCTATTGTCAGTAGACTTGACGCTCCCTCCTTGCTCCTACTTCAAATCTTCAATGGTCTCCAAGTTGCTTCAATCTCCAAATCTAATTAGAACTAGGGTTATGTTCTAATCTAATGGAGTGTATCTCTAATCTAAGCTATGTAAATCCCTAAGCTAAGCTATGTAATCTCCTAGCTAAGCTATGTAATCTCTAAGCTAAGCTATGTCATCTCCCCTTATTTTATGCCTTACATCATGTATTTATAGGTTACAAGTCTAATTTTTAGCTTAGGAACAAACCCAATCCAATTTGGAGTCAAAAAGGTGTCAAAATTCATCCAAAACGCTCAAAGTCTGCTTCCTAGCGCCTAGGCGCTTGATTTTGGCCTGTCTGGAGTGCCTAGGCGCTTGGGCTAAATGATGTTACTGACTTTGAGCGCCTAGGCGCTTGAATTAGGCATGTATGGAGCGCCTAGGCGCTTGCCCCTTTTTCTGACATTTTCTGCTCTGACGTTCTTTGGGAAAATGGCCATAACTTCTTCGTCCGAACTCCGATTTAGATGATTCAAGATGTTCTGGAAAGAGGAAAAGTAGATCTACAACTTTCATTCTTGAAGTTTCGCGAAATAATGTCCGGAGCTATAGTCAAATTGGCTCTGAAGTAACTGCTGTGTAAATAGCAAGCCGAAAACGCGAATCTAGCCACCCCAAACATCGATCCAAGTAACTTTTGTCCCAATTCCTACAAAACAATATAAAACATGCATGAATAGACACAAACACATAAAAACATCCTAAAAGACTTGAAAACAACAATAAATTAAGCCCGAATGTATCCAATTCATGTGTATAAAACTCACTCATCAATGATCTACCCAAATCGCTTTATTATGCATGAAAGCTCTTTGTGATTTTATTGGAAAATTGTTTTGGGTGATAATGTATGTAATAAAGAGGTCGGATCATCATCGGGCATGAAAGCCATTTTGATGAATCCGAACTCCCACAAACACGATTTTCACTATCACGGGATCTTAAATCCAAATTCTTGGGAAGAACCCCTTGAACTCGTTTTAAGATCCAATATTACATGTACAGTGATTTACAGTATTTAAACAAAAAGTCCATTATGGGAATCTAGTTAAGATCCATTCACTAGATCTCAACCCCAGGATTCCTAGGCTCACATTATTATGCTAAAATTGATATACAACATATCCTAAACTCAATAACAGATGATTTTATCGGTTGAAATCTCTATTACGAGCCATTAGGACCTCCTCACCTCTAGATACAGATCTAGGGATCTACAGAGTGATCGGGATTGTTCAAAAGTAGTAAAACATCTAGATCTACCATAGATCTAAGCCAATCTAGCATATAGGTTAGATCATCATGCTTCATAATCGTTCAAAGTGCTAGATCTAGGTAGATCTAGTCAAATAACTGATTTACAACTAGATATGCACAAAATAACCGATAGAACCTCAATATCTACCAACTACTATGCAATATATATATAAAACAACAAGTTTAACCAGTAAAAATTTCTATATCTACATAGATACAATATCTATAACAACATTTTCAAATAAAGTGGCCAAGGTGAGTGTTTTTCACCTTTGGGGACACGTGAACAAGCTTCTTTTTGCTTGGGATTAACTTATATCACTCTTAACACTCAATATGTATGATATATAAGATCAAACAATGAAAAGATGGTAAAAATATATAAGACCCGAGCTCTCTCTCTCATTCTCTCTTCCTTCTCTCTCTAGCTTCCTATTCTTGCATATTTTGAAATAATAAACTGATGCTGCTGACTTAAGGCATCCGAGCCAGCCGCAGGTGTACCTACGATTGGAGCATGTACATTTGAGGTTTGGCCCCATGGGTTCCGCTATGTCGAAGTTCTTGCCTTCGGTCTCAATTCGATGAAAGTAGAGCTTCGTACCCAAAAATATCGGAAAGTCTTTATGGAAGGCTGCGAAATAAGGTCGAGTCTGACTGAATCGGAGTCCAAGAAGATGATGCAATAAGCTGAAAGGTATCTTCTGGTTCCTGAGGGTCTCCAATTGGCTCGTCTTTGATAGCTCGCAGTTCATTGGTTGTTGCGGTGACGTCTTATGGTCACATCCTCAGCTTTGTGTTCCTCATTCGGTTCGCGTCGTGTCTAGGAATTGTTGCACCTTGATCTCTCCACGGGGTTGTCACCGAGGTGAAATGATGTTTTTACCCTACCTCGGGGTTGTTATGACACCCCCAAATCTGTGTACTTCATTCCCACTGGATTTGGTGCTCACTATCCAAAACAATTACATCTAACTACCCATAATCAAGGATAAAGACATAACTTAAATAACTTAAACAATAATTCTCCCCATTAAAAGGTTACATCATCTTAACATAAATCTCAGGTAATCTAACCATAAATTATTACATAAGTCTGCAGAATATATCATATAATTTAAAAAGTCTCATAACATAGATTTTATTAAATAAAATCAAACATGTCTTCATCATTTGGACATCTTGCCTTTGCCCTTACTAATAGACGCTCGTCAACTTTCTCAATTTTAACTGCAGTGTTATATGCAAGAGTGAGCAAACAATTGCTCACTAATATAAAGATGACAATAGAAACAACATATGAGTAAGCAATGAATACTAAATAATAAAGAAGTCATTCTTTGGATCGAGATTAGAAAACAAGTTCAAGATTTATATCTGAGGGTCTTAAGACCATGAACTATGTCTCAGGTTACTAAGTATTTCTATTTCAACCTTTAACAATTGTTAGACTATACGGACCTTTTCTTTCGTACTTAGGGGGATCAGCCCTTCATACCATGTATTGTGCACAAACATCTAAACGTTAATGCGTACATAATCCCCTATATTAGGGTTGTTCATCTCAGTTTAAAGTTAGGATTTTCTCACTAAATAAAGTTTAGTTTGGATAAGCTTAACAATGGTTCTAGAATTTTAGAATACTCATCTACTATAGACTAGTCAAATAAAGGTTCACTAGCCACTTGAAGTTTGATACAATAACTAGGTATTGAGTAACAATACTTAAGACAAGAATGAAATCACAACAGTATATAGTTGAATAAAACATTGTATATTCAATAGACCATCTTCAAAAAGGAATTAAAAAGTCTCACTCGAAACAATAAACATCTCAAGCTTTGAATTAACCAGAAACATTGATTAGAAACTCGCTCAATATGAATAAACAACTTGAGCCATGAAACAAGATACTTGCATAACAATAATAAATAAGATAGGGTAAAGATCTTGCTACATAAAGAAATAAGGTTTAGGAACTTGCCTCGTGCATAAGCTACACAACTATAACACACGTTCGCCAAATATCCTACATATACCATTAGAATCGCAATATCGATTAGTTAAACTAACATTAACCCTATAGGTTTAATTGTCATTGAAGTTCATCTCGTTATTCCATATCATATTCCAATCACTGACACCATTTACAGGTCTGAAACCATAAATCTGGTAAATCATCATCACGCTTAAATAACTTCTCAAGACTCAATCAAATAATAAGTTAAAGTTTTCTAAGTCATTATCTTTCAAACCTAAAATCATCAAATACATGTTTACAATTTGTTTTAGAATCTCATTATATGTTTAACACATTATCATACACCTTAGACTAGGTTAGGCCAACATGTCATGAACTGAAAATAAAAACTCTACCGGACCAGCGCGGCTCGCTCTGCTGGTAGGCTTAAACCAGCGCCCCCCGTGTTGAACCCCTTTCACAATTGACTGGATCCGAGTCAAATCGGGTCGGGTCAAATCGGGCCAGGAATGAAATTTTCCTAAAATCAAATAATAATTACAATAATAAATAATTAAAATGGTATTGAGAAATTATCTTAATTAAAAATTAATTATGATTGAATAATTAAAATACTAAAGACTTTTAATTATGAGTTAGTAAGTTAACATTTCTCTAATTGGGAATTAATATTAATGATCTTATTAAGGATCTCTTAAACTGTGATTAAACAATTAAAGTAAATTTAATTGTGAAATAGTAAATTATAATTATTCGAATATTAAGGATTTCTTTAAGGAATTTCTAAACTATAATTAAGCAATTAAAACTAAAAGTGGTTTTTATTGTGAAGCTAATAAACAATTAAGATAACACTTATTTTAATTGTGATGACATTAGTTAACATGTTAATTTTGGACAATTAAGGTTAATAATTACTTTAATTATGAAATGATAATAACGAACAATTAAATACCTTAGAAGATTATTTAATTGTGGCAAATAAGAAATAAATAATCAGAGTGATATAAAGAGATATCTCTAATTATAAATCAAAGTAGTGGTTTAATTATTGTGAATCAAATAAAGTATGAATGGTGATTAAGAAAATTACTTAAAAAGTAATTAAGTGATAATAAATAAAGTAAGAATACTTTATGAATACAAAGGTGTGAACCCTTAATTGAACAAATTAAGATGATAAAATATTATCTTATAAAATAAATGAAAATATTAATAAGATAAATTGTTTTGTAAAGTCTTAATTCTCTAAGGCTAGTGTTTAGACCGATTAAGATTTATATTTATGAGTAATAGAGATTAACTGTTATGATAAAATAGGTTATTCAAAGAATAAGAAGTCAAGGTCGGATATAATCAACGAAGACTCAGGCAAGTACCTAAACTTGTACTCTTATTGATCGTACGAGTAAATGATTGTTAGAATGATTCTTGTGTTACACAAATTCATGAAAGTTATTATTCATATTCTAGAGTTTGATTAAAATCACAATATGTTCCTTGAATACTATTACAAGCATTGAACTCATGAATTATTCTTAAATGTATTGAGAAAAATGTTTACGCCATTTGATTCGGCTAGATTAACATTCATGTGATTGAAAACCATACAAACCAATTACCTTGGTGCGAACTTGGGAGCTGTCGTTGACACTCCTAAATTAACCTCACTTTTACTTCACAATTTATAATAATTAGCACAGTAGCAAGTAAGGATCGATCCCACAGAGAGTAAAGTTATTTTAGAATTATTTTACTATTTCACCAGAAAATAAAGATGGGGTTTTTGAAAATTATTTTTAAACTAAGAGAATAAGAATTAATGATGAAATTAACCAAATATGTAAAAACTTCAGTTCTGTAGTTCAGTTTCACCAAGTACAACAATCAATTAATCAAGTTATTATTATTTTTCCTTTAATGAAACTATTAGCCCTAGATAACAATAAGCTCTGTTATCTGAAATTCTCCTTAGATTATCATTGTATGAAACAAGCTCTCCAACATATTCTAACTAGCATACAACCTAGAATAAGCTCTCTAGATTTAATATGATAGAAGCATTAAGAAATAGAGAATTAGGTTAATCCAAGCAACAAACACATAAGCTCGATTTGTTTAACTTGTTTTCTGATAATCTTAGCAATACATAAAAGCTTGTCCACAATTATTATTACTAAGTTGCTACTTATGATGAAGACATATATCAATTACATTTAATATCAATCTTAATCTAGCATATGATAATGATCAAACTAATTCAATTGGCCATATTAAATTAATTAAACCAATTAGCATGCAATCAATGAAAACATATTATTAGAAGAAATTTCACACAAGAAGGAATAAATAATAATACCCAATTAATCAATTACTTGTAACAAGGTTTCACCTCCCTTTAGAACTCAATGAATAGAACTAGTCTGACATGTTCTTGAGTCTGCACTCCAATAGACGATAGTTGATAATTGAATGAATAAAACCTGGACTCTCATACTCTATTTATAGTGCTAGACAAAGTCCTAAATCCTATAAGAAATAGGAATCCAAATTCTAAAAGGAATTACAAATTACCCTAATTTCCATAAAGAAATAGAATTCCATTTGGAAATAAATCTTAGTCTAAAAGAAATCCTAATTTTAATACAATTGTCGTGTACAAACTTTTCCATGCCGCGTTCAAAAATTATTGCACCGCGTAGATGCACCAATCTTTCGTGACTTGATTTACAAGATTGCTTGAATCCGTGTACTGTTAGGATGAAGTTGAAATAAATCCATGCATAATAATATTCCATGCTAGACACGAGACTTGAGTTTCCTGACTATATATATATATATATATGTTGCCCATATTGATTTTATGTGGAAATGACTAAATAACATATATAAGGCCACATGATAATAGTTTAAGTCCTTTTTCATGCAATCTAATTATTTAGTCCATGTAAATAAACAGAATATATATATGGATTAGGCTGCTGAATTCCATGGCCCACTTGAATCCTTTGTATGCAGTATGCAATCTGGTGCTGCCCATTGAATGAAGCTTCCTTGATCCAATAATGTTCAATTTTTCTCAAAATTATTTCCAAAATCACAGAGCCCATCAATTGTACCTAAAATAAAAATATAAGAACAATGAGTATATTTAAGCACAAAATAAATATATAAGATTAAGTATTAAGGAATAAAAATATAACATTTTTCATACTCATCAGGACTCTTATATTCTGCTGAGATGAACAACCCTCATAGAAAGGGAAAATATATTATATTGGGAAACCAACACACGCGTGAACAATATGTTTGAGTGTTATACAGAACATAGGGTACTTTAGGCTGATCACCTATTATACTTGTTTATTTTGGGGTATTAGTGAAATACTGTTAATTATATTATAAGTTCTTGGTCCATAGTGACTACTCAGTGTTAAATACACTTTAACTTGAAAGTGTTGAAACCTTTGAATTCCTTTAATAATCTTTCGGCCCATAGCGACTCTTTATTCGATTCAAAGGAAAGATTTGGAACAATTGATATGAACTTTGTTTATAATATTCCTACCTAAATTCCTGACATATCTTTCATCGATTTACCTTTAAGATTGTGACAACTTGAATTTTTAAAAATTATTTAAATAAGAATTTAATAAATAAAATTCTTATTATAAGATGTTTTAAGTTTGAGTATGTGTATATATGTGTTATATATTGTGAAATATGTGATTTGGTGTGAAGAGAATTATATATTCATGTATTAGGAAAAAGAGGTTTACTAGTTAATTAAACTATTGAAGAAACTAAATGTAATTGTTATGAAAAGAAAATTAACTGAATAATATTAGTTAATTTAATTAAGCTGAAATTTTATTGTGAGATAATATAATTTGATTGTTATGCCTTGTAGGCAATGGAAATTATTATGAATTATGTAACGACCCAAAATAGGTCCATTCCATCCAACCCATTCTAAGTCGCCAAATACATGGTACAGAAAATAACTACAACTTTATTTCAACAATTGTTGTGCAAAATACAACAACACATATGCTGTGAGTTTGGATACAAATATATATCAACTGTGACTCATGTTCCAACCGTGGACATCACCTCATAATGATACCTTACATAAAGGTATAATCGAAACTGTTTTAGAAATTAGAATCTTTGGGAAGTGCTCAAGAAAACCTTCGTACATGGGAGGCCATGCGTCTAGGTTATTATAGATATCATATGGCCACAGAATTATCCTTGGTTGACCCAATAGACCCCAAAGAAAAACAAGAAGACATATTCTTCCCAATGGCGAGTCTTCTCTTGACATATCATTATCTCCACTGTCTCTAATTGAGAGTTATATTTCAAATAGACTCCAAGATCATATAGATAGTGCTGGTAGATATAATCAGCAAGTGAATGAGCACATCCATGTCTTATGATGACACGAGGTGGTATGTCATTAGACATCTTGTATGACAGTGGCAAAACACCCTTCCAACGTTGGGTTCGCCTCACCCTAGTTGATTCACCAAATATAACTACTAAATGATGACCACCGTTCTATTCCCCTGTTATCCCCCGCTCGACCCAGCTACACTCGTATTACCTGAAAGGAATTGTGAACCAAAAGGGTGAGCACAACTAGCTCAGTAAAGAATATCATGACTAAAGATAAATAAATTATCAATAGCCTTCAACAGTAATAAATCAGAGATTTAAAACATATAGTATATGATAAAAATTTTCAACCATAGTTGCAGCGGAACGAGCAATCCATTAGAAAAGTCAAATAGACTATAAAGTCTATTATCTTCTCCATGTTAAAAGTCCACTAACAATGTTTTATCCCTGTAACATCAATCAAAAATTCCTATCCACAATCACATTATAACTCAAAATCGTAATTGTTGTTCTAAATTCCTTTTCTCATCCAGGACAAAGATAATTTTTATCACCTGAAACATCAAAGATCATGGTTATACCAAATCACAGTTCATGTTCATAATCATACTAAAAAATTCATCTTTGCACTACGGCCAAAGATATACATCAACAAGTCAGCTTTGTACTACAGGCCAAAGATATTCATCAACAAGTCATCTTTGCACTACAGGCCAAAGATATTCATCAATTGGTCATGTTCATCTAAACACCTGTTCATCTTTGCACTACGGGCCGAAGATATTCATCAGAAATCATTCATCTTTGCACTATAGGCCAAAGATATTCAGTTATATCATCATTTAGGACTGAGGTTGATGAAAAATATTTTAAAGAAAACGAATCCAGTGAAGCAAAAGAACAAATATTAAGTATTCGTACTTTAAATAATTTCCATTCAAAAATACTTCATAAATAACCAGAGTTGGGTAAAATTCAAGAATGATCAAAACATGGATACAATCAAAGCTAGTATCCAGAATAGATATTTTGGACAAAAAGAAGAAATTTCATTTTTCGGTGAATTGTGCCGTATTCGTGAATAATGCTGCATACGTGAATAGTACCGTATACGTGAATAGTAACTCCGACACCAGAAGATAGAAATTTCACAAAAAATATCATCACGCTTTGTGAATAGTACTCGAGAATAGTAACTCGTGAATAGTAACTCATGAATAGTAACCCCGACATAGAAAATTTCCAAATTTGATAAAAATTTCCAACCAACATTCTAGCATAATGATATTGAAGAAATAATATCATTTTAGAAGAAAATAACCTCCCTTACAATCCCTTAAAATCATTTACTATCCCTTACCTCGAAAGAGCAGTACTTTTGACTGGAATAACGCTGAACGAACTTGCACCATATAGCAACACTCAAGATATCAAAATACTCACAAGAATACACTCGATAATATAGAGAGAGAAATAGAGAGAAAACTTCAGTTTCTGGTGTGATTTTCAATTCTAACCTAAGCACCTATTTATAGGAAATTGCTTAGAACACCAAAGCAGAAAATTTAATATAATATTAATATTTTCAAAACATATTCTTACGCACACCTAACCAGCTGATTTCATCCATTTAACACATGCCCATAATTGGAAAAAAAACGTTTTTCATAATTAAAATATTTTAAACTTCCAAAAATCAATTATTTCAGAACTTCAGTACTTCAATAATTCACAATAAATAGCCCTTTTGTCAGAAAATTCAAATGTCACGAGTTTTATAGGAAATTCAATTCTCTACAACTTTGCAGAAGAAAGTTTTTCCAAATTCCAAACAAAAATTAACCGAAATCCACAAACGGACGATTTTACAAGCTATAATCAAATTTCAGTCAATAAATGGGGTCCACCGACACATAAAATATATTTTAAATATTTTTGGTAACAAAAATACTCCTCCTCCACATATACTCATATATCCCACATTCATCATAAAATTATCATCATTATTATATTATTAAAATATAATAATATATTTAAATGAATTATTTTATCAAAAAAAAGATAAAATTTCAATTTTCAACAATTGTCACATTAAAAATTTTCTCCATCTATATCCACATAAAATCAATATTTTTCTTATCATATAAATCAATAATTAATTAAATAATATTACAGAATCACAATACTGACAACCAGGTAGTTCGCAGGAAAGAGGGGGCTTTCCAATAAAGATTTCTCCTTACTGGCGCGCAATTAGGTGACCAAACCTCTCCTTAGATAGAACTTTCTAGACATTGCCAATAATGTTATCTAATAATATTATTCAGATAATATGAATTATTATTTTGATAATGGAAAATACTGTGTAGTGATAATTATTAAAACAACAATAATATAAAATATCAACGCAGCAATTATTGAATCAATAAAATATAATACTAAACAGTAATTACTGTAATAATTATTGAGTAGTGCCTTCTTACGTAAGAATCAATAATTCAAAAATACTGTGCAATACCGCGTGCTACTGTGCAACAACGCGTATTACTTTACTTTACCCACCGAGTATTCCAACAGTGTTAACAGTAACGATTACGCCGTTATTTATAAAAACTTTAATTTGTCGTTTTCTTCATCCGACAGTTATTCTGTTACGGGGCCCACAAAAGGCTGCGCCGTCGTACGAATATTCCCCGACAGAAAGAATATTCCACGACCAAACGAATATTCCCCGACAACAATGAGTATTTTATAACCACTTGCTTATTTTGAAAAAAATTCATATATCACCCTTAACTTTAACCTTTTATCAATTTAACCATTTACTGAATTGTAATTATAAGAAAAATTGAATACTTTTATTTCATAAAATTCGGGGTCTTACAAATTAAGTTTTATAAATAATGTGAGTAGTTCACTTAATTAAAATAGTGAATTAATGTGAACATATTTGTTTTAATAAAATGAGAGATTAATATATATTGTATATATATGTAATATGTTAATGTAGTAAGATTGTGAGTTTTGTAAATAGTTAGAAATATTTATGGAATTGAATAAATATTTTATTTGGAATGTTTATGGAATTGAATAAATGTTCAATAAAAATTAGATTGGAATGAATATATTTTAATTTAATTAAATAATTAAATTAGAGGGTGAATGACTTGTTAAATAAAATTAGAATTATATTGATTAAGTAATTAAATTAAATAAAGTGTGATGATTGTGTACTATATAATAAGGAAGCTATAAAAATAAATAGGAATGCATTTTATTTGAGTAAGAAAAACAAGGCATTGTGGCTGTTAGTTTTATAACTGCTAAGTTTATTACGCGGGTGTAACTCCTAATTGCAATAAGGGCGATTTTTCCGTTATTTGAAAAGGCAGAGAGAAGGAGAGAAATAGAGAGTGATCAGAGAAAATTGAGAAGGAGAAGAAATTCTTTGAGAAATTGAGAAGGTTTTTGAGAATCAAGAAGGAGGAAGAAGATTAATCAAGAGAAATAAGATAATCTTCATCATCTAATCAATGTATCAATCTAGTTCTAAATCTTTAAAATATAGTTTTCAAGTTCTTCACATAAAAAGCTATTTTGGGTTGGTTGTGTTGGGTCTCCAACTTTTAGTTTTATTTTGATGATAACAATAATTAGTAAATAAATTAATTAAAAGTGTAGAATTCTCTCCATAGGATTTTTATTATAATTGTTTTAATTATCTTATTTACTTTGACAAAAAATATTTTCTAAATCTTATTTAATTGATTTTCTTGATCTTGATAGTTTAAAGTGTTAAATCAATTGGGTTATGCATTGTGGGACAAAAATCATATGTTGATCATCAAATGCTTGTTTGACCGAATTTGGAAAGAAGATGAAAATTTTGACCAAATTCTTTTCTTGACATGTGCAATGTTTCCTTTTCTTAGGCTTTTCAAAGTTACCCATTAGCGAACTTTCCACCAACGACTCACAAACCAGATGATCTTAGGGCACTAGGTGTAAAGACACCCCTAAGGCTTACTTATTCAAGTAACAAAGGCCACAAAAGTCAGCTAGTCAAGTTGCTTTTATCCATCGCACTTTTCAGCGTGAATACCGATGCTTCCCGAGGCTTAGATACCCAGTTATGTTGCACAATGAAAATTGAAGCATATTTTCAATTTTCAATTTTCAATTTTCAATTTTTTCCTTCTTTTTTATTCTTTTTTTCACATGGTTCTGCAACAACATAAGCAAGTTAAACAGTTCTAAGTAGTGAAATCAGTGCACATAGACAACTCCACAAATAACTTAGTCAAATAAATATGTTTCTCATATTCAAGTATTCATGTATCACAAATTCAATTCAAATCAATTACTATGGATCATGGCTTAGTTGTCATCATTCATTAACAAATTAAGCATCAAATAGATTCTGAATTTTAGCATCGATTTTCAATCTTTGACTTTAATCTTTTTAACACACAGCCAAATAGAATCATGAAATCAAAATTTTTAGAATATTTTATTTTTTTCAATTTTTTCAACTTCCCATCAAAATTGGATTATTATTCCTACATAAAATAAAACCTAAATCTCCCCCCTCCCCCCATACTCAAACCTTACATTGTCCCCAATGTAAGAAAATCATGCAAAGAAGAAAATACTACTAGCTAACATGTAATAATAAAAATAAAAATTAAATAAAAGTTAAAGGGATAGAAAAATCAAATCTGAGATCTTGGGTTGCCTCCCAAGCAGTTGCCCGTGTTTAACGTATTTGGCTCGACGTCATGCCTCTCTTCTCAGCTTTCATAGATCGGATCGTCTAGCTCTACCATCTCAATATTTTCCACCTGATGCCCCTCATAGAAAGGCTTTAATCTATGTCCATTCACCTTAAGGATCTTGTTTGTACTAGGACTTTGAATCTCAACTGCACCATGAGGAAACACATTAGTGATAACAAAATGACCAACCTATCTAGATCTCAATTTACCTGGAAATAACTTAAGCCGAGAATGATATAGTAAAACTTTTTGTCCCACAATAAAGGTTTTCTGTACAATCTGCTTATCATGAAAAGCTTTGGTCTTTTCCTTGTAAATCTTTGAACTTTCATAGGCTTCATTCCTCAATTCTTCCGACTCTTGTAACTGCAATTTGCTATGTACTCCAGTTGCCTCTAAACTCATGTTTTACTGCTTGATTGCCCAAAAAGCCCTATGCTCCAACTCAACAGGTAAGTGGCATGGTTTTCCAAACACAATCATGTATGGTGACATCCCAATAAGTGTTTTGTACGCAGTTCTATAGGCCCAAAGTGCATCATCTAATCTTAGACTCCAATCCTTTCTGCTCAGGTTGACTACCTTCTCCAAAATAGATTTGATCTCTCGGTTAGACACCTTAGCTTGACCATTACTCTGCGGATGGTAGGATGTAGAAACCTTGTGTGGAACCTTGTATTTCTTGAACAAAACCGCTAACACCCTATTGAAAAAGTGGGTTCTGCGATCACTAATGATGGCTCGTGGTGTTCCAAACTTGACAAATATGTTAGTCCTAACAAAATCTGCAACAACTTTAGAATCGTCAGTCCTAGTATCTTTAGCTTCCACCCATTTTGAGACATAATCAACAGCCAAAAGAATATATAAATTCCCAAAGGATGAAGGGAAAGGTGACATAAAATCTATACCCCAAACATCAAAAATCTCAACTGTGACGCCCCCAAAATTAGGTATACATCACCCACTCTGAGTCGCCAGATATATGGTATAAAATTCAAATACAACTTCATTTATATAATTGTTGAACTGTCGTATAGAATACGACCACAATTAACTGTGAGTTTTAATACAAATGTATATAACTCTCATAGTGCCTCGACCACAACCTTACAATGGTACTTTACATAAAAGTATAGTCAAAAACTGTTTTGGAAATTAAAATGTTTAGGAAGTGCTCAAGGAAACCTTTATACATGGGAGGCCATGCGTCTAGGTTATAATAGATATCATATGTCCATAGAATTATTCTTGGTTGACCCAATAGACCCCAAAGAAAAATAAGATGTTAGAGTTTATGCCCTAGAGGCCAATTATTTGATATAATTGCTTAACGTTTTGATATTATATTTGATTGAATAAATAAATGATTTTATTATGGTTTTATTTACTGCGTAATATAATTGTTAACATAATAAAATTCCTTAGAATAGTGATACAAATTATATAGTTTCAAGTATGTGACTTGAACATGAGATTATAATTACAATTAGTATCATTGTTCTTAAATGTCCCTAGTCGAGTATCATTATTGATGGGACAACAATGATACATTGAGACTAGTATATGGATTGACTGAAGACCAAATCTCATTGGTCATAAATATATAAGATATTAAGTCAATGCATAGGTATATGTTAGAGAACGATGTACTGGACAGACCCACCATGAGAATTCTATATGGAGCATTATGCGAAGTGTCATTAGCAATTCTCATAGTGACAATGATGTAATGGTCCTCCGACCTGAAATTGCTATATTACTACACGAGAATTTATGTACTTTGATATCATCAAATGTCACCTTTAATAAGGTGGACTAAAAAGGTGATTATTGGGTTCATCATGAATCATGTGAGAAATATGAGTGATCTAGATGGAATTTAACCATCCTATATATTATGGGTGATATCCATAGGCCTCTTGATTGAGTAGGACTATGAAATGCATGGCCATGCTAAAATAGTGATTTGTTTCATATACTCTACTCATTGATCAAGAAAACTCAGATTAAATTATGAAGAGTATGACACATTCCATGACTCGAATTTAATCTAGGATATTAAGGTTAAAAGGATTAAATTAAATTGAATCATTGGTCACGAAAAGGTTGCATCGAATCATCGATCTTATTATTACTTGGGTAGCAGTGATGCATTATTAGATGCCGCTCACTGTTTATAATTTTATAATATGATTTTAAAATTATTGCCAACGTTATAATAACCTATAGGGTCACACACAAAGAACATTATTAAAAGAGAATTAATTTAAATTATAAGGATTTAAATATATCAATATGATTAATAGTATTTAAATCATGAATTTAAATTAAAAGGATGCTTTATATATGTATATATATTAATTAAGTAAGACTTAATTAAGATATAATATATATATATATATATATATATATATATATATATATAAATTCGGATTTTATTTTAATTAGATTAAGGTTTTGATTAATTCCGATTTATTGCTATATATATGATATATCAGCGTCTTTGGAAAGTTAATCAAAACAAAAACCCTAGCCGCTCTTAGAGAGAGACTAGAGAAAACAGTTCCGAAAATACTCATCCTTGGTGGCTAGTACCGCGATTCCTTCATCTGCAGATCGTAGGACGATTCGTGTGGAGCGTTCGTGTGGATACCGTAGAGACGCAGTCCGTTTGAATTACTTTGGAGATTCGACCATATCGATTGTAGCTTTAACAATCGGTATAATTTCTAACCTCTGAATTAATTATTTTTTGCATGGATCCTGTTTTAGGGTTTCAGAAATTGCTTTAAAATTTTAATTTCCGCTGTGCATTTTCTGTGCCGAAACCCAACAGAAGATTACTATCATCTTCTTTCCAATGGTGAGTCTTCTCTTTACATATAACTATCTCCACTGTCTCCAAGTGAATATTATATTTTAAATAAACTCTAAGATCATATAAGTAGTGCCCGTAGATATACTCAGCAAGGGAATGCGTACAACCTTGTCTTATGATAACACGAGGTTGTATGTCATTAGACATCTTGTATGATAGTGGCAAAACACCCTTCCAAAGTTGGGTTCACCTCACCCTATTCAGTTCACCAAAATTAAATATCAATTGACGTATACAATACGACACACTTATCATAAGTTATCAAAAAAATTATTTCCATAATATTTAGGGAGAACCTCAACTGCTATAGACCACCATTCTAATCCTCTTAATACCCCGCTCGACCCAGCTACACTTTTATTACCTGAAAAGAATTGTGAAGCAAAAGGGTGAGCACAACTAGCCCAGAAAAGAATATCATGACTAAAGATAATTAAATTATCAATAGCTTTCATCAATAATAAATCAGAGATTTAGAACATATGGTAGATAATAAAACTTTTCAACCATAGTTGCAGCAGAACGAACAATCCATTAGAAGAGTTAAATAGACCATAAGGTCTATTATCTTCTCTAAGTTAAAAGTCCACTAATAATGTTTTATCCCTGTAATATCAATTAACAATTCCCGTCCACGATCATGTGAATAACTCATAATCACAATTGTGATTCTAAATTCCTCTTCGCACCCAGGACGAAGATAATTTTCATCACATGTCTTCACCTGAAACATCAAAAATCATGGTTATACCAAATCACAATTCCTGCTCGTAATCATTAAATCATCTTTGCACTAAGGCCAAAGATATTCATTATTATCACATCTATGAATTAATATTTCATTGTTGAGACTCAGCTCAATAATTAATCCACATCATCGAATCATCCCTGCACTACAGGCCAAGGATATTCTTTAGTATCACGACCACGAATTATCCATGCACTACGGGCCAAAGATAATCGTGTTTTCATCAACGGTCCTGATCATGCCATAAAATAATTCATCTTTGCACCCTTGGCCGAAGAGAATCCATAGCCATAATCATACCAAAAACTGTCCATCAATGCACTACAGGCCAATGAGGACTTTTATCACATCATTTGTCACATTACGGTCATGATTATACCGAATAATTCCTGGTCGTAATCATACCAAGTCTATCCATGCACGTAAGCCACAGATAACTTTCATCACAATATAAGCATGAGAATGATGACAATGATATAAGCATTAATCAAACGAAAACAATGATAAATATTAAAGACTTTAATTTATCCAAATATTATCAATCACTTAATAAACTCATAATCTAATATTGTTAATATTATAACAATATTTTATTCACTTCTTAAACTTATAAACAATTTAATTTAATTGTTTACACTATTTCAAATAATGCATTTAATCATTCAAAAATGTCATACTCATAAGATTTCATCACCAATAATCAAATTACTCATCAAAAATCTGAATATACTTTATATAGGATTTTTAAGCCATAAAATCCTATTTATCAATTTTTTAACTTCACATAACATATTTAATTCATATGTTCGTAACTAAACTATTTTCATGAAAATACCAAATCAGTCCCAAAAATTATTCTTTTCTGGGATTAAGCAGAATATAGTCTCATATTGAACATATATTTTTCTCATAATTTTTAAAATTCATTTACTATTTTTCAACAATTAATTTTTAATTAATTCCTTAAGAAATTAGCTACCTCAATGTTAACTCCAGAAATTTCCAAATCTTGGCAGAATCTTACACATGTTAACGTGAGTTTCCAGTTTAAATTTCATGGTCATCGGAGTTATAGAACTCCAGTTATAGTGTTTTCCGTCGGAAAAACCTAAATATTGAAATAGTCACAACTTGCTCATTTTAAGTTGGAATGAGCTCATTTTTGGACTGGAGGTACTTTATACCATATATTTCCATGTCCCAAAAGGTCGGAATTTTTTTCATAATTTATGTTGCTGAAAATGCCCTTTTAAAAATCTGGGCTGTAGATTTTTTGAAATTGGCAATTTTTGACTCCTTCGCTAAAATCAGTCCACACAAAAATCTACAATACCTTTTCCAGTGATTCCACTTGGATAAGTTAGGAAAATCATAGATCTAACTCTAGAACTTGACCACACTCAAAAATTCAAAATATAATAAGAGATATGGTCAATTGAATTTCATGTTCCATTTTCACCAAAATCTGATTTTCAACCCTTTGTGATTTCTAAGAAACTTTCATGTTTTCACACAATAACCAACATAACTCATCATAACACTTGCTAATACTACATATACCCATGATTTTCATCAGTCCAATGCTTTTATTATGACTTTTATCATAATTCACGTAAATAGATCATTTCCATAATTTAATAGGGAATGAATACGAATAATCATTCACCATACATGTGGTAATCCACATGGACAGGTTATTCCAACAGAATAATAAAGAATGGAATAACAGAAGGATTCACCATGCGTGCAATAGACTGCACAAACAGGTTATTCCCAACATAATAATAAATAATGGAACCAGGTCCGGCATAAACGCACAGACAGGATATTCCAACAGAATAATAAATAATGGAACCAGGTCCTGCATAAATGCACATACAAGATATTCCGACAGAATAATAAATAATGGAACCAGGTCCGGTGTAAACGCACAGACAGGATATTCTGATAGAATAATAAAGAATGAAATATTAGAAGAATTTTACCATGTATGCAGTACTTTGCATAGGCAGGTTATTCCAACATAATAATAAAGAATGGAATAACAGAAGAATTTCACCATGTATGCAGTACTTTGCATAGACAGGTTATTCCAACATAATAATAAAGAATGGAATAACAGAAGTTCTCTTAATGAATACGAAAGAAATAATACCCCTTACAAGTACAACAAATAATATCCCCTACCTTAGAAGAAACTGGATATTGGAGTAGTGAAGTAGCAGAATACTTTTATTCTTTCTCTCTATAGTTTCTCTCTCTAGAGTTTCAGTGAATTCGTAAGAAATAATGAAGGAATGAGCTTCTATTTATAGAAGAACTGAAAGTGGCTCTTGGTCTTAACGAAGGGTCAAAATGACTCTTGGTAATATTGAAGAGACAACTACTATTTGTGAAGGGGCAATTAACACTTGAAACACCGAAAGGGAAAATAACTCTTGAAACACGGAAGGGTCAAATAACTCTTGGAAAACTGAAAGGACAAGTTACTATTAAAACTTTAATTTAACGATCCATATTGATTTACTATTATAATTTCAACCAATGGTCTAAAAAATTAGCACATCTCCTCATGGAATAATATTGTACCAAAAATGATTTGGACAGAAAAGAAATATATTTTTCAGGTGAATAGTAACCCGTGAATAGTTGCTCGTGAATAGTAACTCATAAATAGTAACTCATGAATAGTAACTCATGAATAGTAACTCGTGAATAGTCTCTGACACGAAAGTGCCCCGAATACCCGTTTGAACAATATAACCTCCAGACATCAATTATTATTAAAACAAATGTCGATAACCACTAACACAAATAATTCTAACACAATAGAACTATAAAATTCATCTTTAATCAACACGAACTTATTCATCATTAATATTATAATTCACAATATTTAACAACCAGGTCGTTCCCAGGAAAGAGGGGGCTTTCCGATAAGAATTTCTTCTTATTGGCTCGCAATTAGGTGACCAAATCTCTCCTTGACAGAAAGTCTAGACATTGTCAATATTGCAAATAATAATATGAATAACTTTGCCGTCTCAATTATTGATTTAATAATATATCATATTATGCAGATGATACAGTAACAATAATTGAATCAATAATATGAGAGATATGATGCAGCAATTACTGTAGCAATAATTGAGTATAACTAAATGACTTCTCACGTAAGCATCAATAATCAATACCGTGTGCTACTATGAAACCACGCGTATTACTGTACGTTTACTACCGGGTAGTTCAACAGTTTTAACGGTAACACCTCCGCCGTTATTTTTATAGAAAGATAATTTTTTCTTTTTCTAACTACAACAATATTTCCGTTGTGGAGTCCACCAATGATTGTGCCATCGTACGGATATTCTCCGACAAAAAGAATATTCCTCGACCAATCAAATATTGTAGGGTTAAGTTCAGATGACCACCTGGGGTTTGGGCGGTTTCCCACTTAACCACCTCTAGTCAGTAAAGCTACATTTAAACACTCGACCTTTTGAGTTGAAGTGAAAAAATGCTTTCTGTCTTAACACCGTTACTTGAGCTAGTTAAAGACATAATTACCCTCCATATATATATATTGAAAACGACGATCCTACCAAAGAAACAGAACGTGTATATATAGAAAAGACATGGCTACTCAATTTAACATGTATATATAGAAATATATAGAAAACACGTGGTCCATGAAAATGATCTGGAGATGATGATATTAATTGCACAGATAGTTATAACCAAATGAATATTGTGTAGAGCTACTACTTGCAGAGCCTCCTTTATTAAAGGATGCATCGTGGGAAGATTGGTATAAGCCAAGCAATTCCAATGCTGAATTGCTTTTTTCTGTTAGTCTAAACCAGATCTCAACATCGCACGAGGCGTATTAACGTTAGCAGAAGCCGATGAGGATGGGTTTATAGAAGAGATGGGTTTATAGAAGGATTGGTTGGTTATTGTCATACCCCTAAATAAACAACTGCGAAGGTGGGACAACTTGCTGCCGAGTATTTCCGGCATTGTTTTGAACAAGTCCAAACTGGGCTGCGACCGTAAGAGCACGCTCAGTAGCCATTCTCTGCTTCACCCTTTCGACTTGTTCACATTCTTTCATTAACATGGTCTCCACTTCTGCGAACTGCTTTAGCTTTAGCTCTAATCTTTTCAACTGAGGAAAGAAGGAACAACAACAACAACAACAAAAAGCAGAAATACAATCAGCACAAGTTGCTTCATAGACGACGGGCTAATATATGAAGGTAAAAAGAATTCTTCTCCACTCCCAAGAACATTATTAAGAAAACAGAGCACGTGAACCTTTGACAATAAAAATTAAAGCTCAGAAGACTAACGATTATATTAATCTCCTTAAGCCATAACAAAGCAGCTTATAAGAATATATATTGCATCCCAAGTAAGACATATCTTTGACGAGTCATAGAACAAAGCAACAAACAATAACTTTTGACCGTTCCAAATTAGAAGTCGTCTGATAAACCCAAGCGTTCCAAATTGCAATGGAGTTGGATCTTCAGTTACTGTATACTTGTTTTGCCTCCTCTCAAAGCTATAAAGTTGCATCACAATCATAATTGCTAGAGACTCCCAGACATTTTTCAAGAACCCAATATTTGAATATCATCTTCATCCAAGCTCCACCCTATAAACTCAAAACTCTTCACCTCTACTACACTCACCAATATTTTGGTGAAAGAAAAACCTAATTTTATCTCTTCCCAATTGATTTGTTCAAACCAACCAACAAAATACCCAACTTCCTCAATTGAAACAGCACAAACCTGCGTGGGTTTTGGAACTTCGTTGGGTTTTGGTGGGATTACGAGGGTTTTAGATCGGGAAATTAGGGATTTGGAAGGGTCGAACTCAGTGAGGAATTCTTTGTCGGGTTGTGTTGGGGTTTTCTCATCGCTTTTGAATTCCTGTGTGGGGGTAAGGGTACTAGTCTTCTTGGATGAATTCTTTGAGGATGAGAGAGAAAAGGATACTCCTTTCATGCCGGTGCCGGTGTGTGTTAGAGAGGGAGGAAGAGAACAAAAGAAGCCTCTCTTTAGCAGGATAAAGAGAATAAGGGTAGTTTAGATATTTTCTAGTTTATTTTTACTGTTACACCCTCTTTTCACGTGTTTTTGGCGTCTGACATGCACGCACGGTTAATTTGGACGGAAAAAATAACGTTTTCACTTCAACTCAAAAGGTCGGGTGTTTAAATGTAGCTTTACTGACTACAGGTGGTTAAGTGGGAAACCGCCCAAACCCCAGGTGGTCATCTGAACTTAACCCAATATTTTATAACAACTTGCATACTTTTCAAAATTTATAAATATTACCCACAACTATAACATTATATCAAATCCACAAGATAATAGTAAAAAAAATTCGAAAAAATTAAATCTTTATTCATAAAATCTGGGGTCTCACAATCTCCCCATCTTATGAAATTTCGCCCTCGAAATTTACGTACGTACCTGATATTTGAAGGGATGAGAATACTTGTTTTCTTTTCAAATTGTACCTTCCCAGTAATTTCCTCGTTATCATGATTTTCCCATTTCTCATCTCCTATATTTCAGATATTATTCTAGAATATAGCTTCAAAACAAAGGTTAATTGACATATCACAATTTGTCAACTTATCAAGTAAACAATTTCAGCTTAGGTAAGTCACACACTAGCGAAGTATATAACTCGTCTCTCCCCTCCTAGTTCTAGACTCTTATCTCCACCAGCGACCATATCCCTAAGCTCTGATACCAAATGTGATGCCCCCAAAATTAGGTATACATCACCCATTCTGAGTCGCCAGATACATGGTACAAAATTCAAATACAACTTCATTTATACAACTGTTAAACTGTAGTATAGAATACGACCACAGTTAACTATGAGTTTTAATACAAATGTATGTAACTCCCGTGGTGCCTCGACCACAACCTTACAATGGTACTTTACATAAAAGTATAGTCAAAAACTATTTTAGAAATTAAAATCTTTGGGAAGTGCTCAAGGAAACCTTCGTACATGGGACGCCATGCGTTTAGGTTATAATAGATATCATATATCCACAGAATTATCCTTGGTTGACCCAATAGACCCCAAAGAAAAACGAGAAGATTACTATCATATTCTTTCCAATTGTGAGTCTTCTCTTGACATATAACTATCTCCACTGTCTCCAAGTGAATATTATATTTCAAATAAACTCCAAGATCATATAGGTAGTGCCCGTAGATATACTCCGCAAGTGGATGCGCACAACCTTGTCTTATGATAACACGAGATTGTATGTCATTAGACATCTTGTACGATAGTGGCAAAATACACTTCCAAAGTTGGGTTCACCTCACCCTATCCAGTTCACCAAAATTAAATATCAATTGACGTATACAATACAACACACTTATCTAAAGTTCTCAATAAAATTATTTCCATACTATTTAGAAAGAACCTCAACAGCTATAGACCACCGTTCTAATGCTCTTAATACCCCGCTCGACCTAGCTACACTTTTATTACCTGAAAGGAATTGTGAAGCAAAAGGGTGAACACAACTAGCCCAGTAAAGAATATCATGACTAAAGATAATTAAATTATCAATAGCTTTCATCAATAATAAATCAGAGATTTAGAACATAAGGTAGATGATAAAACTTTTCAACCATAGTTGCAGCGGAACGAGCAATCCAATAGAAGAGTCAAATAGACCATAAGGTCTATTATATTCTCTATGTTAAAAGTCCACAAATAATATTTTATCCCTGTAACATCAATCAACAATTCCCGTCCACGATCATGTGAATAACTCATAATCACAATTATGATTCTAAATTCCTCTTTGCACCCAGGATGAACATAATTTTTATCACCTGTCTTCACCTGAAACATAAAAAATCATGGTTATACCGAATCACAATTCCTGCTCGTAATCATTTAATCATCTTTGCACTACGGCCAAAGATATTCATTATTATCACATCCATGAATTAATATTTCATTGCTGAGACTCAGCTCAATAATTAATCCACATCATCGAATCATCCCTGCACTACAGGCCAAAGATATTCTTTAGTATCATGACCACGAATTATCCATGCACTACGGGCCAAAGATAATCGTGTTTTCATCAACGGTCATGATCATGCCATAAAATAATTCGTCTTTTCACTCTTTGCCGAAGAGAATCCATGGACATAATCATACCAAAAATTGTCCATCAATGCACTACAGGCCAATGAGGACTTTTATTACATCATTCGTCACATTACGGTCATGATTATACCGAATAATTCATGGTCGTAATCATACCAAGTCCATCCATGCACGTAAGCCACAGATGACTTTCATCACAATATAAGCATGAGAATGATGACAATTATATAAGCATTAATCAAACGAAAACAAAGATAAATATTAAAGACTTTAATTTATCCAAATATTATCAATCACTTAATAAACTCATAATCTAATATTGTTAATATTATAACAATATTTCAATCACTTCTTAAACTTATAAACAATTTAATTTAATTGTTTATACTTTTTTAAATAATGCATTTAATCATTTAAAAATGTCATACTCGTAAGATTTCATCACCAATAATCAAATTACTCATCAAAAATCTGCATATACTTTATATAGGATTTTCAAGCCATAAAATCCTATTTATCAATTTTTCAACTTCACATAACATATTTAATTCATATGTTCGTAACTAAACCATTTTCATGAAAATACCAACTCAGTCCCAAAAATTATTCTTTTCTGGGATTAAGCAGAATATAGTCTCATATTGAACATATATTTTTCTTGGAATTTTTAAAATTCATTTACTATTTTTCAATAATTAATTTCTAATTAATTCCTTATAGCGTTTTCCGTTGGAAAAACCTAAATATTGAAATAGTCATAACTTGCTCATTTTAAGTCGGAATGAGCTCATTTTTGGACAGGATGTATTTTATACCATATATTTCCATGTCCCAAAAGGCCAGAATTTTTCTGACAATTTATGTAGCAGAAAATGCCCTTTTAAAAATCTGGGCAGTTGCTTTTTCGAAATTGGCAGTTTTTGACTCCTTCGCTAAAATCAGTCCACACGAAAATCTACAATACCTTTTCTAGTGATTCCACTTGAATAAGTTAGGAAACTCATAGATCTAACTCTTGAACCTGACCACACTCAAAAATTCGAAATATAATAGGAGATATGGTCAATTGAATTTCATGTTCCATTTTCACCAAAATCTGATTTTCAACCCTTTGTGATTTCTAAGAAACTTTCATGTTTTCACAGAATAATCAACATAACTCATCATAACACTTACTAATACTACATATACTTATGATTTTTATCAGTCCAATGCTTTTATTATGACTTTCATCATAATCCACGTAAATATATCATTTCCACAATTTAATAAGGAATGAATACGAAGGATCATTCACCATGCATGCTGTAATCTACATAGACAGGTTATTCCAACAGAATAATAAAGAATGGAATAACAGAAGGATTCACCATGCGTGCGATAGACTACACAGACAGGATATTCCGACAGAATATTAAATAATGGAACCAGGTCCGGCGTAAATGCACAGACAGGATATTCTGACAGAATAATAAAGAACGGAATATTAGAAGAATTTCACCATGTATGCAGTACTTTGCATAGGCAGGTTATTCCAACATAATAATAAAGAATGGAATAACAGAAGAATTTTACCATGTATGTAGTACTTTGCATAGACAGGTTATTCCAACATAATAATAAAGAATGGAATAACAGAAGTTCTCTTAATGAATACGAAAGAAATAATACCCCTTACGAGTACAACAAATAATATCCCCTACCTTAGAAGAAACTGGATATTGGAGTAGTGAAGTAGCAGAATACTTTTCTTCTTTCTCTCTATAGTTTCTCTCTCTAGAGTTTCAGTGAATTCGTAAGAAATAATGAAGGAATGAGCTTCTATTTATAGAAGAACTGAAAGTGGCTCTTGGTCTTAACGAAGGGTCAAAATGACTCTTGGTAATATTGAAGAGACAACTATTATTTGCGAAGGGGCAATTAACTCTTGAAACACCGAAGGGGCAAATAACTCTTGAAACACCGAAGGGTCAAATAACTCTTGGAAAACTAAAGGGACAAGTTACTTTTAAAACTTTAAATAAACGATCCATATTGATTTACTATTATAATTTCAACCAACGGTCTGAAAAATTAGCACATCTGCTCATGGAATAATATTGTATCAAAAATGATTTGGACCGAAAAGAAATATATTTTTCGGGTGAATAGTACCCCGTGAATAGTAACTCGTTAATAGTAACTCGTGAATAGTAACTCATGAATAGTACTCTAACACAAAAAGTGCCCCGAATACCCGTTTGAACAATATAACCTCCAGACATCAATTATTATTAAAACAAATATCGATTACCACTAACACAAATAATTCTAACACAATTAAACTATAAAATTCATCTTTAATCAACACGAACTTATTCATCATTAATATTATAATTCACAATATTTAACAACCAGGTCGTTTCCAGGAAATAGTGGGCTTTCCGATAAGGATTTCTCCTTAATTACACGCAATTAGGTGACCAAACCTCTCATTGACAAAACTTCTAGACATTGTCAATATTGCAAATAATAATATGAATAACTTTGTCATCTCAATTATTGATTTAATAATATATCATATTATGCAGATGATACTGTAACAATAATTGAGTTTAATTGAGTGACTTCTCACGTAAGCATCAATAATCAATACCGTGTGCTAGTATGCAACCACGCGTATTACTGTACTTTTACTACCGGGTAGTTCAACAGTTTCAACGATAACACCTCTGCCATTATTTTTATAAAAAGATAATTTTGTCGTTTTCTAACTACGACAATACTTTCGTTGTGGGGTCCACCAATGATTATGCCGTCGGACGGATATTCCCCGATAAAAAGAATATTCCTCGACCAATCGAATATTTTATAACAACTTGCATACTTTTTAAAATTTATAAATATTACCCACAACTATAACATTATATCAAATCCACACCATAATATTAATAAAATATTTTGAGAAAAATAAATCTTTATTCATAAAATCTGGGGTCTCACATCAACAACTAATATAGGAGTTTGGGGCATTTGATTTCGTTGAGAAATATTTCCCGTCCTTTGGCAATTAACGCATGTTTTACAAAATAGATAGGAATCTTTAAAAAGCGATGGCCAATAAAAACCACTTTCCAAAACTTTGTTAGGAGTTCTTTTTGGACCAAAATGTCCTCCACAAGCATAAGAATGACAAAAGGAAAGAATATATTGAAATTCAATTTGAGGCACACATCGTCTAACTATCTGGTCAGCACAAAATTTCCATAAGTTTGGATCATCCCAAACATAGTGTCTAGCATCACTTTTTAACTTTTCCTTTTGGGATTTGGAAAATTCTTTAGGAAAATATGCACTTATCAAATAATTCACTGTATCTGCATACTAGGGACTCTCAGTATGGATGGAAAGTAATTGTTCATCCGATAAAGAATCATGTAATGATAGCTCCTCCTCGTCTTTCAGTAGCCTACTCAAGTGATCCGCTACTAAGTCCGCACCTTTCTTATCCTTGATCTCTGAGTCGAATTCTTGTAAGAGAAGAATCCATCGAATAATCCTTGGTTTAGAATCCTTCTTGGTGAGCAAATACCTAAGAGCCGCATGGTCAGGATAAACTATAATTTTAGTACCAAGAAAATATTATCGAAATTTATCTAAAGCAAAAACCAGAGATAAAAGTTCTTTTTCAATTATGGAATAATTTATTTGAGCCTCATTCAAAGTTTTCGAAGCATAGTATATGGCATGAACAACTTTGTCAATCCTTTGTCCCAAAACAGCCCCCACTGCATAGTTGCTTGCATCACACATGATCTCAAATGGCAACTTCGAATTTGGTGATTGAATGACTGGAGAAGAAGTTAATAATTTCTTTAAAGTGTTAAAAGCCTCCTTGCATTCATCATCAAACTGAAAGTCCACATCTTTTTGCATCAACTTACATAAGGGTAATGCAATCTTCAAGAAGTCCTTGATAAATCTTCGATAAAATCATGCATGACCAAGAAAAGAGCAAATCTTCCGCACGCTGACGGGGTAAGGCAAAGCAGATATAACATCTACCTTAGCTTTATCAACTTCAAGACCTTTAGATGACACAACATGACCAAGTACTATTCCCTTTTCTACCATGAAATGACATTTTTCCCAATTTAAAACAAGATTAGTTTCCATGCATCTATCTAGAACATGATTTAAATTATATAAGCATGCATCCAAAGAATCACCATGAATTATGAAATCATCCATAAAAACCTCGATGCATTCTTCTAAAAGGTCCGAAAAAATGCTTACCATGCATCGTTGAAAAGTACCTAGGGCATTACACAATCCAAAAGACATCCGTCGATAGGCAAAAGTACCAAAGGGACATGTGAATATGGTCTTCTCTTCGTCCTCGGGTGCAATCATAATCTGGTTATATCCTGAAAAACCATCTAGAAAATAATAATAAGTGTGCCTAGCTAATCTCTCCAACATTTGATCAATAAAAGGAAGAGGAAAGTGATCTTTTCTTGTTACAACATTCAATTTTCTATAATCTATACACACTCTCCACCCTGTTTGCATTCGTGTGGGCACCAACTCATTATCATCGTTCTTGACAACGGTGATTCTGGATTTCTTTGGGACTACCTGCACTGGACTCACCCATTGACTATCAGAGATGGGATAGATGATACCGGAATCAAGCAATTTGAGCACCTCTTTTTTCACCACCTCCATCATGGGTGGATTCAATCTCCTTTGTGCATCTCTTGTAGTCTTAGCTCCATCCTCTAATAATATCCGATGCATACACTTGGTAGGACTAATACCCTTGATATCCGCTATTGTCCAACCAAAAACTGTAACATGGTCCCTTAGGACTCTCAACAATTTTTCTTCCTGCACCTTGGTTAGATTACTAGCAATAATTACAGGAAAAGTGTAATTAGTCCCCAAATATGCATATTTCAAATGAGCAGGTAATTGTTTTAATTCTAGAGTTGGGGCTTATACAACAGAAGGTAATAACTTTTGATGAGAAACAGGAAATTGAATAGAATATATTGTTGACTTATTGGAGAATTTTTGCAATGAATGTAATTCAACTACATTCTCCTTCAATTCCTGGGTTTGCTCAATCTCCTCTTCCCTGTCCATGTCCAAACTGTTGGTGATTGCAATCTCCAAACGGTCCCTATATAGTTGTTCAAAAACTCTATGCACCAATGAGTCTTTCACATCAATAGCAAAAACCTGTCCTATATCACTAGGGTACCTCATGGCGTCATAGATGTTAAACGGAATCTTCTCGCCATCAAACTCCATAGTCAAGGTCCCATTATGTACATCGATCATGGTTCTTGTTATTTTCAGGAAGGGTCTTCCTAACAAGATGTGGGAAGGGTTTGGTGATGTATCATCTTCCATATCCACAATGTAAAAATCTACAGGAAAGATTAGTTCGGTCACCTGCACTAAGACATCTTCAATTACCCCTTGGGGGTAAGTGTTAGTACGATCTGCCAATTGTATAATCACACCAGTATTTTTCAAAGGGCCTAGATTTAAGGAAGCATAAACAGATAAAGGCATAACATTAATTGAAGCTCCTAAATCTAGCATGGCTTTTTCAAATCTGGTGTTTCCTATTTTGCATGGGATTGTGAACATTCCTGGATCTTTACATTTAGGAGGCATTTTTCTTTGAAGAACAGTAGATACATTTTCTCCAACTGTGATTCTTTCATCATTTTGCAATTTTTTTTATTAGTGCATAATTCTTTTAAAAATTTAGCATATCGTGGCACTTGTTTAATTGCATCAAGGAGAGGGATGTTCACTTCTACTTTTCTAAAAGTTTCCAAAATTTCTTTTTACATCTTTCTTTGAGGTTTTAGAATTTCTGGGAGGAAATGGAAGAGTAATGTTTTTAAGCTGATTAGGAGGGTTAGGTTGTACCTTGGATTTTTCTATTTCCTCCTTAGCTGCTTCCTCTTCAAACTCTACGGGGGTCGGTGGTGTATCCAAATGTGTTCCATTCCACAAAGTTACGGCGCTTTCATTCTCCCTTGGGTTGACTATTGTTTGAGATGGTAATTTTCCTGAGCCTCTGGATTCCAATATCCCAAAGTTGTAGCCAGTTGTCCTACTTGGTTCCTCAAATCTTGAACCGAAGCTTTTGTCTCTTGCTGAAACTACTGTGTCTGATTCATGAATGCTTTGAAAATGATGTTCCAGTAGGTGCAGGGACTGCTTGCTTCGATTGATATTGAGGTTGGGCTAGTTGGAAGCCCTGCTGCTTAGGTGGAAATGTAGGTGGTGCCACTTGTTTGCTCCCATAACTCAGATTTGGATGATCCCTCCATCCTGGGTTATACGTGTTTGAGTATGGATCATACTTTCTCTAAGGTGGTGGCTGATAATTTCCCATTGCACTAGCTTGTTGCACAACCTCGTTATCTTGTAATGTTGGGCATTCATCTGTATTGTGATTTAGTTGTAGACATATTCCACAAACCTTTGCAATTAGCAGTTAATCTGTTGCTAATTGTCTAACCATAGCAGTTAATTCAGAAATTTGTTGAACATAATCACAAGTGCTTACCTCGCTTACCCTTACTGGTGCGTGTTTTGTTCTAGTGCCATATTGTTGCGAGTTTGTTGCCATGTTTGCAATTAAATTCCTTGCAGCCTCTGGGGTCTTGTCAACTAGTGCTACTCCGCTAGCTGCATCAATCATGCTTCTATCCATCGGTACCAACTCTTCATAGAAATACTGGATCAGGTGTTGTTCATCTATTTGATGCGGTGGACAGCTGGAACAAAGCTTTTTGAATCTTTCCCAATACTCGTATAGTGTCTCCCCACTGAATTGTCTAATCCCACAGATCCCCTTCCTTATGTTGGCTACTCTCGAGGCTGGAAAGTATCTCTCCGAGAACAATTGCTTCATGTCATTCCAAGATGTATTGAACATGAGGGTAGGTAGTACAGCCAATCCTTTGCCAAATCTGCTAGGGAGAATGGGAATGCTTTCAGCTTGATTTGCTCTTCGGTGATTCCGTGTGGTTTCATAGTGGAGCACATCACATGAAATTCCTTCAGATGTTTTTAGGGGTCCTCACCTGTAAGACCACGAAAAGTAGGTAGTAAATGGATTAGTCCTGATTTAAGTTCAAATGCAGCATCTAAATTAGGATATTCAATGCACAGAGGTTGTTGATTTAAATTAGGAGTTGCCAACTCCCTAAGAGTTCTATTGTTGTTTTGAATCGCCATCTCTTCTTCTTTATCAGATGCGGTGGATGATTCGTTGGATAATAATTCTAAAGTTAAGTTGAGGCCTGGTGATGATGCAGAAGCCTCGTCTATATCTGTAGAAGACCGTTGAACTTTAAGTTTTTCTTTCTTTAGCCTCCTTGTAGTCTTCTCAATTTCTGGATCAAAATCTAATATAGTAGCCTGAGAAGATCGAGTCATAAAACAAAAACAAAACAAATAATATAATAAAATCAAAACGCCAAATTACTCCCCGGTAACGACGCCAAAATTTAGGAGCTGTCGTTGACACTCCTAAATTAACCTCACTTTCACTTCATAATTTATAATAATTAGCACAGTAACAAGTAAGGATCGATCCCACAGAGAGTAAAGTTGTTTTAGAATTATTCTACTATTTCACCAAAAAATAAAGATGGGGGTTTTGAAAATATTTTTAAACTAAGAGAATAAGAATTAATGATGAAATTAACCAAATATGTAAAAACTTCAGTTCTGCAGTTCAGTTTCACCAAGTACAATAATCAATTAATCAAGTTATTATTATTTTTCCTTCAATGAAACTATTAGTCCTAGATAACAATAAGCTCTGCTATCTGAAATTCTCCTTAGATTATCACTTTATGAAACAAGCTCTCCACCAGATTCCAACCAGCATACAACCTAGAATAAGCTCTCTAGATTTAATATGATAGAAGAATTAAGAAATAGAGAATTAGGCTAATCCAAGCAACAAACACATAAGCTCGATTTGTTTAACTTATTTTCTGATAATCTTAGCAATACACAAAAGCTTATCCACAATTATTATTACTAAGTTGCTACTTATGATGAAGACAGATATCATATACACGTAATATCAATCTTAATCTAGCATATGATAATGATCAAACTAATTCAATTGGCCATATTAAATTAATTAAATCAATTAGCATGCAATCAATGAAAACATATTATTAGAAGAAATTTCACATAAGAAGGAATAAATAATAATACCCAATTAATCAATTACTTGTAACAAGGTTTCACCTCCCTTTAGAACTCAATGAATAGAACTAGCTTGACATGCTCTTGAGTCTGCACTCCAATAGATGATAGTTGATAATTGAATGAATAAAACCCTGACTCTCATCCTCTATTTATAGTGCTAGACAAAGTCCTAAATCCTATAGGAAATAGGAATCCAAATTCTAAAAGGAATTACAAATTACCCTAATTTCAATAAAGAAATAGAATTCAATTTGGAAATAAATCTTAGTCTAAAAGAAATCCTAATTTTAATACAATTGCCGTGTACAAACTTTTCCATGTCGCGTTCAGAAATTATTGCACCGCGTAGATGCACCAAATTTTTGTGACTTGATTTGCAAGATTGCTTGAATTCGTGTACTGTTAGGATGAAGTTGAAATAAATCCATGCATAATATTCCATGCTAGCCACGAGACTTGAGTTTCCTGACTATATATATATATATACGGTCCGGATCAAGTGCATACCTCTTATCTTACTCACCCGTGCTTACCCCTCTTTAGGCGACGGTTTCGGTCATATAACTGCCGTCTATACTTTTAGCGACGGACAACATATAACGTCGCTAAAAGTATAAACGACGGTTGTAAGACCAAAACCGTCGCCTAAAGGAGGGTAAGCACGGGTAAGTAAGATAAGAGGTATGCACTTGATCCTTGCTCTATATATATATATATATATATATATATATATATATATATATATATATATATATGCTGTCCATATTGATTTCATGTGGAAATAACTAAATAACATATATAAGGCCACATTATATAAGAGTTTAAGTCCTTTTGCATGCAATCTGATTGTTTAGTCCATGTAAATACATTGAATATATATATGGATTGGGCTGCTGAATTCCATGGCCCACTTGAATCCTTTGTATGTAGTATGCAATCTAATGCTGCCCATTGAATGAAGCTTCCTTGATCCAATAATGTTCAATTTTTCTCCAAATTATTTCCAAAATCACAAAGCCCATCAATTGTACCTAAAATAAAAATATAAGAACAATGAGTATATTTAAGCACAAAATAATTATAAAAGATTAAGTATTAAGGAATAAAAATATAACATATTTCATACTCATCAGGACTCTTATATTCTGTTGAGACGAACAACCCTCATAGAAAGGGAAAATATATTATATTGGGAAACCAACACACGCGTAAACAACATGTGTGAGTGTTATGCATAACATAGGGTACTTTAGGCTGATCACCTATTATACTTGTTTATTTTGGGGTATTAGTGAAATACTGTTAATTCGATTATAAGTTCTTGGTCCATAGTGACTACTCAGTGTTAAATACACTTTTACTTGAAAGTGTTGAAACCTTTGAATTCCTTTAATAATCTTTCGGCCCATAGCGACTCTTTATTCGATTCAAAGGACAGATTTGGAACAATTGATATGAACTTTGTTTATAATATTCCTACTTAAATTCCCGACCTATCTTTCATCGATTTACCTTTAAGATTGTGACAACCTGAATTTTTAAAAATTATTTAAATAAGAATTTAATAAATAAAATTCTTATTATAAGATATTTTAAGTTTGAGTATGTGTATATATATGTTATATATTGTGAAATATGTGATTTGGTGTGAAGATAATTATATATTCATGTATTGGGAAAAAGAGGTTTACTAGTTGATTAAACTATTGAAGAAACTAAATGTAATTGTTATGAAAAGAAAATTAACTGAATAATATTAGTTAATTTAATTAAGTTGAAATTTTATTGTGAGATAATATAATTTGATTGTTATGCCTTGTGGGCAATGAAAATTATTATGAATTAAGTTTTATAAATAATGTGAGTGATTCACTTAATTAAAATAGTGAATTAATGTGAACATATTTATTTTAATAAAATGAGAGAATAATATATATTGTATATATATGTAATATGTTAATGTAGTAAGATAGTGAGTTTTGTAAATAGTTAGATATATTTATGGAATTGAATAAATATTTTATTTGGAATGTTTATGGAATTGAATAAAAGTTCAATGAAAATTATATTGGAATGGAAATATTTTAATTTAATTAAATAATTAAATTAGAGGGTGAATGACTTGTTAAATAAAATTGGAATTATATTGATTAAGTAATTAAATTAAATAAAGTGTGATGATTGTGTACTATATAATAAGGAAGTTATAAAAATAAATAGGAATGAATTTTATTTGAGTAAGAAAAACAAGGCATTGTGGCTGTTAGTTTTATAACTTCTAAGTTTATTACGTGTGTGTAACTCCTAATTACAAAAAGGGTGATTTTTACGTTATTTGAAAAGGTAGAGAGAAGGAGAGAAATAGAGAGTGTTTAGAGAAAATTGAGAAGGAGAAGAAATTATCTGAGAAATTGAGAAGGTTTTTGAGAATCAAGAAGGAGAAAGAAGATTAATCAAGAGAAATAAGATAATCTTCATCATCTAATCAATGTATCAATCTAGTTCTAAAGCTTTAAAATATAGTTTTCAAGTTCTTCACATAAAAAGCTATTTTGGGTTGGTTTTGTTGGGTCTCCAACTTTTAGTTTTATTTTGATGATAACAATAATTAGTAAATAAATTAATTAAAAGGGTAGAATCATCTCCATAGGATTTTTATTATAATTATTTTAATTATCTTATTTACTTTGACAAAAAATATTTTCAAAATCTTATTTAATTTATTTTCTTGATCTTGATAGTTTAAAGTGTTAAATCAATTGGGTTATGCATTGTGGGATAAAAATCATATGTTGATCATCAAATGCTTGTTTGACCGAATTTGAAAAGAAGATGAAGATTTTGATTAAATCATTTTCTTTGACATATGGGCATTTTTCTATTTTATTATCAAATTAATTTTATTATTTCAAATATTATTTTAAGTTATTTTAAAATTGAGAAAAATTATTTTATTTGTTATATATATATATATATATATATATATATATATATATATATATATTAAAACTACGTCGTTTTGGAGTGGTCGCGGGTGAAATTTTTGTAAATAAAAGGAAAACAAGTTGATGATCCGAACGGAAAGATGAGATGCCCATGTTTCAAGTGTAAGAACATGATATGGAAGACTGCCGATGAAGTTAAATTTGACTTATATTCACGTGGGTTTGTGGATGGGTATTCGGTATGGATTCATCACGGAGAATCAGCTGAGTTTAGAGAACGGACAGATAGTACTGTAAACCAATCAGTTCACGGGGATTCGCAATCAGATAACTATGACTTCGTGCAGATGTTGGTTGATGCGTATGGCCCTACCAATATTGACTAGGCTGAAAACGAGCATGCATCAAACAGTGCTCAGCAAAAGCCAAATGATTCAGCAACTGCTTTCTTCAAGTTTCCATCTGAATCGGGTGTTCCATTGTATCTTGGAAATGACAAGCACACCAGGCTTTCTGCAGTTACGAAGCTTTTACATTTCAAGAATGAGCATGACTGCAGTGAGAGAGGATTCAATGATTTGCTTGATATTCTCAGCGAGTTCTTACCTAGGAATAATACTCTGCCCGCGAATTACTATGAGGTGAAGAAGATGGTTAAGGGGTTAAATCTCGGGTATGATAAGATCGATGCTTGTGAGCAGGATTGCATGTTATACTATGGGGAAGACAAAGATAAGGTGCAGTGTGATATCTACAACTCGCCAAGGTACAAGATCACAAAACGTGAGGGGAAGGAGAAACATGTTCCAAAGAAGATTTTACGGTATTTTCCTCTTGCGCCAAGGTTGCAGCGTCTATTAATGTCTACGCACACTGCTCAAGCATATGAACTGGCATAAAACAAGGGATGTCGTGCTTGGTCAGCTGACTCACCTAGCAGATGGAGATGAATGGAAGAATTTTGATGCCAATTTTCCACAATTTGCCGAAGAAGTTAGGAATGTCAGGCTTGGCATGGCTACAGATGACTTCTGTCCATTTAATAATTTTAGTCAGCCTTACTCTATTTGGCCAGTGATTATGGTAGCTTACAATCTTCCACCATTAATGTGCATGAGAGATCCATATCTTTTCTTGACTTTACCTATACCGGGGGATAAGAGTCCTACAAAAGACATTAATGGTTACCTCAGGCCATTAGACAATGAACTTAAGATGTTTTGGGAAACAGGTGTTCAGACTTTTGATAAATTTGTAGGGTAGAATTTTGTGATGAAGGCAGCCTTGTTGTGGACTATCACTGACATTTCGACACTTGGGATGATTAGTGGTTGGTCGACTCATGGTAAGTTGTCATGTTCAGTCTGTATGGGATATGTGCAAGGCACTCAACTACGTCATGGCCGGAAAACTAGTTTCTTTGGAACTGCTAGTAGATTCTTGCCTGATGAGCACAGTTATAGAAAGATGTCTATGCAATTCAACAGAAAGACAGAGAAAAAAGGGGTTGTTGGTCGCTTGTCAGGCAACGACAAATTGGGCTGGCTAAATGATCTAACATTTCTACCGCCTGGGAAGGAGCATGGTAAGTTGAGAGATGTAGGATATGGGAAAAGTCATAACTGGACACACTAGTCGATTTGGTTTGAGTTGCCATACTGGGTCACACTAGCACTTCGTCATTGTATAGATGTTATGCATATAGAAAAGAATGTATTTGAGAACTTTTTTTACACCATACTAGATACGTGTGGTAAAATAAAAGACAATGATAAAGCACGTAAAGACTTAGAGGAAATAAATATCAGGCGGGAATTGTGGCTCCGACCTAACAACGCAAAACCAAAAGCTCCATTTTGTCTTACCAAGCAACAGGTTGAAAACATTTGCAAGTGGTTTAGCGCATTGAAGCTCCCATATGGATATGTTTCTAACATATCTCATTGTACTATGGTTGAGCAGTTGAAAATTACTGGGTTCAAAAGTCACGGCTGTCATGTATTCATGCAGAAGTTGATGCCAATTGCATTTCGTGAGGTGTTACTGTAACGACCCCAAAATTCATAAATTAATATTCTCCTTCTCGATCGTTAACAATACAACTTTAATCTATCTTTACATCATTATTCGATATTAAAAATCACTAAAAATGCAGAATGTTTAAAACTTTTATACATTTCCTTCTGTATTGCCCTAAATCGCAACCTTTACATTACATCTCTTAGATTCAAATTTATATCATGAATCGTTACAACAAAATGATTATACAAAGTCTTACATCATAAATAGATATCCATGTACATTGGATAGCTCAACTTACAATTCAACAACATGTTACATTCAAAATATTAAATACATTTCTCATAAAACATAAGTAATCTTCGTGAATATGGATCTCTATAATTCACTTAGCACATATCCTTACATTAAAATCTTGACCTGCAAAAATTATTATTTACAAGAGTGAGCTCGACAGCTCAGCAAGTTCTAATAGTTTTCATGCATCACATTGCACGTAATAATATGCCCAACATACATATCCTAATAATTAAATTAACATAGCATACATGCTTTAATTCACATAGCAAATATAAAGATTGAGTTTCTTACTCAATCATCATTATTTAACCAAAACAATGTAGTCATGAATTGACTTTAACATTTTATGATTACAACATGTATAACATATCATGCCCGCTTACAACACATATAACATATCATGCAATTTAAAACAGTTCATCAAATCCACGTAGAAAATAGGAACCAAAAGACTTGCCTTGATCGTTGTTTACCAATAACATATTAACAGCTTACAGCTATCTGCACTTCACGTGCCCTACACAATTATATAATCATACATATCAACTATTAGTTCACATAACAACACATAGTAATTGTACTGTAAACTTTACTCCACATCTCATAATACTTTCTGTTAATTAGCACACAATGTTCAATTAGATTGTGTTAACTTTTCGACTTATGTAATATTCGAAATTCATTCAATTGTTTAAGTCTTGCTAGGAATATTTATGGGTTTTATATTAAATCCATTCCATATCTTATAATGTTCATTAACATTTGTCACGGCGTTTCGACGTTCATTCGTCACGCCCGAATCGTCTCTCTTGTGTATGCTTAGTGTGCTTACATAACTTATCTAATACATCATTTATTAATGGTAATCATCATTATATTTACTAACATTCATATTTTATAACTTAGGACACCATCTTTTATCGTTAGGAGCACTACACTTGCATATGTGTATGTCCGACGCCCTCCAATTGCGTCCTAATACATATTTGTCCCACAAATGACCATTTTGACCCCTGTTTCCGAACTTTAATTGAAAACCTTAAAGAACAAAAGTTGTAGGGCTATTCGTCCTCATTCCGGATCATCTTGAATCACCTCAATCGGAGTCCGTATAAAAAGGTTATGCCTATTTTACTACAGGAGGTCAAAACTGTCCAGCCGTGTCAACTATTCCGACGCTGCAGCGCCCTGAATAGCCTTGGGGGTCACGCTGCAACGCCCTTTAACAGTAAGGTACGCATTTTGTTTTTCCAGATTTACTGTTCTTACGAATTTTTGACCCTTTCTCCTTCCAACCTTCATAACTTGAGTTATACACACCCAAATCAGTCCGTTTTCAACTCTATGGATTCGTAATTCATAAAACTACAATATACTAGACTTATAACAATTTATAGAAACACTAACTAGCCTAAATCTTGACCCAAAACTCATTTTCATACTAAACTTTCATGTTTTAACATATTTAGCGAATTCTTTTCTTAACTAAATATATTCATTCAACTTATGTTCTTTTCGTTTCTTATCGTATTAACACAATCTATCACCAATTTTACAATTATACTATGAATTAAACATCAATTTGATAATTTTAAAAGCCATTTTTCAGAAATTAATTAATAGAAAATCATTATGAGCAAAATTTCTCTTGTTTATCAAAATTACATGGATTGAATTACTAGAACAACCATATAACTCATAATATATTATAATATAACTCATATTACACATAACTCATGCTCACATCAAATATTTAAGAACTATTTTCAATGTAACTTCATAATCAAACACTATGAACATGATTTCATCATGTTCATCATATCTTTGTGAATTAAAACTTTTGAACAACTATAAAAATCTCATGTAAGCGTATACTTATATATATATATATATATATATATATATATATATATATATATATATATATATATATATATAGTCCGGATCAGGTCCGGACTCCCGGATTTTAACAAAATCCGGACCTTTTTTTTTTGCTTTTTTTTTTTGAAACAACTAAAAAAAAATTATGGAACTGAAATTTTTCCACAATACAGTGTTTTAGGCGTGATTTGGATGCCTATACCAAAACATTTCTGTACAATCTGGGCAGACTGTACATACATTGGTTGGTATAGGTATTAAAAACACACCCAAAACACTGTATTATGAAAAAATTTCAGTTCCATAATTTATTTATTTTTTTAGTTGTTTCAAAAAAAAGCAAAAAAAAAAAAAAAAAGTGGTCCGGATTTTAGGACCTGTCCGGACTCCCGGACAGGATCCTTGTTCTATATATATATATATATATATATATATATATATATATATATATATATATACACACACACACACACATCCCATTCATATATCAAAATTATGAAGTTTCACCAAAAGATTTTTATATAGAACTCTAAAACTATGAAAAGATAAAAGAACATGATTTTAAAACTTGTTTTTACAACAATTGTATTGTGAAAATCCTTTCATGGCATACAATCACATATGAAAACATATGAACACCATATATACATATAAATTCATAATCATGAAAACCTTATTTTACAAAGACTAAATACAAAACATCTTAATTTAGTATAAGAGTTAGTTTGATACCTTTTTAGGTTGAATTAGGAGAAAAGATGGAGATGATGAAAGCTTTTCTTTTGTTTTCTCAAGGTTTCCCTTCTTCTTCTTCTCTGTATTCTCTCTTCTTCTCTTTGTTCTTAGTTTAGACTTAGGTTTAGAAAACTAATGTAACTTAGTGTATATACAATATACATATAACACATATAATTATAGAATATGTAACTCCCAATATAGAATATGTAACTCCCAATATAATTACATATACTAATTATCAATTTAATATATAAGCTACAAAAATTAGAATTTTAAAAGCCCTAAGGCTTGTTTGCAAAAACATATTATTTTAAAAATAAGTTTTAATAGTTAAGGTCTTGTTTGGGTAAAACATGTTTAAAACAAAAGTAAGGCCTTGTTTGGGAAAACAATTTTAAAAACTCTTTTAACTCTTTCAATAGATCCTTTAACACATATTCTTAATGTTATCCTTTAATTAATTAAATCTTAATATTAATTTAATTAATTAAAAGTTTAACATCAATTAATCACATAAAATTGTCACATTATAATAATTCACTAATTATAACTTCATATAACAATTACCACATCACTACATTATCTCAATTAAATTAGAACTATAACATAAAAGTTTAACATCAATTAATCACATAAAATTGTCACATATAACTACTCGCTAATTATAACTTCAAGTAACAATTACCACCTCACTACATTATCTCAATCAAATTAGAACTATAACATAAAATCATTACATATTAATTAAATATTAAATAATCATTTAATTAATATAATACACTTAATTACATTACTCCATATTAATCACATAATCTCAATAAATAATTCAATTAAAATATTTATTTACTCCAATAGATATTTAATTAACATTTTAAATTCTCTTCACACCAATTCACATATTTCACAATATATAACACATATACACATACTAGTACTTAAACATCTTAAAATAAAGATTTTATTTATTAAATTCTTATTTATTAATTCTTAAAAATCAAGGATGTCACATCATTCCCTCCTTATAAGGATTCCGTCCTTGGAATCAACGAAACCTCTCTTACTCGGTTTTCGCAAAATCTCTTTCACAATTATCGTTGAATAACTTCAACACGTTAACTTAGCAAAACGTTTTATACACACACACACACTCACACACACACACACACACACACATATATATATATACACTTCATTTATTTCTTCAACAACTTTTAAGTTTTATTACATAACCTTCAATTAAACACAGTCATATATCAAATATTATATATTCTTTAATCCATTCATTTCTTTTTCTAAGGATCATTATCATAAACACTCGGGATATTACATTCACCATTTCTTCTACGAATTTTGTCCTCAAAATTTTATTTATTAATCTTCATTCATTCAATCTATCAAAATAGATTTTATGTTAATCTCTATTCACTGGATTAAAGTGTTGTACAACTACCTCTTTCTAAGGGCTATTCTTCTCACTACATTCTCCGTCAGAATAATAAGAATCTTCCACAATTGCTCAATAATTGGGAAGCGATATAAATAACTCGAAATTTAAAAGATTCTCAAATCATGTTGATGGGTCACAAGACCTTGAACTACGTCCATGGTGGGTAAAATCTAATTACGCACAACACGCAAGTATACGTGGTCAACAAGTAATAAAGTGAAAGTAGAGTATCATTCCCACGTGGAATTATTTAATAAAAAATCACCAAGTACTAACCCGTAACCAACTCAATCTTTTTAAACGAATGAATTTCAATTTATAATTAAACTACTATTAAATTACACTAGTTAAATTAAGATTACGGTGATTTAAGATCACAACTTCACTTATTGCTTCATTTAAATTAACACACTTCTCATCAATTATTCTCTATCCCAAATTGTTAATCAAGAACACTAAAGAAGATAAAACCACATCTCGATGTATAATACCCATACTCACTTAAATCCACAAATGATAGAATTAAGCAAGACACCCTAATTAACTAATCCACTATATCTCTATGTGAATTACAATTAAAAAGAATTTAAAACACAAGTTCTCTATAAGATTACTTATGGCGTAAAGGCATATCTCTATCCTAAACACGAATCACGAATTCCATCTATGCAGAAATCACAAACACATGCTATCATGCTAAGATCTAAATCAATACTTCATATCCCGAGTTCATATAGAATATCATGGTAATTGTTAACTAGGCAATTAAGCAATTAAGTCCAAACCACAATAGACAATCCTCACAATAGAACATAATAATTGATAGCGAAACATATTAAAATAAACTACACAATAAGATCCATCGTAATCTCAAACAAAGAATTAGTTCATGATTATTGAATTAAAACTAAGAGTCCACAATTGAATAATCATTAAAAGATAAAGATAGAAGAAGATAAGAAGATAGAATCTATTGTCTGTAGATTTGAAGCTCCCTCTTTACTCCTACTTTGAATCTTCAATGGTCTCCAAGTTGCTTCAATCTTCAAATCTAAAAAGAACTAGTGTTTTGATCTAATTTACTCTAATATAATCTAATGGAATCCTCTCTCTAATCTAATCTCTCCTAATCCTTGTGATTCTTCTCTTTTTATACGTCTCTTAATATGTCTTTAAGTCCTCTTGAAAGTCCTCTTGGAAGTCCTTGAGTCAATCGGATCGAAACAATCCTTCCCGAACTCAAATTTGGCCAAATTCGTATTTTCTGGGCTACCCCCACCCCGGCGGGGGTCTAGGCTTGAAAAGGGCCCGCCCCATCGGGCTAGGGGCCTGTTTTGTGCCTTGCATGCCAACCCCAGAGGCGGTTTTGTGAAGGAAACTTTTCTACTCTGACGTCCTTTGGGAAAACGGCCATAACATTTGATCCGGGAAGAGTTACGAAGCCTGCCACCATTCAAATCGAAGATATCAACGAGATCTACAACTTTCATTCTTTGAGATTTGAGAAATAACAGACAGGTGAAGGTCTAAATTAGGCTGGAAGTGACTACGATGCAAATGGCCACCCAAAACAGTGACGTTCGACGTCCATTGGTACAAATTTCATAACTCTTGCATCCGAACTCCGATTGAAATGATTCAAGTTATTCCAGAAAGCTAAGAAGAAGCTCTACAATGTAATCCAAGTTTCAAGCCAAAAATATGAAATGAACATAAAAGCCCAAACGATGTCGGGATTGCTTTTCTTTGCGATTTTATACCAATTCTTTGCGATTTAAGCTCCCAAGCATACAATCTATAAAATGAACATAAAATTCATGAAAAATAACTAAGAAACATGAGATTAAGCAAATAATTCAAGTAACAGATACTGGATAAGTAGGTATAAAACTTACTTATCAAATAGCCCCAAACTTAAACATTTGTTTGTACTCAAGCAAAAACACAAAAAACCAATGTTATGCAATGCAACTAATCTACATGCCTATGAATCCAGCAGTAATGACAGAAACAAGTCTATTCAACCGGCCTTAGAGAAATCAAGTAAACATGATAATACATCATATCAAAACAAATCATTAACTTCCCAATCAATCATCAAATCTTAGACTGTTATCACTAATATAGTGCGTTTGTGCTCCACAACAATGTTAACTGATATAAAAAAATCAAATTTAACACATAATAAGTCTCTTCGAAGGCATTATACAGTGTAAACTCAAGAAATCTATAAACAAGATTGATCTAACTAAAATCAAACAATTACCAATATCGAGGGTCAACATGGGATACTTATGCTTTATTTTTCATCTACGGGGGACTTTTTTCTCTTATTTCCCATTTTATTTATTTTTTTTCTTCTTTTTTTTTCTTTTTGGATAGTGAGTACGTTTTACACTCCATCTCACGCCTGTGTTTATGGGGAGTGCATTTCACGCTTCTTCTCGACCCACCACAAGACTCAATTTATTCAACTCACTATCTTTTCTTCTTTTTTTTCTTTTCTTAGAAGCTTATATACCCCACTTTTCTCCCAAATTTAGGTTCTTGCCTAATTCTTCGCCTTCACTGCCTATCCTTGTCATTCTCTTATTTAAACTAGCATTATTCTTTAGAGGTCCTTTATGTATCAATTTAAACTCAATCATTCAACAAGTTGTTTTTACTGTGCTATCCTTATTATACTAATTTCAAACAAAAAAAGACTCAATTCATAACAAGAAATCACATTAAAGCTCTAATGGTCAGTACTATCTAACAACTGGATTCATGCAAATGAACATAATAACTAACTAATAATTTTTTTTTGAAATTTTTGGATTTTTTTTAAGAACTGAATACAATGCTATTTAAACTATACTACTATGCAACTACTTATGCAGTTGTACTACATGAATGCACACCTAATGAACCTAACATATACAAAATAACATAACATAAACATGAAACTAAACATGAAATAATGAACTAAACTAAACTCTCCCAAACATAGCAATTACAATGTCCTCATTGTAAGAATATAGCGGTAAGTAGAAGAGAACTTCCCTGTAATCAACTAAGCGTGAGGTGATGGTGGCAATGGCGGCAACGATCATTTTCCTATCCATTGAACCTCCAATACCTATAATGAAGAGACAACATGGATTAGAATAGCACTTGGATTGGTAAGAGAACTTAATAAGCAAATTAATTCCTATATACTAACTAAACTAGTAAAGAATATAAATATAAAAATTCATGGGTTGCCTCCCAGTTAGCGCTTGAATTATAGTCTTTCAGCTTGACATTGTCTGGTCAACGTTATCTAATTCCTCTTCGATAATTGAGGAACCCTCCATCCATCAGAAATAATATAGCTTTTGGTAGGTTCCCATTTGTGATGGCCAATGCATCAAAGTCACCCAGCATGCTTTGATTTGGTATGCTCTTAATCAAGAACGTCCCACAGCTAGGTGTTTTCTCCATTGTGTATGTGATCACTTTGGGGCCTGGAAGCTTGTCACACACAATGGGCTCTTCGTCTATCTTCTCTTTCTCATCCCACCATGGATTCAAAACTTTACTCGCTCTTATGTCATCAAGAGCTTCGTCGACGACATGACTACCAAGTGGGCATGATTTTGCAAATTTGACTGACTCTTTGATCGTTGGTGGAGACCCATTTAGATCTTCGTCGACCTCTATTTCATTTTCCCCAATTGTCTCCACACTTTCGATATCTTATGGCTCATCCAGTCGCAGATTTGGTTCGGGTTCTCCGTCAATTTCGTCATCCATGTCATAAGGCCAAGTGTTTGGAGGAAGGTTGCTTACGGCTTTGGTCATTTGCTCTGTCTGATCCGTAATATTTTGATTTGGCTTCGCTTGATTACTAATCTTCTCCTCATCTGCTATGAACTTGGACAATAATTCCCCCAGCCTTGAATTTTCTATTTCATTCTCGGAAGCCATGTATTGAGGACCATTGGTTGAGGTAGTGACTAGTTGTTCCATCCAATTATTAAAATTTTGGGTTGACAGCTCTTGGCTAATACTCATCTCCTCTAGGTTTGCTATGCCCTTCAATATTACATCCCTCAGATTTGGCTTTTCTTCTTGTGGCAATGGAGGTGGACATGAAAATTCTGGTGTGTATGATGGATTTAGAGCGTAGTATTGGTCTTCATAAGTATCGCTCCATAACGAATCCGGGTGATACCCCCAAACTTGATGATAATAAGCATATGTATAATCGTTGAGGTATTCACCACCGTGGTGTCCCGGCCCAAAACTAACGGTGCATTGATGACTTGGATGATTACCAGCACAATAATTGCAATTAACTGTTATCCTTCGATTACGTTGGGCTGCAATAATGCCCAACCTCCTCGAAAGTGTCTCAAGTTGCGCTGATAATGCAGAAAATGCATTGAGACCATCAATCCCCACTACCCTTGGTTGAGTCATTCTCGTATACGGCCATTGATAATTAAATTCTGCCATGGTACCTGAAAAGAAATAAAAATAGGAAGAGAATTAAATAAAAAGAAAAAAAATATTTAAATTAAGACTAATTTGATTGAAGCTAATATTGGCAAAAATATATTAACTAATTCCCCGGCAACGGCGCCAAAAACTTGTTGGGTAAAATCTAATTACGCACAACACGCAAGTATACGTGGTCAACAAGTGATAAAAGTGAAAGTAGAGTATCGTTCCCACGAGAAATTGTTTAATAAAAAATCACCAAGTACTAACCTGTAACCAACTCAATCTTATTTAAACGAATGAATTTGAATTTATAATTAAACTACTATTAAATTACACTAGTTAAATTAAGATTACGGAGATTTAAGATCACAACTTCACTTATTGCTTCATTTAAGTTAACACACTTCTCATCAATTATTCTCTATCCCAAATTGTTAATGAAGAACACTAAAGCAGATAAAACCATATCTCGATGCATAATACCCATACTCACTTAAATCCACAAATGATAGAATTAAGCAAGACACCCTAATTAACTAATCCACTATATCTCTATGTGAATTATAATTAAAAAAGATTTAAAACATAAGTTCCCTATAAGATTACATATGGCTTAAAGGCATATCTCTATCCTAAACATGAATCACGAATACCATCTATGCAGAAATCACAAACACGTGTTATCATGATAAGATCTAAATCAATACTTCATCTCTTGAGTTCATATAGATTATCACGGTAATTGTTAGCTAGGAAATTAAGCAATTAAGTCCAAATCACAATAGACAATCCTCACAATAGAACATAATAATTGATAGCGAAGCATATTAAATTAAACTACACAATAAGATCTATCGTAATCTAAAACAAAGAATTAGTTCATGATTATTGAATTAAAACTAAGAATCCACAATTGAATAATCATTAAAAGATAAAGATAGAAGAAGATAGAATCTATTGTCTGTAGATTTGAAGCTCCCTCCTTGCTCCTACTTTGAATCTTCAATGGTCTCCAAGTTGCTTCAATCTTCAAATCTAATAAGAACTAGTGTTTTGATCTAATTTACTCTAATCTAATCTAATGGAATCCTCTCTCTAATCTAATCTCTCCTAATCCTTGTGATTCTTCTCCTTTTATAAATCTTTTTATATGTCTTTAAGTCCTCTTGGAAGTCCTTGAGTCAATCGGATCGAAGCAATCCTTATCGGACTCAAATTTGACCAAAATTCGTATTTTCTGGGCTACCCCCGCCTCGGCTGGGGTCTAGGCTTGAAAAGGGCCCGCCCCGATGGGCTAGGGGCCTATTTTGTGCCTTGTATGCCAACCCCAGAGGCGGTTTTGTGAAGAAAACTTTTCTACTCTGACGTCCTTTGGGAGAACAGCCATAACGTTTGATCCGGGAGGAATTACGAGGCCTACAACCTATCAAATCGAAGACATCGACGAGATTTACAATTTGCATTCTTTGAGATTTGAGAAATAATGGATAGATAAATGTCGAAATTGGGCTGGAAGTGACTGCTATGCAAATGGCCACCCAAAACAGTGACGTTCGACATCCGTTGGTACAAATTTCATAACTCTTGCATCTGAACTCCGATTGGAATGATTCAAGTTATTCCGGAAAGCTAATAAGAAGCTCTAAAATTTAATTCAAGTTCCAAGCCAAAAACATAAAATGAACATAAAAGCCCAAACGATATCTGGATTGCTTTTCTTTGCGATTTCATACCAATTCTTTGCGATTTAAGCTCCCAAGCATACAATCTAAAAAATGAACACAAAATGCATGAAAAGTAACTAAGAAATATGAGATTAAACAAATAATTCAAGTAACAGATACCGGATAAGTAGGTATAAAACCTACTTATTAGTTCACGATTATAAGTACTCTTTCAACTTAAACCTTAACACATTATATTATAAGGACTCTCGTACTTAGGGTGTTAAGCCCTTCGTACGATGTATTGTGCACAAACATCTAAACGCATCGCATAAAAATAATTCCCCCATAATAGGGTTGTTCTTCTCAGTTTTTAGAGATGTAACTAAGGGTCACAAGACCACAAACTATGTCCATGGTTACAAATAATCTTTCAATTTTAATCTTAACAATAATACTGTAGGGACTCCCCGTACTTACGGTGATCAGCCCTTCGTACCATGTATTGTGCACAAACATCTAAACGCCTCCGTGTAATCCCCTATAAAAGGGTTGTTCATCTCAGCTTTTCAACATCTGAATCCACCCCAAAACAATTTGGTTTGGCATAACTTCTCAAGAAACACTTGAATTTCATGAACATCTTTCAATATTCGTCTAGCTGAATCAAATAGCATAGACTTCTACAATAATTCAGACATCAATAGAAATATATATATATATATATATATTCTGATATCTTAAAGAAATCTCAAAAATCTGTTTATGGCATCATGATTATGACGTTGTCATACTACATCTCACCATAGTGGGCTGACGATCATATGATCACATCCAATATCAGGTTCCATTGCATTAATGACTACATCGTTTATCATATCACCCGATACATATAGTTAAAATATATTTTGAAAATTTAATTTTTTTTAGCCGAAACAAACAGCATAGATACGCGAATAATAACATTGTTTTAAAAATTCTTTGGTTCACTAGTGTGATCTAACATTTTTCAAAAATCAAAAGTACAACCATCGGCACAAAGTCAATAAATCTCGAAAGTCTAGCATAGCTAGTAGATTTAGAATATCCAGGTATCCATCAGCTTCAATCTTCCTATACCCCCAGTATAGTTCATCAAACTTACTATATATTGGAAGTTCAGGAACTTGCTACAATAATATGAGTTTAAGAACTTATCCTAGTCAGACCATAGGCATCCATTCATTGAGGGGTTCCAAATATACCATATTATTATGAGTCACAAACATACCATATGCATTAGTTTTAAGAACCGCACCTAATCCTAATAATATTTGATTAATCTTAATAGTTTCTAACTATCAAATATACACATGAGAAAAGAATCACCTTTTCGCCACAGATACATTGATAGCGCAATACCAACATTCTAATGATTATCAATGTGATAAACTGAGTGCAAGCACAAAACCCTCACCCATACAAAGGTTTGTACAACTCAGCCATCACATGAGTCCTCAATTGAAATCCCACCTAACTCTATCTTGCTTATAACTTGCTCTTTGCTCGATACGAATTTTTTATACCTCATCATTTATAACTCCTCGCGAGTTTACCTCATACAATTTCATAGTACATTATCTTCATAGCATCAAGCTATAATTATTCAAACATTACAGACCATATTTCTTTTATAATTTAAATAGATCACGTCGTGATCTTATTCTATAATCATCTCCCTTAAGATTCTTTTCTTAAATCGTGATCGTTTTGTTTTACGATCATCTTTCTTTCCTTTTTTATCATTTATGATTTCATTTATGCTTTTAATCTTACAGACTTTGTCTATTCATCATTATTCATTATCTTGACTATTGCAGTTAGGTAATGTGAAACCCCAGATTTTATGAATAAAGAATTAATTTTCTCGAAATAATTTTTTAATATTATGGTGTGAATTTGAGATAATATTATAGTTGTGGGTAGTATTTATAAATTTTGCAAAGTATGCAAGTTGTTATATTATATTCGATTGGTCAGGGAATATTCTTTGCGTCGGAAAATATTCGTACGACGGTACAATTATTGGTGGACCCCACAACGAAATTATTGTCGGATTGAGAAAACGACAAAAATATTTTATTGAAAATAACGACGGAAGTTTTACCGTTGATATTGTTGAACTACTGGGTAGTAAAAGTACAGTAATACGCGTTGTTGCATAGTAGCACACGGTATTGATTATTGATATTTATGTGAGAAGTCGCTCAGTTTGATTCAATTATTGTCGATTAATAATATGAATTATTATAGCGATGATGACGTTTTTTTTATTTATATTATTAACGTAATAAAATAGAAACATCTTTTTATATAAAACAGAATACTTTATTAAAGTTATTCTATAAATAGAATATATTATATTTTATTATGCATAGTGTTGCATAGTGTTTTGCATAGTGTTGCATAGTGTTTGCATAGTAAAAATCTTTTTATATAAATAGAATATATTATATTTTATTTAAAAGATTTTTCTTTAAATATAGACCGTCAGATTAAAGTAAATCAATCTGGACCGTTCATGGATTAGTTACTATGCATTCCATTTTCCTATAAATAGAAGCTCATTCCTTCATTATTTTCTTACGAATTCACTGAACTCTAGAGAGAGAAACTATAGAGAGGTAGAAGAAAAGCTTTTTGCTACTTAACTTTTCTTTTCCTATATCTAGTTTCTGTTACGGTAAGGGGTGTTATTCTTTCTTATTCATTGAAGAGAACTGTTGTTATTCTATTTCTTATTATTCTGTTGGAATAACTTGTATACGCGGTCTACCCTATACTTGGTCACATTCTTCTATTATTCTGTTGGAACATCCTGTCTGTGTGTTTTACATCGGACCTGGTTCCGTCTTTATTATTATTCCGTTGAAACATCCTGTCTGTGTGTTTTACACCGGACCTGGTTCCGTCTTTATTATTATTCCGTTGGAACATCCTGTCTGTGTGTTTTACACCGGACCTGGTTCCGTCTTTATTATTCTGTTGGAACATCCTGTCGGTGCAAATTTTGCCTGACCTGGTTCCGTTATTATTATTCTGTTGGAATAACCTGTCTATGCGAAGTACCGCATGCATGGTGATTTCTGTTGTTATTCCATTCTTTATTATACTCAGTTGGTTAAAGTTTTTACTTCTATATTCCATGAAATTAGTAGTATATCCTTGATATTTGCGCTTCATCCAGTATCTTTTCATGGAAATATTCTTCTGATCATTCTTTGATAGCTCAACTTACAATTCAACATCATGTTACATTCAATATATTAAATACATTTCTCATAAAACATAAGTAATCTTCGTGAATATGGATCTCTATAATTCACTTAGCACATATCCTTACCTTGAAATCTTGACCTGCAAAAATTATTATTTGCAAGAGTGAGCTCGACAGCTCAGCAAGTTCTAACAATTTTCATGCATCACATAGCACGTAATAATATGCCCAACATACATATCCTAATAATTAAACTAACATGGCATAAATGCTTTAATTCACATAGCAAATATAAATATTGAGTTCTTTATTCAATCATCATTATTTAACCAAAACAATGTAGTCATAAATTGACTTTAACATTTCATGATTACAACATGTATACCATATCATGCCCTCTTACAACACATATAACATATCATGCAATTTAAAACAGTTCATCAAATCCACGTAGAAAATAGGAACTGAAAGACTTGCCTTGATCAGTGTTTACCAATAACATATTAATAGCTTACAGCTATCTGCACTTCACGTGCCCTACACAATTATATAATCATACATATCAACTATTAGTTCACATAACAACACATAGTAATTGTAATGTAAACTCTACTCCACATCTCATAATCCTTCCTGTTAATTAGCACACAATGTTCAATTAGATTGTGTTAACTTTTCGACTTATGTAATATTCAAAATTCATTCAAGTGTTTTAGTATTGCTAGGAATACTTATAGGTTTTATATTAAACCCATTCCATATCTTATAATGTTCATTAACACTTGTCACGGCGTTTTGACGTTCATTCGTCACACGCCCGAATCGTCTCTCTTGTGTATGCTTAGTGTGCTTACATAACTTATCTAATACATTATTTATTAATGTTAATCATCATTATATTTACTAACATTCATATTTTATAACTTAGGACATCATCTTTTATCGTCAGGAGCACTACACTTGCATACGTGCATGCCTGACGCTCTCCGATTGCCTCCTAATACATAGCAGTCCCACAAATGACCATTTTGACCCCTTTTTCGAACCTCAAATTGAAAACCTTAAAGAACAAAAGTTGTAGGTCTATTCGTCTTCGTTCCGAATCATCTTGAATAACCATAATCGGAGTTTGTATGAAAACTTTATGCTCGTTTTACTACAGGAGGTCAAAACTGTCCAGCCGTGTTAACTATTCCGGCGCTGCAGCGCTCCGAATAGCCTTGGGGGCCGCACTGCAGTACCCCTTAACAGTAAGGTACGCATTTTTTTTCTTCCAGTTTTACTGTTCTTACGAATTTTTGACCCTTTCTCCTTCCAACCTTCATAACTTAAGTTATACACACCCAAATCAGTCCGTTTTCGACTATATGGATTCGTAATTCATAGAACTACAACATACTAGACGTATAACAATTTACAAAAACACTAACTAGCCTAAATCTTGACCCAAAACGAATGTTCATACTAAACTTTCATATTTTAACATATTTAGCGAATTCATTCACTACGAATTCGTTTCTTAACCAAATATATTCATTCAACTTGCGTTCTTTTCGTTTCTTATCGTATTAACACAATCCATCACCAATTTTACAATTATACTATGAATTTAACATCAATTTGATAGTTTCAAAAGCCATTTTTTGAAATTAATTCACAAAAAATTATTATAAACAAAATTTCTCTTGATTATCAAAATTACATGAATTAAAATGCTAGAACAATCATATAACTCATAATATATCCCATATTACACATAACTCATGCTCACCTTAAAGATTTAAGAACAATTTTCAACGTAACTTCATAATCAAACATTATGAACATGATTTCATCATGATCATCATATCTTTGTGAATTGAAACTTTTGAACAACTATAAAAATCTCATGTAAGCGTATACATACACACACACACACACACACACACACACACACACACACACACACACACACATATATATATATATATATATATATATACATACACATATCCCATTCACATATCAAAATTATGAAGTTTCACCAAAAGATTTTTACATAGAACTCTAAAACTATGAAAAGATAAAAGAACATGATTTTAAAACTTGTTTTTACAACAATTGTATTGTGAAAATCCTTTCACGACACACAATCACATATGAACACCATATATACATATAAATTCATAATCATGAAAACCTAATTTTACAAAGACTAAATACAAAACATCTTAATTTAGTATAAGGGTTAGTTTGATACCTTTCTAGGTTGAATTAGGAGAAAAGATGGAGATGATGAAAGCTTTTCTTTTATTTTCTCAAGGTTTCCCTTCTTCTTCTTCTTCTCCTTCTCTGTATTATCTCTTCTTCTCTTTGTTCTTAGTTTAGACTTAGGTTTAGAAAACTAACGTAACTTAGTGTATATACAATATACATATAACACATATAATTATAGAATATGTAACTCCCAATATAATTACATATATTAATTATCAATTTAATATATAAGTTACAAAAATTAGAATTTTAAAAGCCCTAAGGCTTGTTTGGAAAACCAATATTATTTTAAAATCAGGTTTTAATAGTTAAGGTCTTGTTTGGGTAAAACAGGTTTAAAACAAAAGAAAGGCCTTGTTTGGGAAAACGGTTTTAAAAACTCTTTTAACTCTTTTAACAGATCCTTTAACACATATTCTTAATGTTATCCTTTAATTAATTAAATCTTAACATTAATTTAATTAATTAAAAGTTTAATATCAATTAATCACATAAAATTGTCACATTATAATTACTCGCTAATTATCACTTCATGTAACAATTACCACATCACTACATTATCTCAATTAAATTAGAACTATAACATAAAAGTTTAACATCAATTAATCACATAAAATTGTCACATTATAATTACTCGCTAATTATAACTTCATGTAACAATTACCACATCACTACATTATCTCAATTAAATTAGAACTATAACATAAAATCATTACATATTAATTAAATATTAAATAATCATTTAATTAATATAATACACTTAATTACATTACTCCATATTAGTCACATAATCTCAATAAATAATTCAATTAAAATATTTATTTACTTCAATAGATATTAAATTAACATTTAAATTTTCTTCACACCAATTCACATATTTCACAATATATAACACATATACCAATACTCGTACTTAAACATCTTAAAATAAAAATTTTATTTATTAAATTCTCATAAATCCGAGTTGTCACAGTTACCTAGGAATATTAATGATACTTTTACCGCACTTTCAAATTTCTTTCGGGATATTTGCTCAACTATTATAAGGTACAGTGATGTGGAGCAGATGGAGAAAAACATAGTGTTGACAACGTGCAAGCTCGAAATGATCTTACCACCGGGGTTCTTTGACAGCATGGAGTATTTGCCTATTCATCTGCCATATGAACTTAAGCTTGGAGGACCGGTACAATATTGATGGATGTATCCATTTGAGAGGTAATATCACATACATTATGCAATATTCGTCATCTTTATATCATCTTTATAATTAACTTATCAGGTAATATCACATACTTTCATATTTATGGTATATGCGTCGATTAAAGTAGAAAGTTAAAAACAAAGCTCGTGTAGAGGGTTCTATTGATGAACATTATACAGAGGAAGAGCTTGTCAACTTCTACTCGTTGTACTTTGACGATGTAGTCGCAACGAAGCACAACTGTCTAAGTCGAAATGAGGTCGTCGATCCATCTGGTCATGCTGATGATGAGTTGGTTGTATTCACTTATCCAAATAAACCATTTGGACATGAGACGAAGACTTACCTAACCGATAAAGATTTAAAGATTGTCTCTACATACGTGCATCTAAATATGCCTGAAGTATCGTCGTACATCAAGTATGTATTATTACAAGTTGAAAATGATTTATCTAACCTTAATCAACAATTAAATAATTACCATATTATTATACACAGTTCATTCAAATTGGAGGCGCGTGCTTCTAACCCGGGGTTGACAGAATCACAGATGGAAGCATTCACTAATGCAAATTTCACCAGTGGTTTAAGAGAAGGGTCGAAGAAGAAAACGCGTATGAGCGTTTTAGAGATGTCATTTTAGGCCCGTACAAACTTATTAGTTCATTTCCAGGCTGCATCGTGAATGGGTATAAATTCAAGGTTGATGACGTGAATGAATTGACATCAGTCAACTTTGGCGTTGTCATGTTGGGAAGTTGTTAGCAATCCCAGCCACGTATTGCAATATGATGGCGACGTGTTGGTAGATGATGTTGTTGATGTACCCGATATCGATGAAGTAGAAGAAGATGTGGTTGTGAGTCCGTACATGATGGTAGAAGATGATACTGAGGAAGAAATTGATATAGAAAAGGAAGAGACATAATCTGAGGATGAAAATAATTTTGATTCTAATGGGTTTGACGATGTGCTACTTCTTCAGAACTTGGTGTTTTGTAAATATTATACCACTAAAACAAATCATTAGAATAACTGCAATGAAATTTTACTAATGCAAATTTATGTCCGTTATTTCAGTAGTACCGCTATGCCTAGACATAGTGGTGGAGGCGGCCGTGGTGGCTGCCGCGATGGATCCGGTGACGCTCCCAGGGCGGGTCGCCTTCGTCAGGTAGTGAGTTAACAATTTTTACCATAACTATAATTAAACATTCATTTACTATAACATATCAATGTCATAACTATATTAAATATACAGATGCTAGACGTCGGCATCAGTGAGGGCCTAACCTCGGTCGATTAGGTCGTCCGCCAGTGGTTCCAGACATATGCCCCATTGATGTCGGGTCATCATCGTATTAGGTTTTAACTTGACTATATTTATGTTCAATTATATAATGATATTATTATGTGATTAATAAATTAAAATTTTCCATACAAATTTTGTTTTCTAGTGTTATGGATTCGGTCGCTAAGCAGACCATACATGCCATATGTCTAGCGCATCTCCTGACTAGCTGCATGTGATTTAGCCAGTACGCGCGTTACGATGCCATCTTTATGGTGACAGTGTTGCAGGAGTTTCACGTAAGTTGAATTACATATACTAAATCAAGGTTCAAGTTATTTACATATTGTTCAAATAATTAATTATACGTAAGTTATGTTTACTTGATAGAGGTATTATAGATAAGATCTCAGCATCATTGAGGCAGATGGTGACGCTGTTATTATTGTGCACATCTCGAAGAACTATTCTGGTTGGTTATACGAGATGCGTATGAGGGCAGTCCGGGCAGTAGAAGAATCACTCAGGACTACTATACGCCAGCATCAATTGTCGGCAGTATCAGATGCAGCTTGGGCTGCCATGTGTACATATTGGGATGATGTTGCCTTCAAGACCAAGTCTAAGCAGATGAAGAAGAATCGAGGCCAACTACGAGTTGTACACACTTCTGGCTCGCAGTCGTATCAGGAGGTTAAGTCGATATGTATTTATATTTAGTTTAATTTAATATTAAACTACAACTATAGTAAAGTAAGGTAATAATAATTAATGTACATGATTTAGGCTATGTGGAGTAGCTTGGGCCGACCTCCTACTATGATGGAGTTCTGGGATAGAGTCCATACACCGAAGGATTCTACTTCAGGGTCGATGATGTCTCCTGCAGCACTCGCTATACGGGTAATACATTTACTATAATCTTTGTAATTTAAGATTTGCATTTCATAATTTATATGGTGATACAAATTTACCTCACATGTACATATATTAAATTACAAGACCAGTTTGAGAAGCTCCGCAACCAGCGTATAGCAGAGTTATAGGCTGGTAGGGGCGATGTTGAGACGGCTGATCCCACCGTCCCTTCGCTCGAGATTAGTTTATCTCAGGATGAGAAGACAGCTCTTTCGGCCGCATCTCAGGATACTCCCACTAGCACTACCGGCTGATATCGAGTGCTGGGGTTGCCGAGGATGCCAGCCTATACACTATCTGGAGGTATAATATTTTAGTTTAATTATTTTTTATTAATAAAGTAAACTTAATTATAATATTATTCATGTTATATTTATTTTTGTAGGCTCTAGCCAACGTCTACGTCCGAGAGCCCCCGTGGGACCATCACATATGGGCGCTAGCTTAGACGATGCTTTGTTCCAGCGGGTTATGGCTGCCTTCTCGAAGAGGTTTGAGACAGATTCGCTTTTCAGTCGTCGGGACCTGCCCAACCATTCTCGCCTCCATCAGCTAGCGCATGACATTACAGCTGGTGCCACCGTTGAGAGTACGGGTATCCCTCCGGAGCAGTTCACTGCTCTACACGACGAGATTGTTCGGATGGTGGTTACCTTACTACTGGACGCATTTGGGCAGTTACTAAGTCAGCCCTCGACTACTCAGGTATACTATTCATAATATAATTATATTATGCATGTTATATAAATTTCATTTAAATAGTTATCTTTAATTGTATTATATATATGGACTAATGAGTTACATTATATTGTCTCAACAGGTGTGATGATCGGGGCTGATGATGTTGATGCGCGGGTGGACGACGACGGCGGCCTGTGACATATATAGTTTTGTATATGATCATTTGTACATATTTACAATTTTTTATGTTAATGTGATGTAAATTTTAATAGTTTAGTTGATTTTTGATGTATTGTAGCTTTTATATATCATTACTTTAGTCTGACATATCAACAGACTTTTAAAGGCATATTTGATATACTTTAGTTGATTAGAACTTTAGTTTAATGTCATATTCAAGTTGGCTTTGGTAATTATATTCATGTTGGTCGTAGATTGTTGGAATTGGATTATATTTGTGTGTTATGTGCTGTTGGGAAAAAAACATGTTTACATGTATAAAAACTGTGGGTATTATTACCTTGGATATTTCCAAAACAGAAAAAATATTTATAAAAAAAGGACTAACGTCGACGGAATAACACTATCCTCAACGGAATTCCGTCGAGGTTTATTCCTCATAAATTTGTATGGGCTTCCCTGTGGCATGTTTAGTATCGACCGACTATTCTCGATGGATTCATTTAGTCGCTAATATCTTAAGATCGACCGAATATTCTGTCGAGGTTAAGGAAATTCTAATTTTTGGTGGATAGCCACGTGTCACGTTAGTTTCGACCGACTATTCTCGACGAATGGAATTTAGTCGATCATAGTCCGTACCTCGATCGAATATTCAATTGATCTTAGTCCGTCGAGGATATATATCTCCGACCAAAGAATCGATGGACTAAATTTTGACGCGCTTATATCCGACTACATTTTTGACCGAATATTCCATCAGAATTAACCTAACCTCGAAGAAATATGCTTAAGTTCGACGAAATATTCCGTCAAAAATAAGCCTTTTTGTTGTAGTGTATAATGATGCTTAACATTAATAAATGATATATTAGATAAGTTGTATAAGCATACTAAGCATACACAATAGAGACGAATCGGGCGTGTGCTAAATAAACATCGAAACGACGTGACAAGTGTTAATGAACGTAAAAAGTGTTTCAATTCAATTGAAATGAACATTATAAGATATGGAATGGGGTTAATTTAAACCAATAAGGAGTCCTAGCAAGACTTAAACAGTTGAATGAACTTCGGGAATGACCTAAAAAGAAATATAGTGAGATATAAGTCAAAAGTTAACACAATCAAATTAAACATTGTGTATTGATTAATATGAAGGGTTATGGGATGTAGAGTTTTACAACTACTATGCGTTACTATGTGACTAATAGTTGATGTGCATGATTATATAGTTGCTATGGCTGGTTAATTTAAGAGTTACATGGTTTATGCTCATGCATGTGTATATACAATTTGAAGCTTTCAATGATTTACTTGGAAATGACACGTGAAACTTTTAATATATCAATTAAATTTCATAATCTTATGAATCTGGCATCTATGATCATGCATAACTAGATTGTGTCCACAGATTTAAAACAGAGTATTGAATGTCCCAAACCAGGGAAGAAATGCCATGTTTTGCTTATTAACAATTTAAAGAAATTGGGATGTCCCAAGCCTAATATTAGTCAATGCTCTATTTTGCTTATTAATAATTCATACAAACTAGGATGTCCCAAACCATACAATGCTCTAATATGCTTAATAACAATTCAAAGAAAATCAATTATCTAAACATCATGAGTCTACATTAACACATTCATCCAAAACATCACGAGTTAAAAGTCAATTTTTTCCAAACATCAATAAAACTAAAACTATAACATGGTTTTTAAAATGCTTAAACACAAAACAAAAAACACCTCAATTACAAGTATCAACCACTTCTCCCTAGTTTGTAAATTCCTTATTTCTTCTTTTAAACACTTCAAATCATTCTTCAATTTGACTTTATTTTTTTTTCATTTTCAATACTTGCACTTCCAATTCATGAGCTTTGTCCTTCATCATCTGTAGTTTAATTTCAATGTTCTTCAAATTCAACAGACACTACAAGAAAATGCTCTACACGTCAGACTTTGCCCTGAACCATGCTGACTCAGCTTAGCGACGAATTCGGTCGCTAATATCGGTTGCAGATACGTCGATCGCTAATAGTGGTCGCTGATGTACATTCTAGTTACCAGATTTTATGCGATGCCTATCAACGACCGCATTCGATCGCTGATAAGGATCTGCGACCGACTTCGGTCGGAGGTAGGCCATTTTCTTGTAGTGAGACCCAAAGAATTCTTAGCATCCTCTAACATGTTGATAGAGTCAATCCATTGAAAAAACCCACAAAATGATTGAGTCTGTACAAAATTAAACTAACACGTATAACGATTGTAAGTAAATAATTAAAATTTTATATCATGATAAATACAATAACTTACACCATAATTTGAACAACTATAAAACTTCCTCCCTACAGTTTTTCCCTTTGAAGAGGTATAAATTCTTACTCGTATCCCACGCCCACAATACCTTGGTGATAAAATCCCATTGACTCCAGTAGATATTGAACCGTCCCCGACCTTTTGGTTTCTATTTTCTTCAGGTTGTTTTCCCCTTTTCACTCCTCGCGAATTTCTGAGATGATGGCCAATGAACACGAAATATGAGAGAGAAAGAAAGACGATAATTAATGGAACCTTAACTTTTGGTCTTATTTCACCGAACCCTAACATTTGGATATCTGAAATTGCTGAGCTTTAGATGAGAGAGAGAGAGAGAGAGAGAGAGAGACGACAATGGAGATGAGATGATGTTGTATCTTAAATTAATGGGTATCTTTGTCTTTTAATAATTTGGGGGAAAGGAATTATTTTGTTATAAAGGTCAATCCTTTAGTAAAACTAATAGCTTGGCCTGTGGTGCTCGGGTGGTCGTATGCCCAAGATTTTAAATTGGGGGTTTTGAGTTCAAATCCTGTGTTGGACAAGATTTTTGGCAATTAATTGGAGCAGGTCCGTTTCAGCGTTAGAGGTGAGCATGGTGCGGTTTGAAGTCCAAACCGCACACGAAATAGGTGCGGTTTGACAAATCCAAAACCACACATGAAACCACTTGTGATTAGTGCGATGCGGTTTCATTTGGTGTGGTTTCGGTTCCAGAATCAATTGAAACAACAAAATTTTATGCAATTTAAATTAACAATTTAGTATCACATAATATTAAATACCACTTTGATAACACACACAACCTTACTTATAATGTTTTGTCTAAACAAATGCTAAATAAAACCAAACCCAAATAATTAATTAAGTTTTATATAATGTAGGGTGTGACTAATTTTATATAATCTAAGGTGTGACTAATTAATGTTGAACATAAAATAATTTAATTATTTAATGAGTCTCATTCTTATTATTGTATCTCACGTATCTGTTCGTATTTATTTAATATTGATAAATTTTGTTATCATATATAACACTCTATTTATATAAAGAAAAATAAATAATACATAAGTTTAACCTTTTAAGTTTAGGATAATAATATTAGGAAAATGGAAAATATATGTATATGAGCTGGTATGTATCTATATAAACATAGTGGTGGATAACAGTGAATAAAGTTAGTCGGTGGACTTGTTCTTAGAAATTATTATTGTTATTCTAATGATGATGATGGTAAGCTCAATCATATTCCTATTAAAATTTATAAATTACCCTAGACAACTTGGCTTCTTTATCTTGCTGACGTATGGTGTTGTTTCAGTTTTATGCATGCGGTTTTGGATAGTAACCAAACTTAAACCATAAATTCAATTTTCCAACTCACCTAAAACCGCAACATACGTCGGAACCATTAATGCAGTTTATGCGGTTTTTGGAGCGGTTTCAGAGGCAATTTGGTTCCTTGGTCAGCCCTAGTCAGCGGTGCCACGTGGTATATCCATCACAAATATCCACGTCAGTTGGAACATGTGGTAAATTTATTGGAAAATGTCCATGCCAGAGATGCCACGTAGGCGCCACGTGTTCAAAAAAAATAAAGAGCTCGATACTCAAAAATACCTCAAGTTTAAGGGCAACATTTACATTTTACCCGTTCAATTGGTGAAGTCATTTTTATAAGGCGGTTAAAGTATATACTGTAAGGCCCCCAAATCCGGGTACTTGAAACCCGAACTCAGTGCTTTACGATACCATTTCTATGAGCGAAATAATACTAATAATAATAACAATAATATAAAGATCAACTTAATTTACATATCATCAGAGTCTGAATCCCAAGTACGTAACCTTTAAACATTCATTACAACCCATGATAGATAATATATAGCATACTTGTCTTAATAAAGTTAATTATTGTATAAAATAACATTCTCTCATTCAGCAACCTTTCCCTTTCCCATGATCTTAGCAGAGCTCTCTGGTCATTCACACTTAGTTGAAAACATTTAAATTAAGCAAAGATGAGCATTTGAGTGCCCAGCAAGTAATAACAATTATATATATATATATATATAAGCTGAAAGAATTTAAATGTTTTCTTTGTACTACCCTTCTACAACAAGTCAATAGTTGTGAAGTATTCTGAACCGATAATAATAACATAACAACTCTCTTTCAAATTTTTGAAACTACATATTGACTATAACTGGGGTTATGGTGACATGCTATGAACATTGTTTTCATTTTTGAAAAGGTTAAACAGAAATTCACCTGTAAACCGTCACAACTTACGGGCACGGGGGGTGATCAGCCCGTTATGCCCTGCATTGATCAATACTACATACAAGAACGAGGGTATCGTTCACTCTGTCCACCTTGGGTGCATAAACAGTTTTCCCGTATAGGGATGTTCATACATGTCTGGGTTTCAAATCAAAGGTTTTATCTTGTTCAACAATAATCTATAATTCAACATATATATATACGGGTAATTGATAAAGGTATATCAACATGTGATTAAATACAATGATTATCCAAGTGGGGACACTTGTCTAACCATTTATAGAAATTACCGAACAGAATATATATATCTGAATTATCATATACTAACATGTTGATAATCTATGGGCGTATATAATATAAGGTTAATAATTTGTATAGTAATAATATAATTCATAAATATTCTTACTCGTGTCCATTGCATAAAGAAAATGTAAAGGTAAGATACTTGCCTGATGTGCTGCTTACAGTTCGTAATTTAGTTCTATCTTTTATATCACGACCTATCATTAGTCAGATCATTCGTTCGATTAGAACAATATATCTCAACACATAATGCTGCTTATTGCAGTCAACACATAACCTAATCACATTGTCATATATGTTTAACAACCATTGAATCACAAATAAACACTTATACAGTCAAAATATCTAAGTCCGGATCAATTTCTGAAACATGTCGGCGTACCGACAATTTTATCGGGTAATTATCGAGTCTAAGACTCTATCCTGTAATTTAGTATCAGTCACATTATTTTTAAATGACTTAATATAATTTTAAAACATTTATTATATTTTATCATGAATTTTTAAACATCGGAATCATTATCAAATGATTTAAATATTGAATAATTCTATTATCATTAATATTTAATTAATATTAAACTATTAATGAAATCATTTCCAAAATATTAAAGTTATTTATAATAACTTAGAATATTTTTAAAGTATTAATATTACCTTTAAATGATTTTTAAAACACTTAAAATCATTCTTAAATAATTACCATTAATTTTAAAGTATTAATGTTTCATTTATCAAAATATTAAAAGTCATTAATTATAACTTAAAATATTTTTAATTCATTCATATCCTTTTTAAATGATTTTTAAATTAATAAAACCATTTTTAAACTATTTATTTAATATATTTATTAAATAAATTTAATATCATTAATAATAATTTAATAATTATTAAAATTAAATTATTAGTGAAATTATCCTTTAAATATTAAAAGTTATGTTTTATAACTTAAAATATCTTTAAACACTTTATTTCCATTTAAAATGATTATTATAATATTAAAATCATTTTAAACTAAATTATTAAATTCATTTATTAAATAAATAAATTATCATTAATATTAATTAATTAATGAAATTCATCACCAAATATTAAAAGTTATAGAAAATAACTTAAAATATTTTCTTATATCACAATATAATTTTTAATGATTTTTCATGTATTAAAATCATTTTTAAATAATTTATTTAAAATTATAATTAAGTAAATTAAATACTTTTAATATTCTAAAAATATTAAATATTTATGAAATATATCCAAAATAATTAAAATATAATTTTCGGAGATTAAAATAATTTTTAATAATTTATTTTGTATTTTTAATAATTAATTTTTATTTTTAATTGATTTTTGGAAAATAAAATAAATATAATTATTAAATCTGTCGCTATAGCCTTTAGCGACAGAAAGCGTCGCCGTAGGTGTTCTTGAGCCCTCAAGAACATTCATAACAGTTAATAAGTGAGCACGTTTGACCACTTGTAGATCTTAGCTAGATACGTTTCTGGGATTTCTGCTCGTACTAACATGTAGTATTAGTGTCAGACTACACGATCTAACAACAAACATGTTCATAGATCACATAACGAAGGAGATTAGATCGTCCAAAATGGCTGTCAGAGTTGTTCTTCATTTCTGGGTTACCCATAAATGAAGAACAGTTCGACTGGTCATATTTGGGCTTCCACAACTTGTGATATAGGTGATGTTTTAGTGATTTAAGAGGTCCATGTTGTATAACACATGTAGTACTACAGATCTATCATATAACATCAACTAAATCACAACACAATCGTCAGATCCGGACCGGTCAAAGCATGTCAGAAATTGTGTTCATAGGTTTTCTGGGTTGCCCAGAAAACCGGATCCGTGCTCAAGATACCAACTTTGACCAGCCACTTAAGATCGATTCGTTTATGTTTAAGGAGATTTTAAGGCATAAACATGGACTTCAAATACAAGACTACAATCTAGATGCAACAAAAACAAGAAAACAAAAAATACACTGAAAGATCTAGCCGGTTTAAAATGTTGTCAGGCTGGTTCTGGGCTGTTTCTGGGTTACCCAGAGACACCCGGTCATGGCCGGTCAACTACGTTTGACCTTAAATATCTTCCAATACGTTTAAGATATGAACTTGATTCTTATTTCAGATTAAAGACCACATACCAGACTACACATAGTAACTTAAAAACAACAAAAACCATAATCAAGCAAAGATCCGTGGTCACTGACATTCGTTGTCAGACCAACAATTTAAACTTTTCCAGATTTGGTAGATCTTCAAATCCGAGCCTCTATATGTTATGGATCTAACATCCATCAACCCAGATCATCATTAGACACCTTATATAACATGTTTAACAAAAAAATCTAACATCTAACAACAGAAAATTGGACAGAAATCAAGCTAGGGTTTTTATACCTTTATGAGCAATCTTTGATTCAAGGCTACTGATTTGGTTAGGGGATTTCGTGGGGCTGATCTTGGGGATTGAAAAGCTTATAAATTTCGTGGGTTGTGAGTTGAGAGAGAATGTTTGAGTGCTTGGTGCAAAAATGAGCTAGCAATTGCCATTTTCTCTCTCTTAATCTATTTATATAGCTTAGATGCAATGAATCTAACATGCAAGGTGTCAAAGTGGATAAGCTTGAAGGAGTTTTAGGCATGTGCTATAAAATATAGAGTGGTGACTTGCATTCTAGCTCCTTAAACAAATACCAAAAGGCTATTTTAGTAAACTAATAAAATATTTTAAGGGTATTTTTGTCCATGATGCTTGAATCTAGGTTAAAATCAATAGATATTAAACCTTAAGGTTTTCCAAATAATTTCTAGGGTTTAAAATTTTAAGTTTAAAGTTCAATAAAATTTTAATTAGAACTTACAATTAAAATTTTAGGGTTTTTAAATAATTAGGGTTTCCAAAACATAATTATGGTTCTAATCATTATAATTTTAATTTACTAATTAGGTGTACCTTAATTAGCAATAAAATCTATCATACGCATTATTATTCACAGTAACACAATTTATGACTAATCAAAATCTCTGGTTTAGGTTTCCAATTAGGGTTTCTAATTATTAGAAATTCAAATATAAACTAGGGTTTTAAATTTATAATTAGGGTTTCCTAATTATCATAACATTATGTAACACACAACGTAAATCATATAACACAGTTATATAATAGTCTTAAACTCGCAATTCACAGTTACCAAATAGCTTCGAACTCGTATTCGAGTTTTAAATTAGGGTTTCACAGTAAAACTAGGATTTGTCGTATAACACCATAATTGACCAACCATTATCGGTCCACGTATATAGTACATATTTATAGCACTGAAAAATCAAAATATAATATTATTATTCTCATTCCTTGATAAAAATCCAAAATTAGGGTTTGGATTTCATATCTGATTATTCTTCCATATTTAACCTTATTAATTAAGGTAAAATAATTAACTTAATAATCTGTACTAAAATTCATATAATAAAATAATTAATATAATTATTCAAAGAAAATCATTTTATATATTATTTAAATAATATGTAACTATATTTTCATGGAAAATATTTAATAAAACATTCCTACAATAAAAGTAATTATTATAAGAATATACTTTTTAATAATCAATAATTCTAAAATAAAATTATTTGTAAATATTAATGTAATAAATATATTTTTATTTGCCACATAAATACATATACACATTATCTTGTACAAATCCTCATCTTTAAAATAAATAAAAAATTTATACGCAAAATTTCTTATTTATTTGTATAGAAAATATCGGGTTGTTACATATACAATACTTTTAGAGTTTTTAATTATAGCTCTATTTTTGAAATAATTCTTTTTTAAAAAATTAACTTTTTATTTTCAAAAAACAATATGAAAAAGAAATAGTGCATTGTAGAAAGAAAAGAAATTCTTAAAAATATTATTTTAAAATACAAAATATTAATTCTTTCCGTTCTAGAGTATAAGATTAAGTCTGATTTTTTAAAGTTAATTTGATACTTATTCAAATTTAAATTTGATGTGATTTATTTAATTTTTGAAGACAATAAATCTTGTAATTAGTAATGCTAATTAGATATTTACGATTCATAATTACGTTGTTTAAAAAATTCAGTTATATTAATTTTGAATTTAAAAATATTTCAAATTAGTTTTAAAATGTCAATATTGATACTATGATTAATCGATTACTCGTGTCAGTGCGTGTAAACTCTAATGCAATGTTTGTAAGCTAAATAAATTGTGTTTAAAATATGACACTTGTAAATGTAAATGAAATAAGATTCTCAAGTGTATTTAAAATTCTGAATAATTAAGTGCTCCATAATCTTGTATGTACATAATAATTAATAATATTAAGGGTTACAAATGTTTAATTCTAAAAAGTATCTTAATATTGTGTCACCATTAAAATGATTATACATTAAAATATTCAATTTTAAAAATCTAAGACGTATTTGAATCCAAAATTTTGATAGCCTGTACATCATTAATAATGTGAAAATTTAAAGATAGAAATAATAAAAGGACTAAGTAGAAAAAGAGATTTAATAATGTTCGAGAAATAAATATATTATCAAAATAATAAGTATAATTGAAAATATAAAATGTTATTAAAATAAAAATGTTCCAGCTCTCGCCCTCTTCTTTTCGGCAATTCTCATTTTTTTCTCTCATTCTACGTCCCTAGCTCAAGAAAATAAAAATAAAATCCCCAATTGAAATAAGCTACCGGCCATAGCCAAAGCTCCCATATTGCTCATCTAATTAAAGGTGGAATTGATGCTTCAAAATTGAAATTCTCTGAGAATCCTCATGACTGAAGGTTAGAGATTCATTTTTTTTTGTTTTTATATCAATCTCCCTGATTCTATATTCAATTAATCACAATGTTCATATTGTTTGACTGCAATTCCCTGGAAAAAAATGAAACGTACTAAGGATGGAGAGAGTGTTAGGGGTTCGTAAATGTATGATTTGCAGCTCTATATATGCATGTTAATATGTTAGAATAATGTTATTTTTAAGTTATTAATACGTATTTGATGATAGTTTTATATATATGTTTCGATTTGGTGAGTTTTGGTTGAGGATTGTGATCTTGTGAGGGTGTATACTGAAATAGGTTGAACTTTACATTTTCTGCTCAAATTATTTTATCTTTTTGTGTAGAATGTAATATCCTCAGCAACATTTCGTTTTTGTTTGGAATTCATTTGGGTTATTTATTAATGGAGATATAAATTAATGCGGATGATAATTGGGTTATATTCAAATTTTGGGATTTACTGATAGAATCTTACGAAGTTACATAGGTTTAGTTCAGGTTGTAAATAGTGGGGTACTTTGGGGGCATGCCCTGTGTTTTTATGTATCTTGTTCAGTTTTTTATATTGCCTAGTTTGCCCCTTTTTGTTGTTATTATTGTTTTTTTTATTTTTTATTTTTGTGCAATTTAGGTCATGTGTAGGCTAGGTTTGTTTCATTATTTTGAGAGATACCAATAAGCTTTTTTAATTTTAATTTTAATTTTAATTTTAATTTTAATTTTAATTTTAATTTTTTTATGTAATAACTGCAGTTTCTCATTGCTGAAAACTTTTTGAAAATTTTCTTGAGCTCAGCTGGAAAGGGCTTTTGAAAATTAAAAAATTGGTTTCCAAGGAAGCTGTTAAATCGATTCATGACAATCATGAGAATTAAATGACAAGTTTATAGTTCTATTTCACATGAATTTTGATATTTTGTGATTTTTTTTTTCTTCTGATTCCTTATTTTTCCTCCTATCTTGATTGAAAATTGTACATCACAAAATGTTATGCACATTGATAAATGTGACATCTGAAAATATTATTTGATTCAATCAGGATGATAATGTATTAATGTGTTTTTGCATAAATCCTTTCGCATTTGGGATATACATTGCAATATTTAAACATATATAGATTGCTCATGGACCAATGCAATATCAATATTGATGTAGGACGGAAATTGATAAATAAATAATTAATTGGAAGTAGTAAATCAATAAGGAAAATTAAAAGAATTAGGGTGATCCAACTGCAGGAGAACTACTACCCCTAGGGTTTCCCAACCGTAGTAAGGAGGAAAAGTATTGATCTCAACTAATAATTAGGATAATTTTAATATCAAAGTGTAAAGAGTCTGACATGACTTACAAACATATTTATAAGAAAATAAATTCTAATAACCCTAAGCCAAGTGACAATTGAGCCTCTAAATAAATAACCCAATATTGAAATAAACCAATAAATAAGAAGTCCAACAAACTAATAAATAGACAACTGATAAATAAATAATTAAATAGTGAATCATCCGCGAAGACGTCTCACGGATCGATCCCTATCAACTCTCCTCGGTTGCGAAAATGAAGCCTTTAGCGAAATGAAAGTCTCATATCTCTCCAAAAGGTCTGGATCAAACCGATGGAACTCCTCATCACCAATCCATGTACAATCATCCGAAAGCCTGTTGCGCCACTTAACTAAAAATTGATGATAACCATCCTGCTTGGTCACCACAACCCGCTTATCAAAACATCCTCAATTACCTCTGTTGTTTGCTATGTAGGAACAATAGGAGGTGCAGGTGGAACAAATAAAGGAGGAACAAGTATAGGCTCATCAGGGTTAACAAGTGTAGGCGAAGTGGGTGAAGAAGTAGGAGAAGTGGAAGAGGGGCAGAATCATCAGAAAACTCATTATAAGGAGTAAGGTCTTCCGCATTTGAATGCATGACCAATACCCATACCACTCGGTAGATCCAACTCGTATGCATTAACGTTAATTTTCTTTCCAACTTAGAAATGGACCCATCCTCTTAGCATGCACTTTCTTCCATGTGCCAAGAGGTAATCTCTCAGCTTGGTGTCACAGCATCAATCGATCATTGAAAGTCCAATAATAATCTAGAAGGGAGGTTGAATAGATTATTACCGTTTAAAAAATTATCTTAGGCCTTTTTGATTTTTTAGCAAATTAATTTAGTGTCAGAAATTAATATACAAGATAAGAAAGATTCAATCACACAATGCACAGAGATTTATCTGGTTCACAATATACAGCTTGGGTATATTGTTATGTCCAGTCTTATGCTCCTCTCTAGAACTTGAGATCCTATTACTCCAAGTAATAAATGCTCATTCAATAGGCGGAGAAGCCTTTACAAAGTTTTAAAGATTAACTTACAACTATTCACAACTAACTATCTTGGACAGCGAACTCCCAGCTCTTTCCTCAAGCTTAGTTGTACCTTCCTTTTGAGTTCAGAACTATTCTATGATCTGATCTTGAAACAACAATCTCTTCCTTACCACATAAGTACACTAGAGACCCAACTCCCAGCTGACCTCTCTAAGACTGGTCTTGGTCAAAGAATTTTTATCTTTCTCACAAATACATAAAATAAACTAACTTTACCCTTTTCCTTTTTATAAAAGATTTAGTTTGAATTTGCTTCTAAGTAAGCAGATAAAGTTTAGTACAGATTTATAAAAGTTTAAATAACTTTTATAGTTGATACTTCTCAAATAAACAGATATGCAGTTAAAGATCAAATATCAAATAAAAGTTCAAGATATTTTTGTGGGATGCTTCCAGGTAAGCAGATATGAAAATTGATGCACTTTTATAAAGATTTTCTTTTCTTTTAATAAAGAATGTGTTTCTATGGATTAAACAGGTATAAAAAAGATTTTCTTTATAATTAAAGAGTGTTTCTATGATTAAACAAATAAATCTTTGACCAAGTCACTCAATTTTATAATGAAACAAGTACTTTGTGAATAAGTAAGATTGTGAGCAGGATACTTATAATGACAGTTATCAAGTATGACAAATTAATTAATTAAATAATACTTGAAGAAATTTGTTTCACCCACGTATATATATTTTATTATATTTGATCTATGTTGTGAAAATTTGGCCACTTAGGGTTTTAAAGACCGTTCGGAAAATTTCAGAGAAATAACATCCGAATTATATCGGTATCTAAGTACTGACCAAATTGTTTGTTTCACAATCTGATAATTATATAAATATATTTCAATATTTATATAATGTATCTATATCAATAAAAAGCCACTTAGGATTTTAAAGACCGTCAATTTCAAAGAAATTACTTCCGAATTATATCGGTATCTAAGTACCGACTTTTTATATGATATTTAATAGATTAAATATAGATATATATAGATGTGTATAACATTTTATCTTTATATATCTATAAGTAGATATGGGATAATATAAATACAACAATTCAATAACTTCTCTCGACTACTTTGACCAATTTTATCTTCTTTCAAGAATTAGAACTTTGAAGTAGATGGAGAGAAAGCTTCTGTAGAGAGAAAATGTAGGTAAGGAGATATAGCTTTTCTTTGCTTTGTAAATTAGTAAGTTGGTAATGAAGAAAGCTTCTAATGACATGTGATTTTTTGGTTAAGTCATTTAATTGAGGATTGAGATTTTCAAGAGGATTAATATTAACATGTGGAGATATATTATCTATATTTAGTTCTTCCATATTTTTGAGAATGTCTTCAATGACATCATTATCTACTACCTCTTTATATTTTGGAGGGGGTTTAGATTCATCAAAAGTTACATTCATCGACTTCTCAACAACTAGAGTTCTTTTATTAAATACTCTATATGCTTTACTATTAAGTGAATATCCCAGAAATATTCCTTCATCAGATTTGGGATCGAATTTCACCAAATATTGTTTAGTATTTAAAATAAAACATTTACTCCCAAAAACACAAAAGAAATTTATTTTTGGACTTATTTTGTAATAAAGCTCATAGGGAGTTTTGAGCAACATCGGTCTTAGTAAAACTCGATTTAAGATATAACAGGATGTTGCAATTGTTTATGCCCAAAAGTATTTAGGAAGACGATATTCATTTAGCACAATATTGGTCATTTCTTGTAAAGTACGATTTTTCCTTTCTACCACGACATTTGATTGTGGTGTGTAAGGAGTAGAAAAGTTATGGCTTATACTGTGCTCATCACAGAACATTATGAAATCAGAATTGTCAAATTCTCTTCCTTGATCAGATCGAATATAAACAATAGAGCTTCTATGTTGATTTTGAATTTTCTTGCACAATACAGAGGAGTTTATCGCTTTATTTTTGAATTTTTGAAAATCAACCCATGTGAATTGTGAATAATCATCAACTTGGACTAGAATATAAACAACACCTCCCATGCAATGTTTAGGGATAGGACCTACCAAATCCATATGCAAGAGTTCTAATGGTCGAGAGGTTGATACTGTAAGTTTAGGTTTATGAGATGCATGTATTTGTTTACCTAATTTACAGGCTTCACATATGGTCTTTTAAAAATTTTAGTTTTGGAAGACCACGAACATATTTCGTAGAAGATATATTATTTATCAATTTCATGTTAATGTGTCCTAATCTACGATGCCAAATCCATGGATCGTCATTGACAGATACAAGACATTGTCTAGGTGTGAGTATGTATCTAAGTCACGTGTACACATTTTGACTTCTAGGACATAATAAAATCCATTTACTAGATTGATCATTTATTGAACAGTTGAGGACTGAAAGTTATTTTAAAACAATTGTCACATAGTTGACTAATAGATAGAAGATTGTACCCGAGTCCTGTGCCTAATTGAACGTTTGAGATTGTTATGTGTTTATTACCAACACTTCCTATTCTAATAACTTTACCTTTGTTGCTATCTCCAAAGGTTTCCTCACCACAATCTGTAGCTTGTAGATTGCTCAATTTTGTTTTGTCGCATGTCATGTGTCTTGAGCAACCGCTATCAAGGTACCATTTATTTTTACTAGAGTCAGTTGTGAGACATACTTGCAACATATATTAAGTTCACAAATTGATACCCTTTAATAAGGAGTCATTTGGGTAAGTTTTCCATTTTGTATAAGGATCATTTGTATTTTCATTTACAAAATTTGGTACAAGATAATAAGTTTTTGTAGACACAAATATTCTATGGGTAGCACAGGTCTATAAGATGCATGATTTACTCTTATCTTGAAAGGTTTTAATGAAAGTTTCTAGATAATCTTTCATTTTTCCGAAAGTGAAATTCTTTTCTTGTGATAATAGATGCAGTGTAAGTTCCTTTTGGCACCCAAATCATTTTTTCCTTATAATTTCCATTTTGGCTTTACACGAGTAAACATAATGACCATTCCTATTACAGTAAGAACATTTAGTAAAGGAAGATGTATGGCATTCCTTTTCTTTGCTTTTAAAGTGAGTCCTTTATCTTTTATCTTACTAGATTCTCCGATATATCCTAATCCTTCTTTATTAAAACCACATCTTTGTTGACTAAGCATAACATCAAGATTTTATTTTACTTTTGTAAATTTAATGACGGTTGAGTTTAAGTCATCACATTCTATAGTCAACAATTTGATTTATTAAAGTGGATTCTTCATTTTACTTTTCTACTATTTTTTGAGATGAATTTTCCTCAGTGTTTTAATTTCTTCACTAAACTCTTGATTTAGTGTTTGAGAATCTTCGATAAGAACAACAACAGTTGAATTTTCAACTTCAAGATTTCAATAGAAATAATAAGTGTTGAATTTTCTATTTCAAGATTTTTATTTATTTGTCTTAATTTTTTTAGTTCTTCCTTTAAAATAAGATTTTCTGAAGAATCATTTTCTAGTTTCTCATTTTCTTCTTTTAAGGTTTCATTAATTATAATTATATTTGAATTTTCTATTTCAAGATTTCTATTAGTCTTAATTAATTTTTCTAATGAAATTTTTAGTTTAACAAAATCTTCTTTAATAATTTCATTATCTTCATATAAACAATTATATGATTCTTGTAATTCATGATGTTCTTCATTTATATTTTCTAAATTATGTGTGACAAATGAATTACTAAGTAATTGATATTCTGAATTTACCTCAGATCTTGGTGATGAGTCATTGTCTGCCATTAAACATAAATTTGCGATTTCCTTGGTTTGTTCTGCATTCCTTCTTCATCACTTAGATCCCAGCTTTCCTCAGTTACTAGAACTTTGTTGTTGACCAGTTTTGGACAGTCCTTTTTGAAGTGTCCTGGCTGGTTGCATTCAAAACACGTATTTGAGATTTCATTTGAGTTAGCATTTCTGAAGTTGCTGTTAGTTTTAAAATTTCCTCCTGGTGCTTTTGGTTTGAAGGCTTTCTTGTTTCTGAAGTTGTTGAAGTTGTTATTTGCTTTCATAAATCTTTTGCCATATCTTCTTGTTTTGCTTTGGATTACTCTCCAAAGTTGTCTTGATAATAAAGCAACTTTGTTATTATCTAGACTCGGGAGTTCTTCATTCAACTCCTCATCGCTTTCTTGATCAACCAGTAAAACTTTGAAAGCGATTACTTTCTTTTTGAGATCGGTATCCGATCCTGCTTTTTCGACTAGCATGTCGACTTCGTGGGCTCGAAGATTTCCAACAAGGCTATCAAGAGGATATGCAGTTAGATCTTGCATGTTCTTGATGGATGTAACCTTCATTTTCCATACAGATGGAAGGACTTTGAGAATTCTTCTGTTTTTCTCATTTGTTGTGTAAGCTTTCCCCAGTTGTTTCAGTTCATTAATGATTATGGAAAAACGTGTTTTCATATCAATGATTTTTTCACCTTCTTCTAACTTGAAGCTCTCATACTCTTGAATTAAAGCATCTTTTCTGGTTTCTTTGATATAATTGATTCCTTCATAAATTACAATCAATTTTTCTCAGATTTCTTTAGCATTCTTGTAGTTGCTAACTCTTTTGTATTCTTTTTCTATAAGAGCACTGGTTAGCACTTGTTTAGCTTTGGCGGCTATATTCATAATCTCCTCATCTTCGGTGGTGAATTCATTAACATCTTTTTAAACGATCTTTTCACATTCAATTTTTGTGAGAATTTTTACACCTCGTTCTATTGCCAGCCAGATTTTGATTCCTTGTGACTTGGCATAGATCTTGAATATGTTCTTCTAGGTGGCAAGTTTGTGCCATCAAATAGTGGAGATCTAGACATTGATAGTCCTTCTCCTCAACCAGTAGCATTGTAGGACATAGATGGATCTACTTTTAGATATGTTTGTATTCACTTAACAAACAAATTAAAGAGCACCGTTTTTATACCAATTGAAAGTCGAATAATAATTTAGAAGGGGGTTGAATAGATTATTACTGTTTAAAAAATTATTTTAGGCCTTTTTGATTTTTTAGCAAATTAATTTAAAATGTCAAAAATTAATATGCAAGATAAGAAAGATTCAATCACACAATGCACAGAGATTTATCTGGTTCACAATTTACAGGTTGAGTATATTGTTATGTCCAGTTTCAAGCTCCTCTCGAGGATTTGACATCCTATTACTCCCAGTAATAAATGCTCCTTCAATAGGCGGAGAAGCCTTTACAATGTTTTAAATATTAACTTACAACTATCCACAACTAACTATCTCGGACAGCGAACTCCCAGCTCCTTCCTCAAGCTTAGTTGTACCTTCCTTTTGAGTTTAAAACTATTTTATGATCTGGTCTTGAAACAACAATCTCTTCCTTACCTCACAAGTACACTAAAGATCCAACTCTCAGCTGACCTCTCTAAGACTCTAGTCTTGGTCAAAGAATTTTTGTCTTTCTCACAAATACATAAAATAAACTAACTCTACCCTTTTCTTTTTTTAAAAAGATTTAGTTTTAACTTTGCTTCTAAGTAAGCAGATAAAGTTTAGTACAGATTTATAAAAGTTTAAATAACTTCTATAGTTGATACATATCAAATAAGTAGATATGCAGTTAAAGATCAAATATCAAATAAAAGTTCAAGATTTTTATGTGGGATACTGCCAAATAAGCAAATATGAAAATTGTTGCACTTTTATAAAGATTTTCTTTTCTTTTAATAAAGAATGTGTTTCTATGGATTAAACAGGTATAAAAAAGATTTTCTTTATAATTAAAGAGTGTTTCTATGATTAAACAAATAAATCCTTGACTAAGTCGCTCAATTTTATAATGAAACAAGTATCTTGTGAATAAGTAAGTTTGTGAGCAGGACACTTGTAATTACAGTTATCAAATATGACAAATTAATCAATTTAAATAATACTTGAAGAAATTTGTTTCACCCACGTATATATATATTATATTATATTTGATCTACGTTGTGAAAATTTGGCCACTTAGGATTTTAAAGACCGTTCGGAGAATTTCAGAGAAATAACATCCGAATTATATTGGCATCTAAGTACTGATCAAATTGTTTGTTTCACAATCTGATAAAAATATAAATATTTTTCAATATTTATATAATGCATCTATATCAATAAAAAGCCACTTAGGATTTTAAAGACCGTCCGGAGAATTTCAAAGAAATTATTTTCGAATTATATTGGTATCTAAGTACTGACTTTTTATATGATATTTAATAGATTAAATATAGATATATATAGATGTGTAACAATTATATATATATATATATATGAGTAAGTGTGATAAAATTTGTTTCACACATATATATTATATTATATTTAATCTATGTTGTGAAAATTTGGCCACTTAATATTTTAAAGGCAGTTTGGAGAATTTTAGAGAAATAACATCCGAATTATATCGGTATCTAAGTACTAGCCAAATTGTTTGTTTCACAATCTGATAATTATATAAATATTGTTTGTTTCACAATCTGATAATTATATAAATATTGTTTGTTTCACAATCTGATAATTATATAAATATTTTTTAATATTTATATAATGTATCTATATCAATAAAAAGCCACTTAGGATTTTAAAGACCGTCCGGAGAATTTCAGAGAAATTACTTCCGAATTATATCGGTATCTAAGTACTGATTTTTTATATGATATTTAATAATTAAATATAGATATATATATAGATGTGTATAACAATTTATCTTTATATATCTATAAGTAGATATGAGATAATATAAATACAACAATTCAATAACTTGTCTCGACTACTTTGACCAATTTTATCATCTTTCAAGAATTAGAACTTTGAAGTAGAAGATGGAGAGAAAGCTTTTGTAGAGAGAAAATGTAGGCAAGGAGATATAGCTTTTCTTTGCTTTGTAAATTGGTAAGTTAGTAATGAAGAAAAGAGTTCTTCTTTATAGAGTTTTGAAGTTAAGGGCAAAAAGGTAATTTTGAAATTTGTTTTTGAAAGCACCAGTCCGAATTGTATGGATGTAAAATGAAAGGTCCGGATTTCAACTTGGGCACACGGATTGGGCAACCAAATATTTGTGCAGCGATAATAACATGCAAACATTTAAATCCTTTCTCCTTTTCCATTACACACATACACATATGCACGGTTTTTACCCACATGCACTTGTAATATATATATAATATATATATATACATATACGGTTTTCTTCTCCAGTGAACCTTAAACAGTGAATCAAAAGCGAACCGGCTATAGCGACGGTTCGAACCGTTGCCATAGCTATGTCGTAGTCTTTGTATGCTATAGCGACGGAAAAAAATCTATATAGCCGGTTCGATTTTGGTTCACTATATATATATATATATATATATATATATATATATATATATATATATATATATATATACAGAACCGATCAGGTGAGGGCTCCCTTTGTTAAAATGCGGACCTTTTTTTTTGTTTTTTTTAAAACAACTAAAAAATATATTTAATATTTTATGGAACTGATATTTTTTTCATAATATAATGTTTTGGGCGTGATTTGAATACCTATACCAAAAAATGGTGGTACAGTCTGCACAGACTGTACAGACCTGTTTTGTTATACGTATCCAAATCACATCCAAAACACTGTATTATGAAAAAAATTCAGTTCCATAAAATATTAAACTTTTTTTAAGTTATTTTTAAAAAAAAATCAAAAAAAAAGTCCGCATTTTAACAAAGTAAGGGAGCCCTTACAGGAACTGGACCCTATATATATATGTATATATATGACATGGGATTTTTCTTTTTGCCCAAAGAGAATTTTTAGACAATCATTCTTTGAAAAGAATAGGAATCTCCTTGCCTTAGGAAATGTTAATATTTGAATTTATTTAATTAACACTTGATATTTAATTTATCAAGGTCAACCAAAAATAAATTCAGTTTTTAGGATGAAAAATATTTTTGATAGGAATAAAATAGGATATTTAAAAATAGTTATATAAAGTCCTATGGAGAAGATTCTACCTATTTTAATTTTTAACCTATTTACTAAATTTGTTATCATCAAAATAAAAGTGATCAGTTTGGAGACTTATCAATCATTCTCATTAAACTCTTGATACATGCGATGAACATATGCAGCAGACTTATAATTTTCATTGCTCAAAGTAATCTTCATTCTCATCTCAACATGCAAATCATGAATGTGATGCGCAAAAGACTCTGCACACTCACTAGCCCTATATGTAATGGGAGGAGTTAAATCAACAGGTTTTCTAACTTGATAACCAGTGTAAGCTTGAAAAGTTGAACAATTAACTGAGCTATTATATGCAAACTCAACCATAGGTAAAACCTTATCCCATGTAGACACATGATCGACCACAGGACCACGTATCAAATCACCTAGACTTCTATTAACAACATCAGTCTGACCATCAGTGGATGATATGCAGTAGAAAACTTAAGCGTGGTGTTAAGTTTTTTTTCCAAAGAGTTTTCCAAAAATGACTCTTAAATTTCGCATCTCTATAAAAAACTATAGTCAATGGTAACCCACACAATCTCACTACCTCAGTAAAAGAAAATCATGGCAATATGTGAGACATCAGTTTTGCTGCAAGGAATAAAATGTGCCATCTTAGTGAAATGGTCAAATACTACAAAAACTGAATCATGACCACTCTGGGTCCTCGGTAACCACACGACAAAATCCACGCTAAGATCTTCTCAAGGTGTATGAGGAACTAGAAGTGGAGTGTACAAACCCGTGTTCTGCTTCCTACCCTTAGCAGTCTGACATGTGCGGCACTCAAAAATAACATGAGCTACATCCCTCTTGAGGCTATGCTAAAAGAACCTATCATCAACAATGACAATTATCTTATCTCGACCAAAGTGTCCAACTAAACCTCTCACATGAAACTCCCACAATAAATACTCACGCATCAATGTAGTAGGAATAAACAAGCGGGTTCCCTTAAAAAGATACTGTAGGGCAACATAAATGTTTCTAAAGTCTCGACAAGTAGGGTACTCCTAGATAATGCGTTCAAATTCCACAACCTTCACTCTTAAAGTTAACCTGGATGGATACCTTACTCAACGCATCGACAACCACACTCTCTGTCATGCTTAAGGACAAAAGAATACTCCTGGATAAACTTTACCCACCTAGCGTGTCGATGACTTAGTTCCTTTTGGGAGCTAATATACTAGAGTGGTTGATGATCGGAGTAAAGAACAAACTCCCTATACAACAAATAATGTAGCCAATACCTAATTGCCTGGACTATAGCATAAAACTTCCTATCATAGGTAAACTACTTTTACCGGGCCTCATTCAATTTCTTACTAAAGAACGCTATATGATGACCCTCTTGACTAAGCATTCCCCCTATCCCTACGCCTGAAACGTCGAATGCTACCTCAAACACTTTACTAAAGTCTGGTAGCACGAGAATTGGTGCCTATGTCAACCTTTTCTTGATTTCGACTAAGGCTTAAGGCTTTGGTAGCCAATTTTGACCAAACGAACTCTCCCTTTTTCAAACTATTAGTGATGGGAGCCATAATGGTACTAAATCCTCTAATGAACCTCCAATAAAACGTAAATAGCCCATGGAAGCTTCAAGCTTCGTGAATATTGGAAAGTTCAGGCCACTCATTAATAGCTTTTACTTTCTCGGGTCGGCAGAAACCCCCTCTTTAGAGATCACAAACTCGAGGATAATGACCGACTTCTGTACAAAAGAACACTTATTCAAATTAACATAGAGTTTCTCATGTAGAAGAACTGCTAGAATCTCTTGCAAGTGAAGTAAGAGCTCATCTCAGATTTTAGGATGTCATCAAAATATACCACTACAAACTTGCTTATGAAAAGACGTAACACCTGATTCATAACTCTCATAAATGTGCTGAGTGCATAGGTTAAGTCAAAATGTAAGACTAACCACTCATAAAGTCCGTCTCCTATCTTAAAGGCAGTCTTCCACTCATCTCCCTCTCAGACGCGGATTTGGTGGTATCCACTCCGCAGGTCTATTTTGGTGAAAACATGAGCCACAATCATCATATCTAGCATGTCATCAAGCCTAGGTATAGGAAACCTATACTTGATGGTGGTTTTATTTATGGCTCGGCTATCACAACACATTCTCAAACTCCCATCAGCCTTAGGGGTGAATAAGTCTGGGACGGCACAAGGGCTAAGACTCTCTAAGAAAGCCCTTCCTTAACAACTCACCTACCTGTCGTCATCTCAGTCTGCTTTGTGGGATGCATCCTATAATGTGGCAGGTTAGGTAAAGAAGACCTCGGAACATGGTCAATGGCATGCTAGATGTCCCTAAAAGGTGGTAACCCATTGGGCAACTCAGTAGGCATAACATCAGCAAACTCATGTAGAATCTGCCTAACATCACTAGAAATTTCTCTAGTACTCTGCTCAGGAACATCTCTCACCTCTCTAGCTACCACCACCTACACAACCTTTTCCTCCAACATACTCCGCTCAAACTCTTTTTTATTATAACTATGGAGTGATTTGGTTTGTTGGGTAGGTAAACTAGTCTCCTTTGGTTGACTCTTGGACGACACTCAAGATCTCATAGGTGCTAATGATATTTTCTACCCCTTGTGTGTAAAAACGTGTTTGTCCTCCCATAATGAATCACATCACGATCATATAGCCAAAATTGTCCTAGTAGAATGTGTGCAACATCCATAGGAAGGACATCACACCAAATACTCTCCTCATAGCCCTGAAGGTGGATCGACACTAGACATCTCTTTGACACATGAATGGATGTCTTGTTGACTCAGGCGACGCTAAAAGACTTGGGATGTGGTTCTGCCTTCGTCCGTAGTAAGGTGGACTTGGCTATTACCCCCATCGATGATCAACTTAGAAGAGACACCACTTAATTTGTTGTAGGTCTAAAATATGGTTGTTCTCCAATCATTCTCTTTCCTATAACTTGTGAAAACGCATCTCATGACACCTGCCTTAATACATATCTCCTCTAGGTGCTCATCAACCTGTTCGTGCGAGTCATACTCACCCTCGACTTCATTCCCGACAATATCCACCTCTTCTTTTGAAGTGTCCCCTACTATTGTTTCCCGTTGGCGATTACGATTGAGGCACTCAAAAGACTTTTGCTCTAACCCTTAGCACATAAAGCACCTCTCATGGGCAACAAACATATTCATGGTTGTTAAGTCGCCAACTAGTCGTCCAGTCGTGTTGGGCAGCACAGAGTGAGGGCTCGACTTGGGGCCTGCTGCTTAGTCGAATGACTTGGTTGCTAGGCGTCGCAAGTCGTTGCCTTGGCGACGTCTTAGACACTTTGCAATCAAGTCGCGCAACTTAGTAGCTGGTTCATTTTTTTTAAAAGTCGATCGAATCAACAAAGGAAGAGAGATTAGCCCTAAAACTCCAGCCCTAACAATTGCGACCACAATCGGCTGTGAATTAGAGAGAAAGAAAGGAGAGATTAGCCATGCTACTGCGAATCCGATGTAACTAACGAGTCGTAACTCCCTTCTCTTCCGAGGTTCGCTTCAGCCTTCAATTGCTCTAGGTGAAGCTGATAAGGTCTGCTTTGCTTGGCTTTTGTTTATTCGTTAAGTATTTTGTTAACCCACTAATAGGACCCACTAGTTAAAGAGCAGGTAGCCCATGTTATTCTATCCATTCATGTAAATGAGACACCTGTTACTTGGCAAACAAAGCACTCAACACACATAATAATGAATGATGTATAGTTGTATATTACTACTGTACTAAGTATTATATATTTTATATATATATAGTTTATATGAATATTATATTATATGCATGATAAATAAATATTATTATTATATATGTAATAGAATAAATTAGTATTATATGTTTTATTATTATACTTTATTATATTAGTATAATATTATATTTATCTTTTCACTTATATTATAAAATATTTATTTATATTCATGAAATATAAATTTAATATAATCAATAAACATATTTATTTATTATTAATGAAAATTAAATTTAACATAATAAATATTTTAACTTTCAATTTCAATTTTTTTGCAAGTGATTTAATTTTTAAGTGTTTTATTTTACTATTGAAGTTAAATTTACCAATGTATGTACTTGTTATATATGTTCAAGTATATGTTTTGAGTCTATGAACTGTAATGTAGTGTTAGTTATATATAATATATTCGTAAGTAATTTCTTTTTTGTTTAGTGTACCAGTGAATTGAGCTATATATATAATATTTATTTATAAAATGCACATTGTAAATAATTCATCTCTTTATGGACGATTAGTCGGACAACTAGTTGGGCGCCTAGTCGACTAGTCGCTTAAGCGGTCGGCCACCGACTCGTCTCGACTTAGCGCTTTAACAACTATGAACATATTATTACCCTGATGAAAGTTGTCATACTGCTCCATTAACCTATCAGTATGTCCTACGGGTAATTAATATTGCTTTAGGCGAGTTCTCCTCCCCCCAATGCCTGATAGGTGGCTCACCTAGACGTTCTAAGTCTCTCAATCCCTGATCAGGATAAACTGGCCAATTTCACCAATTTCATTTTGGCGAATCACACTTTCCTATCCTCAGACATTTCATATCAGTTAAAATACTTCATACTAGACAACCAATCAAAGAATGCATTGGGATAAAATCTACTGTCAAACTCGGGTGCATTTGCCTTGGTTTTCCTATAGTCATCTTGATAAGGATCATGCCTAGAATGTTCATGGTGCCTAACATGTGGACTTTCGACATTCCCAGTCCCATTATTCCCCTGAGGTTCCACTGTAGGCTGTCTTTGTTCAATGTGTGATCCAATCATTCATTTAACCTAGTTGTGTAACTATGGCCACTAATTGGTCTTGAATTTCTTCTAAAGCTGCTTGGGTGTGTGTAGTCATGATGCAAATGCAAAGCTGAGACAATATAGAAATTTAATTAAAGCAAATTAAAATTATAAAACTAAGCCTATGTAATCGCAATCTCAAAAACTACTGATAATAACCGAATAATATGCAATTGGATGGAATAATATGCAATTTTAAAAGAACAAATCCAAAACAAACTTTCAAAAATTTTAGAACTATTAAATGAAGGAAATGCAAGTGATTAAATATTGAAAATCTGAATATTCAAAATGAAATATTTACTTTTAACTTATAGACCTAACTGATTAGAAAGTGTGAGACTAGGGTGAAAAGTGTTAAGTTTAAAAGTTTAGGGCTCTTTATGTAAGAAACAAGGGTGAAAATGTAAACTAATAAATTGTGGGATAATATTTAAATGGAGAGCGGAAGTTTGGGGTTCTAAAAGGTAATTTGCAAGGCTTTTTAATTTAAATTAGGAAAGTTAGGGTTACCTCCCTATATTTTCAAAACAACGCAACAACATGATATTTTGCTTTTTTTTATGAGTAGTAACTCCGGCAATAAACAGTACTCTGATGAACAGTAACTCCGACGATGATTAGTACTCCAATGAATAGTAACTTTATTTTTTTGAAAACCCAACATCTCCCAAAAAGTAAGAAATTGATGGAGAAACCAAGCTTTGATACCAATATGATGTAGGACGAAAATTGATGAACAAATAATTAATTGGAAGTGGTAAATCAATAAGGAAAATTAAAAGAACTAGTGTGATCCAACTATAGAAGAACCACTACCTCTAGGGTTTCCCAACCACAGTAAAGAGGAGAAGTATTGATCACAACCAATAATTAGATAATTTCAATATCAAAGTGTAACGAGTCTGACATGACTTAGAAGCATATTTATAAGAAATAAACTTTAATAATCCTAAGCCCAGTAACAATTGGGTCTCTAAATAAATAACCCAATACTGAAATAAACCAATAAATAAGAAGTCCAACAAACTAAATAAATAAACAACTGATAAATAAATAACTAAATAGCGAATTATCCACGACGACGACGTCTCACGGATCGATCCCTATCAAATATGATCACATTTCAGATTTAAGCTCAAGTGACCATATCATCAGCATTCAAAGATTAAGTAACCACAACTTGTAATGATCTAACGAATGACATTATAGCATTTTCCACTTGAAATTACTATGTTGTATAGGTGTTGATTTTGTGTTCTCTAAGTTTCCAGCATGAATGCATGGTAAATTTCTGCCAAAAGTACATTATTATTACTTGCTAAATTCTTAAGTGTCAAAGTTTGACAATGGTTCATGTTTTCTGCTCATCAATATATTCTGCATTGTTTTTGTATGACATATGAATAAGATTAGTGTGTCACATATTTTCCTCATTGTAGTCCTAGACCTTTACTACCTAATACTTATGCAAACCTTAATATGGGTTATAAAAATGTCAAAATGGGACTCCTAGAGTCTTGGTTTATGATTTAGATAAAAGGATACTTGTGTAAATGGAATAAACCTTTTTGTTTTATATGGTTTTTTAAATGTAAGTTCTAAATGTGTATAATTTGTCTATGTGAATATTTATATGAAGGCTTTTCTTTTTTTGTAATAAAGATTTTATAACTGAAGTAACAAAAGAGAGAAAGAAAAAAAATGACTGTGCATGTGAAGAGGGCATTGTGCGGAACTGGACCCACTGAACGAAGAAGGATTCACAAATCTCCATTTTCTTTCCAGGGTAAAATTTCATTCCAGCTAGAGAGACGTATGAAATGGAAAACTTAGAGGAAGAATTTCTTGCAGAAGAGGAAATAGATCAAATTAACAGTCTTCCTGATGATGTTCTTCTATTGATTTTCAACAAGTTGTTGGATGCTAAATGCCTCTGCAGATGTTACAGTGTCTGCAAACGTTTCTCTTTAATCATTTCCCACATCCAATCAGTTTGTCTGACAATGCCATACCATAACAATACCAGTTGTCCCAATTATCATAACCATCCCAGACAAGACATGAATTTGCCTACAAAAGTTTTTGGTTTTCTTGTAGATAATTTCTTCTCCAGGCCGTTTAGATACCTCAACCAAATTGTCAATCGCCAAAAACTTCCTCCCCTTCCATTTAACTTGATTTCATTTCGGTCAGCCACAGGTTTTTTAAAAAAAATTAAATCCATTCGCAATCTTCACCTTGAGGTGCCTTCCTTGTATGGTGGAGACTCAGTCCTCAAATGGTACGGTGTGTTCGGTAAAGGGTCCAGTTCCTGCATCATTCTGTTTGCAACATCCTTTCATGAAGAGAATACCAAAGAATATGAGGTTACTACCAATCTGGAGTGGCTGACTTTGACAAATGAGTTGCTTAGATCGCGAGTTGAGTCAGCAAGCCAGCGATTTAGGGAAGCTCAATGGAGGCACCACATATACATCATCTGGTTGAAGATCATGGTAAACTGGAGAATGCAGTCATAACTGATTTGAAGAAAGAAGGGAAAGTTTGTTTGGGAGAAAAACAGATTCTTGATTTGCGTGATGCAAAACACTTGACACGTCCACCCTCGGGGTACATGAAGGTGTTGCATGCTCCTGTCTTACAGCTGCCATTATCCGGATACATAATGGAGGCTGCAACTGTGATCGTGATCAGGCCTATTGACCTGCAGCAGCCGCAGCAGCAGGAAGGTAATGATGTTTTATATACTTTGATGGAAAGGGCTTTTGAAGACGAAGAGTTGGTTTTCAGGGAAGCTGTCAAACTGATTTATGAGAATCATGAGGATAATATTATCACTTTGGATATCAATCTAACCTGACTTTCGTGATGTGTTTTTTCATTTTCTAGTTCTCTTTTTTTTTTTCTTGAAAATGTTGTTCATTGATGAGAATGTATATTTTGAAGATATTAATTAATGTGATTATTTTCTCTACATACATACTGATATTCAAACATAGGTTGTCTCTCATAGACATAACAATATTGTTGTGGCTACAGTTTATATCTTTTTTTCATATTTGATTTGGCTATGGTTTAATGGGCGCGATTATAGCATTTTCCATACACATCAGTGATTGCGACAAGGAAAATTATAGGTAAGTAGACAATTTTGTCTAGTTTATCTAAACAAAGTTTTACAACCTGTCAATACTCATTGACAGGTTGTACATTATAACCAACTTATGATTTGCCTAGATAAAATTGTTTAGTTACCTAACATTGCTCATACAGTATTGATAACTCATGCAAAGCACAGGTTAGTTCTTTGTCTTCACCACTGGATCATTTCGTGGCGTAATCACCGTTTTGAGTAGAGATACAATTTCTTCCTTAACAATAGCTCTTCCTCTCCATTTTTTTTGTTCTCCAAATTAATTTGTTGATTTAAGGATCGATGTGGTTAAGGAATGAACAAAATAATAGAGCTATGTATAAGCATAATTAGGTTGATGGCATTCTTCACAAACGTATATATGGGTATCTCTTGTTAAATGAATGTATTTAAACAATTAAAGGCTGTCTTTTAATTTTATATGAGTGCATGCACCTAATAAAATTGGAAATTAGGTCCCTATCTATAATCCAAAAAAAAAATAGGAGATTTTTTTTATGGACGAGTGTGGAATGTTTAAAGTCATTAAAAAATCATCCAAATCATTCACTAGTAGTTTTATGGAAAAAAAATTCTTAAAAAAATCAAAAACTCTGTGGACATGGAAATTGAAATTGAAATTTTATTTATTTGTATTTTGACCCTTAATGGTGAGTAAAAATATAAATAGGTGAAGTTTAAATACACTCATGTCCAATTTTCATATCCACCTAGAAGAGCTCTAAAAAAATTGCTTACAAAATGATGTGGTTGGTTTTGGTTGTGGTTGTTTACTATCACTAGGCTCAGCCATATATGGTGGATGATCCACTAATTACACTCAGCCACATCATTTTGTAAATTAGTTTTTTTAAGTTTTTTTTAACCCGGTAGCAACACTCCCAAATCAGAACCATCCAAATCTAAGTTACATTACATGTAATTTATCTCTTTACGGACTTTTATATATAAGTGATAGATATGCGGTGCTACTAGAAGAGTAGAAGGAAAGCTTGCGAACGGTGCTGAAAAAATGTTAATTTCAGCAATATTTAGCTTTGTAATTTCTTTCACTAGCTAGGGAGTTTGTGCATGTAATTTAATTCATCATTCCTATTGCAAAACAGAATTGCCAGGCTGAAGCTTCAGTTGGAGATGGAGGCTCAACTCAATATATGTCTAAGCCGTTTTCCTCCGGCATTCAGTGACTAGTGTTTTAAAAATTGCCGTCTAAATCAGCTTAAACGTTACACGGTTCTCTACCATTTCGATTGGTTGAATGCCTAAGCCCCTGCCTTGGTAAAATTAGTCCTCTATTCCATCAATTTAGTGCATGTTTGGTTTGGGACTTCTAGAATTTTGGGGTTTTGAAATTCAAATGATTTATTTGTCTGTATAAGTTTATTCTAAACACAACTTTTAAAACTTACAAAAGCATCTTTTAAGCCCTAAACGCACCACACCATTTTTAGTGTGGTGTAAGGCTTAAAAACATAATTATCAGAATGGTTGGTTCCACTAGTTGAACTGTGAACGGACCTCAGACCGGTTTGATTTGTTATATTTATCGAATATGCATGTGAAGAATCGGAATGTTTTTTCGATAAATCACTGAATCGAACGGCTTCATAAAACCGAACCGGTTCATCTTATATGGCTACTCCATTTTTGAAACTAAAAAAAATATTACCTCTACGGCAATGATGGAGAATATGAGAAATTATAAATTTGTCGGTCTTTCATGTGGTACGACAAAATAAGAAAGAGGGTTTGGGTTTGAGAGAGAAGTGGAGAGGTGTAATACCTCAGTCTCACATCAAAAGATTTAAAAAAAAATTGTCTGTTTATAAGAAATTAAGTTACTAGTAATAGTGTTTTTTGGGTAAGCTTATGGTGAGTTAAGATGACCTAAGAAGTTACTATTAAATCAGTAATTTAAAATTTTATTTGGATGAATTTAATTCGATTCGGACTTAAGATTTGATCCAAAATTTATTTCGGATTTTATTTGGAGAGAGAGAAAAGAGAGGAGAGGACTCCGAAAACTTTTAATAAAAACATATGGGCAGAGGAAAGTAAAAATAGTTTAATAAAAATAATGTAAGGAGGTTTATTATAAGGCAAGCGATATTTTCACAATAATTTTTGATATTTTCACACTCAAAGTGTCGTTTTAGATGTAAAAATTGTCGTTATAGGATCTATAACGACATTTTTCGTGTGAAAATATCAAAAACTGTTGTGAAAATATCATTTCCCTATTATAATTATACTACTATATCTAAGAAAGAAATGGGTCAAGAATGTGTGGCTATTAAAGCTTCCAAGTTTCCAATGTGTATTTATTGACATTATGACTCCTTCCCTTATTATAATTATACTACTATATCTACGAAAGAAGGCTTAAATATGAATTAGTACCCTAAATTATATGTCATATTTCACTTCGGTGATCTACATTTCAATTTTGTCAATTAGATAATTAAACTATTAAACTTTTCCAATTGCAAAAAATTGAACATGCCACGTCAGAAATTGCTGACGTAGCAACTTATGTGGGGCCTTAGGAAACTGGTGTGGCAAAAAAAAAATTAATCATAAAATAAACAAATCTGATTTGGTGTGGGTAAAATGGTCAAATAACAAATTATATAACATAACTAATTAATACAAAACAAACAATATTATGATTAAAAAACTTTTTTTTTGCCACACTAGATTCATAAGGCCTAACGCAAGTTGCCACGTCAGCAATTTCTGACGTGACATGTTCAATTTTTTGCAATTGAAAAAGTTTAATAGTTTAATCATCTAATTGATAAAATTGAAAGATGAATTACCGAAGTGGAATATGACATAATTTAGGGTACTAATTCATATTTAAGCCAAGAAAGAAATGGGTCAAGAATGTGTGGCTATTAAAGCTTCCAAGTTTCCGGTGTGTATTTATTGACATTATGGTATCCAAGCGGCAGCTTTTCTACTACTCCCTTCATTCCTTAATATAGGTCGTTTTAGGATTGTGCACAAGTATTAAGATAATGATTGTATAGCATTAACTATAATATCAATTGTCTATATTGCCCTTATATTGGAAGAAGAGATTGTTATTTATTGGACAAAAAATAGTGAGAGAACCAAAGTTACATTTAATACTTGGGGTAATATTGGAAACTAAGTAATTAATGCTTACTTGAAATTCTCAAACAACTTATATTAAAGAACAAAAATATTTTTCTAAAACGACTTATATTAATGAACGGAAGGAGTATTATGAAATGCAAAGTATCCAGCTGATACTTATAGTTCTTTCTTGTTTTTATATACTCCTTCTCACAAAGATATTTAAAATACAATAAAATTTTGTCAAATGAATTTTTTTTAAATTACACAACTTAAATTTCATAAATTATATATATAAAAAATTAGAGTATTTAGGTAGTGTACTACTTTTTTATAAAAAAAATTATTAATTTATTTACATGGAGTTTATTGTACTTAAAAGTGGAAGTTATTTGTATTATCTCCTCTACTTTGATTATGTTTTTTAATTTGTGTGAAAAATACATTTAAAATATTTTTTATGAGAGAAGGATTATGTAATAGTGTAAGCTTATTATAGAAATTATATCTTACAACAACAATCTTAATGAACAAATTTTATTATAACTAGTCTTAGATTTGTACTTTGTAATTATCTTATTAAAAATAATGCTTCTACGAAAACTGTAATAATTTACATATATTATTAATATTTTAGTCATATATAAATATTTATTATTATTTAAAAATTAAAAATCCGGTTTAATCGATCCAACCAACGGTTCAACCTGTTGAACTAGTAAACCACTGAACCGATACTATGACGCACCCAAAATAAATTCACACAATCCATTCTGAGTCGTTCAAATACAATTTTCTTATTTACAACTATTAAACTATCGTGCAAAATACGCAACACAAATACTGTGAGTTTCAATACAAATATTGTACCGACACCCAACTTTAAATTCTTAATACAATTATTGTCGCTCTATTTAATAATGTATTGAGATACTTCTACAGTTTCGGACCATCACTCCATTTTTTGGCTAGTCCCAACTACACTCTCATTTTTGAGAAGAACAATGGAACAAAAAGAAAAAGGGTGAGCTCAAATAGCTCAGTAAAGAATATTATGATTGAGATAATGAAGAATAAATTATCTTTAGCTTTCAACAATGATAATCAGAGATTTAAAAATAATGTAAGTTTTCAACAATAACTGCAGCGAAACAAACAATACATTAGAGGAGTCAAGTAGATCATAATGTCTACTATCTTCTACGATTTAAAAGTTTATCATCAATATTTTATCCTAGTAACACCAATCAACAGTTCATGTTCATAATTATGCAAATCAACAGTTTATCTTTGCACTACGGGCTAAAGATATTCATTTGTACCACCATTTGTCATAATCATGTCAAACACCAATCCATTTGTGCACTACGGGCCAAAGAGAAATTTCACCACAAACATTCTTCTGTAACACCAAATGTAATGATTATACCAATACACAATTCTTGATCATAATCATACCAATCAACAGTTCATCTTTGCACTATGGGCCAAAGAGAACTCTTCACCATAATTTAAGTCTAAGGATTATGACAATGATATACAGGATGAATAGAAACAATAAGATCAATAATAAATATTAGCGATTTGTAATTTAATTTATCCAGAGTCTAAGAATGTCCAAATTGTCAACATGATATCCAAAAATTCGATTAGAGTTCAAGAATAGAATAAATAAGGGTCACAATTCAACAATAATGTGTAAAACGCAATAAGAAGATTCAAGTGAAAATATATTAGATGAAGTGCAAACTATTAAGGAAGTTCTAAATAATTTAGGCATTTTCATCGTTTAACGAAAAAGTTGTAGAAACGAATAACAACTTTTTACCATAATATAGAGTATGAAAGAAAATGATATCCATTACGAGTATAAAAGAAAATTGTGACGCCCCCAAAACAGGTATATATCACTCATCTTGAGTCACCAAATACATGGTACATAAATTAAATACAAACTTAATTATACAACTGTCGGGTAATATACGACAAAACACAGCTGAGAGTTTAAATAAGAATATTGCCTTCTAGACAATATCCACACTCAATGGAGTCCTCATTACATTTATTGTCACACTATTTAACAGAATAATGAGGACTACTAATGTTATCATCTGGACCGTCACTCCGTTCCCCGACTAGTCCCAGCTATATTCTCATTTTCTGAAGAGAACAATGAAAGCAAAGGGTGAGCTCAACTAGCCCAGTAAGAAATATTATGACTAAGATAATGCATAATAAATTATCATTAGCCTTCAATAGTATAACAACTGATAGAATACAATGGACAACAAGTTTTAGATCAACAACTGCAGCGGAATAAGTAATCCATTAGAAGAGTCAAGTAGAGCATAAAATCTACTATTTTCTATGATTTAAAAAGTTTTTTCATCAACTTTATCGCTGAGACTCAGCTTAATAAATAAAATCGAATCATCCCTGCACCACGGCCAAGGATATTCATGTAATCATCAATGGTCATGATTATACCGAATAATCCCTGGTCATAATCATACCAACAACTGTCCATCAATGAACTACAGGCCAATGAGGATATTTACCACATCATTCGTTACATTACGGTCATGATTATACCGAATAATCCCTGATCATAATCATACCAAGTCCATCTATGCACATAAGCCAAAGATGACTTTCATCACAGTATAAGCATGAAGATGATGACAATGACATAATAATTCAATAAAACAAGTTCAAGGATAAATTTTAAAGATTTATAATTTAATTTATCCAGAATTCAATAACGTTCAAATTGTCAACATGATACTGCTTTGTAGATTAAAATTCAAGAATAATATTCATGTACCAAAAATAATTTGGACAGAAAAGAAATATATTTTTCGGGTGAATCGTACCCCGAGAATAGGACTTCGTGAATAGTACCCCGACACGAAAAGTTTCCCGAATACCTGAGTGAATAATAATAGAGTAAATAGTAATTAGGTGAATAGTAACCCATGAATAGTAACTCGTGAATAGTACTTCGGGACGAAAAGTGTCCCGAATACCCGAGTGAATAATACTATAGTGAATAGTAACTGTGTGAATAGTAACTCGTAAAAGAAAAATATTAAAGAAAATGATATTCAATGACGAGTACAAAAGAAATGATATCTCATACGAGTATAATAGAATATATACGAAACTGCAAATGGATTTTCACCCGCCATGCGGTAATCCACGTAGTCAGATCATTTCCATAATTTAATAAGGAATGAATACGAATGATCATTCATCATGCATGCGGTAGTCCACATAGACAGGTTATTCCAACAGAATAATAAAGAATGGAATAACAAAAGAATTCACCATGCATACGATTGACCGCACAGACAGGTTATTCCAACAGAATAATAAAGAATGGAATAACAGAAGAATTCACCAGGCATGTGACAGACCACACAGACAGGTTATTCCAACAGAATAATAAAGAATGGAATAACAACCCTTACGAGTATTGAAAGAAAATAACTCTCTTCATGAATACGAATGAAATAATACCCCTTACCTTAGAAGAAAACTAGATACTAGAATAGTGAAGTAGCAGACTTCGCTTCTTCTTTCTCTCTATAGCTTCTCTCTCTATAGCTTCTATCTCTATAATTGCTCTTGTGAGACTTAGTGAATTGGTGAGAATGAAGGAAGAATAAGCTTCTATTTATAAGAAAATATAGTTTTGATAATTGCACGTTTTGGGGCTCGAAATATTACAGTATAATACCTTCATCTTTTTTTTTCATTTTTAATTTAGTCCTGTAAGTATTATCAAACTTGCACCACCTCCCCAAATAGTACATCTTGTGAATCAATAGTATAATCGTGTAAAAAAATAATTACAGTGTAGTACCTTCATCTATTCCTCCATTTTTAATTTAGTCATTCAAGTATTATCAATCTTGCACCAATTCCCCTAATAGTAAATCATGTGAATCAATAGTACACACATGTGAACACATAGTTATAAGCATGTGAATTAATAACAATTAATTGCTCATTTATCCGGTTAATTACCAGATTGGTCAATATAACCTCCAGACATCAATTATTATCGAAATAAATGTCGATTTCCACTAACACTAATAATTCCCACACAATGGAACTATCAATTTCATCTTTAATCAACAAGAACTTATTCGTCATTAATATTATAACTCACAATATTTAACAACCAGGTCGTTCCCAGGAAAGAGGGGGCTTTCCAATAAGGATTTTTTCTTATTGGCACGCAATTAGGTAATCAAACCTCTCCTTGACAGAACTTCTAGACATTGTCAATAGTGCAAATAATAATATGAATAAATTTGTCGTCTCAATTATTGATTTAATAATATAAAATATTAATACTGTGCCAATAATTGAATCAATAATATGAGAGATATGATGCAGCAATTACTGTAGCAATAATTGAGTATAACTGAGTGACTTCTTACGTAAGCATCAATAATGAATATCGTGTGCTACTATGCAACCACACGTATTACTGTACTTTTACTACCGGGTAGTTCAACAGTTTTAACGGTAACACTTTCGCTGTTATTTTTATAAAAAGATAATTCTGTCATTTTCTAACTACGACAATACTTTCATTATGGGGTCCACCAATGATTGTGCCGTCGTATGGATATTCCCTGTTAAAACGAATATTTCCCGACCAATCGAATATTATATAACCACTTATTTACTTTGCAAAAAAAAAAATTAACATTTCACCCTTAACTTTAACCTTTTATCACTTTAACCATTTACGAAATAAAATAATAATTATAAGAAATTTGAATACTTTCATTTCATAAATTTCGGGGTCTTACGATCTCCCCTCCTTATGAAATTTTGCCCTCGAAATTTACGTACGTACCTGGTATGCCAAAAAGGTGAAGATACCTCGACAGATTCTAACTCTTGAGGTATAACCTTTGACTATCGAATATGATCCTTCTTATCCAAGATTTTAATACGTACCTCCTCATACGTTAAATCTTCTGCTATTTTTTCTAATTCCAATTCAATAATGTGTGTTGGGTCGTCCACATATTTACGTAATATCGATACGTAAAAAAAATGTTATGAACGCGCAACATACTTGGCGGTAAAACGAGTCTATAGGCCATAGTTCCTACTCGATCGAGGATTTCAAATGGGAAAATTAAATCGAAAGTTGAGATTTCCTCTATTCATCGACTCTTGCTTCAAGAATAACGCCTTCTTGAACCTTCTTCTTCATATTCATCAGCTCCAAGTGTGTAGTTTGAGCGGCTTTAACTTTATCGATTAAAGTCGATTCTAATCATATATTCGTTATCTTCACGTGGGTCCCTAGAGTCTTTAACTCTATCTTCATCATTTGTAAGTTATACGAAATGGGTCTTTGTGTTAACAACATCGCACTCATAAATGCATACGATCTACTACTCAACGCATCAGCTACCACGTTCGTTCTTCCACGATGATATTGAATGGTATGGTCGTAATCTTCAACAGCTCGAGCCAATGTCTTTGGCACATTATACGATCGTTTTAGGTAAAGAAATATTTGAGGGTTTTAGAAATGGGTTTTTGTAATAGGGTCAATACAAAATTCGATTTCACGCTCTGGGGTATAGGCCAGGAAGTCTTTAGAGAATACGTCAGCAAATTTATTAAAAATAGAAATATCATTCAAAACTGTAACTCTCATCCAAGACTTGGATAACACATGTAATGAAGGTTTCTCCTAACGGAGTTCAACCGATAAGCCAAAGTCTAATTTCTCCGGAGTCAAATTTAAACGTTGAGTGCAAGTAGGAGAAATAAAAGAATGGGTAGAACCGATATCAAATAAGGTATAGACTTCGCTAGAGTTTATAATTAGCTTACCCGTGATCACCTCGTTCAGATTCCTCGCTTTTTGGGAGGTTACGACAAACGCTCTCCCTTGAACTATCAGTTTTGTCTTGTCTGGGATGGCCTTTGATCCCTCCATCCCAGCTGGACTTGACTTTGGTGCACGAAAAAATCGGGCAAGGTGACCTTCTCTTCCACAATTGTAACACGTTTTGGACTTCTGCGCACAGTTTGGACTGATGTGTCCCTCCCCTCCGTATTTGAAGCATATGATAGGTGGTCGTTCTCCTTCCTTAACAATGGGTGTTGGTGCTGACGTCTTTCCATCATTATTGAATCTCCTCTTCTTGAAATGTCAATTCTTATTGTCTTGGCCATGATTACCACCGAAGTGGTTACCATTTCTGGCATGTTGATTCCCTCCACATTTGTTGTCACCGCTTCTATGACTGCTACCACTGGTATTATCGACTTGTCGGTTGCTCTCTCTCGGTTGGGTTGACTCGTTATTACGCTCCAATAATTGAGCCCTATTTACAACATCTGAATACAAATACAGTTTTTGAGAAATTAAGTATTGACGTATCTCAGGTTTCAAACCTCTTAGAAACATCCGCATCATTCTCTCCTCATTATCAACCATGTGGGATACAAACCGGGACAACTCGGCAAACTTAGCTTCGTATTGTGACATGGTCATATTGTTCTGCTCCAGCTTGATGAACTCTACCTCCTTCATGTGACGAATACTTTCGGGAAAGTACTTGTCGTTGAACAGTTCTTGGAATTTCTCCCAAGATATCTTCAGTGCGATAGGTTGAGTACGCTTTATAGATTCCCACCAGTAATCTGCCTCTCCTCGCAACATAAAGGTGGCAAAGGGAACCTTTTGCTCCTTGGAGCATCCCACGACATCAAATATCTTGGTGATCTACTTTATCCACGTCTCCGCCTTAAGTGGTTTTGGCTCTCCAATAAACTCTGGTGGTCCTAGCTCCTTGAACTGTTTAGCGGTGATCGTCGAGAGTTGCCAGTGTTTCCACCTGCATTTTGAACAAGAGTCGCTCTCGCCTGATGTTGCATGAATTGAATAAAGCCTCTGAACATCCCATCGTTCATCATTTAGTCAGCGTTGTTGTTTTCTTGAGGATTATTGCCATCCTGATGCACATTATTCTGGGTATTGATCGTTGGTGACTCAACAGTCTCATGTGTTTCATTGCTTATCTCAACATTTTTGGATGCCATTTTCAAATACTGTGACAAAACAAGGGTTAATTGACATGTCACATGTTATCCCTATACTGTGACCGGCCAAATAAATACCAAACAAACTTAGGTAGGTCATACTAGCGAAGGAATTCCCCGTCTCTCCCCTCCTAGTTCTTGTCTCACATCTCAGCCAGGGATCATATCCCTAAGCTTTGATACCAACTGTGACGCCCCCAAAACAGGTATACATCACCCATCTTGAGTCGCCAAATATATGGTACATAAATCAAATATAAACTTAATTATACAACTGTCGGGTAATATACGACAAAACATAACTGAGAGTTTAAATAAGAATATTGCCTTCTAGACAATATCCACACTCAATGGAGTCCTCATTATATTTATTGTCACATTATTTAACAGAATAGTGAGGACTACTAATGCTATCATCTGGACCGTCACTCCGTTCCCTGACTAGTCCCAGCTATATTCTCATTTCCTGAAGAGAACAATGCAAACAAAGGGTGAGCTCAACTAGCCCAGTAAGAAATATTATGACTAAGATAATGCAGAATAAATTATCATTAGCCTTCAACAGTATAACAACTGATATAATACAATAGACAACAAGTTTTAGATCAACAACTACAGCGGAATAAGCAATCCATTAGAAGAATCAAGTAGAGAATAAAATCTACTATTTTCTATGATTTAAAAAGTTTTTCATCAACTTATCGCTGAGACTCAGCTTAATAAATAAAATCGAATCATCCCTGCACCATGACCAAGGATATTCATGTAATCATCAATGGTCATGATTATACCGAATAATCCCTGGTCATAATCATACCAACAACTGTCCATCAATGAACTACAGGCCAATGAGGACTTTTACCACATCATTCGTTACATTACGGTCATGATTATACCGAATAATCCATGGTCATAATCATACCAAGTCCATCTATGCAAGTAAGCCAAATATGACTTTCATCACAATATAAGCATGAGGATAATGACAATTGTGACGCCCCCAAAATAGGTATACAACACCCATTCTGAGTTGCCAAATACATGGTACAGAAACAACTACAACTTTATTAATACAACTGACGAGCAAAATACGACAACACTTAAACTATGAGTTTAAATACAAATATTGTCATCTAGATAATATCCACACTCAAATAAGTCCTCATTACAATTATTGATACACTATTTTACAAAATAGTGAGGACTACTAAAATAACTTCTAGAACCATCATTCCACACCCCAACTAGTACTCGCTACATTCTCGCCTCCTTAGAAGAAAAATGGTACAAAAAGGAAAAGGGTGAGCTCAACTAGCCCAGTAAAGAACATTATGACTAAGATAACATAGAACAAATTATCGTTAGTCCTCAACAAGGAAAAATCTAATAGAATACAATAAACAACCAATTTTAACTCAATATTCGTAATAATTCATTAGAAGAGTTAAGTAAAGAATGAAATCTACTATCTTCTATATATGAATTTAAAAGTTCATCGTCGATATTTTATCCCTATAACATCAATCAATATATATCTGGAATCAATTATTCATCTTTGCAATACAGGCCAAAGATGTTCATCAGTTGGTCATGTTCATCTAAACACATGTTCATCTTTGCACTACGGGATAAAGATATTCATCAAAAATCTTTTAGCTTTGCACTACAGGCCAAAGATATTCAGTAATATCATCATTTAGGACTGAGGATGATGAAAAATATTTTAAAGGAAACGAATCCAGTGAAACAAAATAACAATTATTAAGGATTCATATTTCGGTTTATCCATCTCCAAAAATACCTCATAAGTAATCATAGTGGAGTAAAATTCAAGAATGATCAAAACATGAATACAATCAAAGTTAGTTTCCATAATAGATATTTTGCAGAAAAAACAAAAATTTAATTTTTCTGTGAATAGTGCCGCATACGTGAATAGTGACGCATACGTGAATAGTGACGTATACGTGAATAGTAATCCCGACACTAAATGACAAGAATTTTACAAGAAAAATCTTACCAATATTCCGGCATAATGATATTGAAAGAAATAATATCATTTTTTTTCAAAAAATAATATCCCTTACCTCGAAAAGACAGTAATTTTGACTTGAATACTAGATATAGAGCAGAAGGAAACTTGCACCGTATAGCAACACTTAAAGTCTTAAAATACTCACAAGAATATGCTCGATAATATAGAGAGAGAAAGAGAGAAAAAAACTTCAGTTTCTGGTTTGTTTTTCATTTTTAACCTAAGCACCCTATTTATAGGAAAATGCTTAGAACACCAAAGCAAAAAATTTAATAAAATATTAATATATATATTTATTAAATTCTTACACACACATAATCTGATTCAAAACATCAGCCACCAAGAGTGACCCACCTCACCTAAAATAAAAAAAAACATTTTTCTTATTAAAATATTTAAAACTTCAAAAATAAATTATTTTGGAATTTCAGAACTTCAATAATTCATAATAAATAGTCCTTTTGTCAGAAAAATTCAAACCTTATGTCTTTTCATAGGAAATTCCATTATCTACAACTTTGCAGAAGAAAGTTTTTCCAAATTCCAAACAAAAATTGACCGATATTCACATACGGACGATTTTACAGGCTATAATCAAATTTTAGTCAAGAAATGGGTCCACCAACATGAAAAACATGTTTTTAACATTTATTGCAACAAAAATACTATTCCTCCTCATATACTCATATATCACACATTCATTGTAAAAATATCACCACTATTATATTATTAAAATATAATAATATATTTAAATGAATTATTTTATCGAAAAAGATAAAATATCAATTTTCAACAATTGTCACATTAAAAAATTTTCTTCATCTATATCCATATAAAATGAATATTTTCCTTACCATATAAATCAATAATTAATTATTCACAAATAATATTACAGAATCACAGTACTGGCAACCAGGCCGTTCCCAGGAAAGAGGGACTTTTCAAATAAAGATCTCTCCTTACTGGCGCGTAATTAGGTGACCTAACCTCTCTTTAGACAAAACTTTCTAGACATTACCATTAATGTTATCTAATAATATTATTCAGATAATATGAATTATTGCTTCGATAATGAAAAATACTGTATAGTGACAATTATTGAAATAACAGTAATATAACATATCAACGTAGCAATTATTGAATCAATAAAATAAAATATTGAACAATAATTACTGTAATAATTATTGAGTAGTGCCTTCCTAAGTAATAATCAATAATTGGTGCAATACCGTGTGCTACTATGCAACCAGGGCCGGCCCTGAGTTTTTCAGGGCCTAAAGCCGGGAAAAAAATCGGGCCTTTTGCAAATTGCTATTAACATATGTATAAAAAAAAATTAAGAACTTTTTCTGAACAAAAGAGCATCAATACGAAAGAATACCAAATATAATAACCGACTATTTCAATATATTTTTTTTCTTTTTTCAGATCCAGACATATTTTTTAGGAGCCATGGTGAATTAAAATTTAAAAATCTGCAAAATTCTAGCATAATCTCGTAATTATCTATATATTAATTATCAAATAGGGCCTCCTTTATAATTATTAAGAGTCAAATACTACTCCCAAACAATTAAAAAAACTCAAAAGAGATTAAAATTTTCACTTGATTCATAATAGCATAAACAAATCTACTCAATCAGTCATCAAGCCCAATTAAATTAAACAATGCTTCTAAATCTCATAAACAAAATAATTAATTTTAAAACCCTAAAAAATAGAATTAATACTTGAAATTAACTTGAAATTTATGAGAAGGAATACTGGAATAGCATTTAACACTTGAGCCTTCTTTTAAGTATTTTATTTAAGTAATGAAAGAAAGAGAATATTTAAGGGGCCCTAAAAATTTGTGGGCCTAAAGCCCGGGCACCTTGGGCTTTAGCCCAGGGCCGGTGCTGTGTGCAACAACGCATATTACTGTGTTTTAACCACCGGGTATTTCAACAGTATTAACGGTAACAACTACGCCGTTATTTATAAACAACTTATACTTGTCGTTATCTTCATCCAATAGCTTTCTGTTATGGGGCCCATAAAAGACTGCGTCGTCGTATGAATATTCTCCGACAGGAAGAATATTCCACGACTAAACGAATATTCTCCGATAAAAATGAATATTTTATAACCACTTGCTTATTTGAAATATTTGCGCATTTTACCCATAACTAACCACATTAATCAATTAAACCCTTACTATTTCAAAATAATAAATAGAGAAATTCAATTTCATTTATAATAAGTTGGGGTCTTACAACCTCCCTTCCTTATGAAATTTCATCCTCGAAATTGACGTACGTACCTGGTGTTTCGAAAAGGTGAGGATACCTCGCTATCAATTTTGTTTCCAACTCCTAGGTCATTTCCTCTATAACATGGTTCCTCCACAAACGTTGACTTGTGGTATGACCTTTGTGCGTAGGACATGTTCTTTCCTATCCAAGATCTTGACAGGTACCTCTTCGTACGTTAAGTCTTCGACTATCTCGTCAGGTTCTAACTCAATAACGTGGTTTGGGTCTTTCACATATTTACGTAGCACAGATATATTAAAAACATTATGAACACGAGACATACTTGGAGGTAATGCGAGTCTATAGGCCACATTTCCTACTCGGTCAAGAATCTGAAATGGACCAATAAATCGTGGATTGAGCTTTCCTCTCTTCCCGAATCTTGTAACTCCCTTCCATGGAGCAATACATAACAATACATGATCCCCAATGTCAAATTCCACGTCCTTTCGATGAAGATCCGCATAACTCTTTTGTCGATCCTGTGCCATTTGTATACGTTGTCGAATCATTTGGATCTTCTCTATAGTCATTCGTACCAACTCTGGTCCCAATAACGTTGCTTCTCCCACCTCATCCCAATATACTAGAGAGCGCACTTTTGTCCATACAATGCTTAACATGGAGCCACACTTATACTTGCCTAATAACTGTTGTTGTAGGAGAATTCCACCAATGGTAGTTACTAATCCCAACTCCCTTTGAAATCTAGGACATAAAGTCTTAATAGATCTTCAAGAGTTTGAATAGTCCTCTCTGATTGCCCATCCATTTGAGGATGGTATGCCAAAATGAATCGTAAATCCGTGCTCATAGCTTTTTGCAAGCTAATCCAAAATCGTGAAGTGAATCTTGGATCACGATCTGAAACTATGGATACTGGCATGCCATACAATCTCACAATCTCATTTACGTACATACAAGCAAGACGTTCAAGGGAATAAGTCTCCCGTATTGTCAAGAAATGATCAGACTTGGTTAATCTATCAACAATAACCCACATCGCATTTATGCCTTGAGAAACCGTGGGAAGACCCGTAACAAAATCCATGGTAATGTGTTCCCACTTCTATTTTAGAATCTCAAGTGATTGCAACGGACCCTTTGGCACTTGATGCTTTGCCTTTACACGTTGACAAGTTAAACACCTTGAGATAAACTTCGCGATCTCTCTCTTCATATTGTTCCACCAAAATATATGTCGAAGATTATGATACATTTTGGTACTCCCAGGATGGATTGCAAACGGTGTGTTGTGTGCCTCCATCATGATTCTATGCTTCAAGTCAGAATCATTAGGAACACAAAGTCTGGAGTTGACACGAAGTATTCCTTCTTCATCAATTCTTGCTTCTGGAATAGCACCCTCTTGCATTTTCTTCTTCAAACGCATCAGCTCCATGTCTGTAGCTTGAGCAGCTTTAACTTTATCAATTAAAGTCGGTTCTACTCGTATGCTTGATATCATCACGTGGGTACTTGGAGCCTTTATCTCTATCTCCATCCTTTCCAAGTCATACAAAATGGGCCTTTGTGTTAACAACGTTGTACTTGTACCCGTATATGATCTTCTACTCAATGCGTCAGCTACCACGTTTGCTTTTCCAGGATAGTATTGGATGGTATGGTCATAATCTTTCAATTACTCGAGCCAACATCGTTGCTGCATGTTGAGTTCCTTTTGGGTGAAGAAATATTTGAGACTTTTATGGTATGAATATATTTCCACTTTCTCCCCATATAAATAGTGCCTCCAGATCTTTAGCACGAAAATGACTGCTGCCAACTCTAGATTATGAGTAGGATAATTCCTCTCATACTCTTTAAGTTATCGCGAGGCATAGGCTATGACTTTCCCATGTTGCATGAGAACACATCCTAACCCTTTACCTGAAGCGTCGCTGTAGATAACAAATCCATCCGAACCAGATGGTATTGTCAGAACAGGTGCCGAAATGAGTCTCCTCTTGAGATCTTGGAAATTCTTCTCGCATTCCTCGCTCCATATGAATTTTATATCTTTACGAGTCAGCTGAGTTAACGGAGTAGCGATTCGAGAAAATCCTTCCACAAATCTCCGATAATAACCAGCTAAGCCCAAAAAGCTATGTACTTCAGTCACCAATTTCGGTTGCTCCCAACTTTGGGTTGCTTCAATCTTCACTGGGTCAACAGATACTCCATGTTTTGACACCACGTGCCCAAGGAATGCTACTTCCTCAAGCCAGAACTCGCATTTCTTCAGCTTGGTATATAGCTTGTTATCACAAAGCCTCTGCAGTACCAGCTTCAAATGGTGCTCATGATCTTCACGACTTTTGGAATATATGAGGATGTCATCAATAAAGACGACAACAAACTGATCCAAATAATCTTTGAATACTTGGTTCATCATATCCATAAAAGCTGTAGGAGCATTAGTCAATCCAAAAGACATGACTAAGAATTCATAATGCCCGTATCGAGTTCTGAAGGCAGTCTTTAGAATATCCTCAGTTCTAATCTTTAGCTGATGATATCCATAACGAAGATCGATTGTGACGCCCCCAAATTCGGGTCTCTTCCAACCCGACAAATGGTGCTACACGGTACTACCATTCATTCACACATTTCCTCAAATAGTCACAAGAGGACTAATATAACTCCATATATATCAAAGTAATATTACATTACCCAGGTTCTTTGTAACCCTTTCATTTGTTCTTGTCATAATATCAATATATTACAGACATTTTTCCTATACTATTACATAAGTATGCTACGGGTTCTTCTTCGCCTTGCCTTTATCCTTGCCGGATCCTTCAGTCCGCTCGATCTTAGCTGTGTTCATATGGTTCAAGCAAGAGTGATCACGACTAGCTCATCAAGTACTATAATTCTAATACATAACATGCTTGAAACATAGAACTAATATATCTCCAGTAACTGAACTATAGTTATGAAGTACTATTGGTGATTCAAAATAGCACTTCATTTCCTTCAAAACATTTTTCCATCAATATTCAGTAGAATAACAATTATGGCTCAAGATTATGAGCATACATAAGTTCTTTTGAAAAGGACATCCCGGCACTAAGTCCGTAAGTCCGGCATAGCTTACGAGCACTTCTGAGTGATCAGCTCATAGTACTCTATGTTGATCAACACTACATTCTTTAAACGTGTATACGTTTAATTGTGGCAACCTCACGTGCCTGTCGTTAAATGACAAAAACATTTGAACATGTATGGTCTTCGATTGAAAACCATACCAATATAACTCGGTATTTTACAAATCATGCTTGACAGAATCATAATATAAGTCTAGCCGGAAGAATTGGCTTAAGACTTCATCATTCTAGATTTCATGTGAAAGAGTACATGAATTACAAAGCTTGTCCAGACTGAACTGGAACAAGGGTTAGAATACTTGCCTTTGGCGTCTGCTTACTGGTTAATACACGTACACTTTAAGTCTCTATGATTCTACAATTCATAATCATATAACGTACCATATTAGATCATAATTAACCAGGTATGCTTTCTATTATACCTTACCCTTCATCTCAATGTAATTCTAACTTAGTTTCGTTATTAAGGGTTTCGACTTTCATTACGTCATTCATATCCCGCTCGTCTTTGATTGATTATAAACATGCATTAGTGTATTACAAGCACATTACAATGTCTTAATTATGTTGCGATTACATCACAATTCATTACTATTAATCCCTCTTTCATTCTACACTTGGAACCCTTTTTCTCTATCTTCTTCCTTGCATTGGCGCCGCGGCGCCACTAATTGGTCTGTGACTCGCGCTGCGGCGCAAGTTAGCAGTGTGCCATCATCCGGCCTCGTGCTGCGGCGTGGCTAAGAAGGTTTAGAGTCGCGCCGCGGCGCGGACTCTGGTCCTCAGAAAATTTTGCAGTTTTTGAAAATTTTGCTAACTTCCCGGACGCATAACTTCTTCGTTTTAACTCCGAATTGGTCCGTTCAAAAGCCTACGGTTCACAAATTTCATAATCTATGCGTTCATGCAAGAATTTTATCTATTTGACTTCATTTGCTAAAATTTGACCTATTAGTCCATTTTAACGAAAACGATAAACGTTCGTGAACGTTCAACGCTCATTTCTTCGTTCTAAGTCAGAATCCGGTCATTTTCGAGTCCGCAACTCTATAATGACTACAATGACTTGTCTCCATCGAAAACCAACGTTTCCGACTTCCAACACAAAATATGACTTCTATTCCGAGAAATTCACGAATTCGACGTTAATCGTCTAATCGTGCGAAGTTTGTCAAAATCAACCATACTAAGCGTTCTAAGTGGATTTTAACCAACATATAATCACTACAAGTTATTTACTACACCAACTTATAATCAAAGTAGGTTTTGACTTATTTCCATAAGTCATTGACTTTCTCAACTTATGAACTAGAAATCTTTATACTCATGACTTACCAATAATTTAAGTCCTTCAATCAATGTTCTCATGTTATAAACAACATACTAACATCATATGACAAGTCCTTCATGTTCTTAACAACTTATTAGGGTTCAAGTTGCTTATTCAACTTATTCGGCTTAAGTTCATTCCTTATAACTTATTACATGTTATCCTCAAGCAATCCCCCTTCTCTATCAATCCTATCATAGAAAAGATATAGATAAAAGAAAATGAGTCTTGCCCTTGAAGACTTCTATTTTCTTTGGAAACTATCAAAGGTTGAAGTGGCTTATAAGTGCTTTAAGTGACTTATTCTCTCTACCAAATAAGTAGCTTATATGCTTGAGAGGAAAGTGTTTGGATGATAACAAAAACAACCAACAAAATGAAATGAACTTGGTATTTATAGGCCACCAAAGCTTGGGGCAAAATGGACAATAATCAATCCCACCTCCTCATTCCACCTCCTTACTATTCACAACTTAACCTTCAAGTCTTCTTGCTAGCCACTTCTTTTACTTGCTCACCACAACACTTGGTCATCACACTTAATCCTTGCCCATCAAGACTACCCACTTCCTCACTTGGTTTGACCCATGGGTCAAGGCTTCACCTTGGGCTTGGTTAATTAGTCCAACTACTTTCCTATTGGGCTTGAGTTACAATAGATTGGACTTGTGATAATCATACACTTGGGCTTCTATCAATAAACTAGAAATCCCACCAGTCCATTACCTTAAATTCAATAACCTAACATACATATCCTACGTATAATTCTCATATGCTATCTCGTATATTAATTCGAAATATACGTTATCTCATTCTTCGTACATAATAATACAATACGTCATATTATACCTACCTTCCTTACTCCATATAATGTTTACACATTATATGATCACAACTTCCTTCTTTTAACGCTTAATAACCTAACTATCTCAAATTAGGTACTCATGCGAAATATTTCATTTTCCATACTTAGATTATTATTACATAATCGATATCATCTCGATATTATAACATTACGTATTTCTCGGATGTTCAAAAATAATTCCCAAGCAGAAATTGATGAATAGTGTTTTTCGGAAAATTTCTCAGAAAACTTTTATTTTCGTTTTAGAAATTCAAACACTTTAATTCTCCCACGTAGTTAAAATACTACGACGTTACGACATTTCTAGGTTATAGAACGACATCCATCTTCTCAACACGCAATAATAATAAATAATATTATTTTATTCATTATTAAAAGAAATTACAAAATGTTCAATTTTCTGGGGCGTTACATCGATCTTTGAGAAGAATTGTGCTCCTTGCAACTGGTCAAATAGGTCATCAATACGAGGTAGTGGATACCTATTCTTGTTGGTGACATGGTTCAATTCTCGATAGTTAATACAAAGTCGCATACTCCCATCCTTCTTCTTTACAAATAAAACAGGAGCACCCCAAGGAGATGTACTAGGACGAATGAAACCAATGTCCAACAACTCCTGTAGTTGGACCTTTAACTCCTGAAGTTCAATAAGATCCATTCGATATGGGCTTTTAGAAATGGGCTTTGTACCAGGTTCAAGGTCAATAAAGAATTCAACTTCACGTTCTTCGGGTAAACCGAGAAGTTCTTCAGGAAATATATCAGGAAATTCACTAACAATAGAAATATTATTCACATCTGACGTATTTTTGTTCAAGTCCGTGACATGGGCTAAGAAAGCTTGACATCTGTTTTTCAATAAACGAATAGCTTTATGGGTTGATATGACAGTGATTGACTTTAGAGGTTTGGTTACTTAAATTCGCATAACAGGTTGGTTAGGAATATGAAAACTAATAACCTTACGAAAATAATCAATTTTAGCATGAGGAGTGGTTAACCAATCAATCCCTAAAATCACATCAAATGCAAGTATTTTCAAAGAAATAAGATCAACAGGTAATGTGATGGTACCAACTTGGATCAAACAAGATTTATAAACAGTGGATGCAATGAAAGTTTCTCCGAATGGAGTCTCCACAGATAAGTCAAGGTCTAATTTCTCCGGAGTCAAGTTTAAACGTTGAGCACAAGCAGGAGAGATAAAAGAATGGGTAGAACTTGTAAAGACCCCAAACTCAGGTACTTGAAACCCAAACTCAGTTCTTCACGATACCATTTCTATGAGCGGAATAATACTAATAATAATAACAATAATATAATTATCAAACTTAACTTACATTTATCAGAGTCTAATCCCAATTACGCAACCTTTACTATAATTCTTTACATGATATATAATACATATCATTGTCTATATATATTGTCTAACTATTACAAAAGATACCATTTAAACATGTTCTGTTTGCTTTCCTTTTCACTTGTTCTTATCTGAACCTTCGAGTTTTTCATGCCTAGCTGAAAACATTTAAATTAAGCAAGGATGAGCATTTGAGTGCCCAGCAAGTAATAACAATTATATATATATATATATATATATATATATATATATATATATATATATATATATATAAGCTGAAAGGATTTAAATGTTTTCTTTGTAATACCCTTCTACAACAAGTCAATAGTTGTGAAGTATTCTGAACCGATAATAATAACATAACAACTCTCTTTCAAGTTTTTGAAACTACATATTGACTATAACTAGGGTTATGGTGACATGCAATGAACATTGTTTTCATTTTCGATAAGGTTAGACAGAAATTCATCTGCAAACCGTCATAGCTTACGGGCATGAGGGTGTACATCCCATAGACCATGTATTGATCAATACTACATTACAAGAACGATAGGATCGTTCACTCTGTCCGCCTTGGGCGCATAAAAGTTTTCCCGTGTAGGGATGTTCATACTTGTCTGGGTTCCAAATCAAAGGTTTTATCTTGTTCAACAATAATCTATAATTCAACATATATGTATACGGGTAATAGACAAAGGTATATCAACATGTGATTAAATACAATTATTATCCAAGTGGGGACACTTGTATAACCATTTATAGAAATTAACAAACAGAATATATATCTAAATTATCATATACTAACATGTTGATATTCAATGAGCGTATATATAATATAAGGTTAATAATCTGTACAGTAATAATATAGTTTAGAAACATTCTTACTCATGTCCATTGCATAAAGAAAATGCAAAGGTAAGATACTTGCCTGATGCGCTACTTACAGTTCGTAACTTAGTTCTATCTTTATGTAACACCTATCAGTAATAAGATCATTCGTTCGATTAGAACAACATACTATAACACATAACACTGCTTATTGCAGTCAGCACATAACCTAATCACATTGTCACATATATTCCACAACCATTGAATCACAAATAAACACATATCTAATCAAATTATCTAAGTCCGGATCAATTTTTGAAATATGTCGGTGTACCGAAGGCTTTATCGGGTAATTATCGAGTCTAAGACTCTATTCTGTAGTTCAATAGATGCAAATATCAGTCATACGATTTTTCATAGCCTTATAACAATATTTAAATAATTATTATAATTTATCATGAATTTTCAAACATCGGGATCATTATTAAATGATTTATATATTAAACCATCCTATTATCATTAATATTTAATTAATATAAAACTATTAATGAAACCTTTGCCAAAATGTTAAAGTTATTTATAATAACACAAAATACATTTAAAGTATTAATATTGCCCTTAAATGATTTTTAAAAGAATTAAAATCATTTTTAAATAATTATCATTAATATTAAAGTATTAATGTATTACTTATCAAAATATTAAAAGTCCTTAATCATAACTTAAAATATTTTTAATTCATTTATTTCCTTTTTAAATGATTTTTAAATAAGTAAAAACCATTTTTAAACTATTTATTTAATATAATTATTAAATAAATCTAATATTATCTAATATTAAATATTACAATTTTTAATGATAAAATATCAAAAGTTATATTTTATAACTTAAAATACTTTTATAACCTTTAAATAAATTTGCTATCATTTTTAAATCATTAATTCTATTTTTATAATTTATTTAATATATTCAAGAAATAACTTAATTATCATTAATATTAATTAATTAATGAAATTCATCACAAAATAGTAAAAGTTACATTTATAACTTAAACATATTTTAAAATACTTTATTCTTATTTAAAATAATTCTTTATAACATTAAAATTATTTTTCTCTAATTTATTTAATACACAAATTAAATAAATTAAACATCATTAATATTCAAATAATTATAAATATTAATAAAAATGTCCCAAATAGTTAAACGTTATTTTTCATAATTTAAAAATAATTTTTAAAACTATTTTTGTAATTTTTAGAATTTATTTTCTATTTTAATCATTTTTCGAAAAAAATCAGAAATTAGAAATTAAATAATCCGTCGCTATAGCCTATAGCGACGCTTTCTGTCGCCTTAGATGTTCTTGGCCTCAAGAACACTGACAAATCAGTGTGCAAGGTGCTTGGTTTGACCATCTATAATTCGGAACTCATGATGTTTCTGGACAAAATAGTCATCAGATCGTGTACTTCTAGTGCAATACTATATGATCTAATAAGAAACTTAACCAAACAACATAAAACAAAAGAGATTAAAGCCTCCAAAACTCATGTCAGAAGTTGTTCTTCATTTATGTGTTTTCCAGAAATGAAGAACAGTTCCAAATGGCTCCTTTTGATCTTCATAACTTGCAATAATGGTAACCTTTATGTGATTTAAGACGTCTAGAATGTAGATAGAATGTAATATTACAGATCCAATACAACAAATAATCATAACAACAAAACACTAGCAAGATCTTGATCGGTCAAACATTGTCAGAAAAACGGCTTATGAAGAAATCTGGGTTTTCCAGATTTAAGACAAAACAGCTGGTCAACCTTACTTTGAGTGGAAATATCTTTTATTCTAAGCACGATGTAAGTGTTATAGATGCATGATCGTGTACCCTACATGTCAGACTACAAATCTAATTCAACAACATGCCCAGATACCTTACCAGAAGTCAGATCTAACGCTTACAAAACGTTGTCAGAAATTCTGGGTTTCTGGGTTTACCCAGATTTCCAGAATTCGAGATCGGTCAACCTACTTTGACCGCTTGTATCTTACGATCTAGACCCGATCTGACCTAGTTTCCAGTTCCAGATCATAGTCCACATGACAAAGAGCATATCCATAACATAAAACACACATAAAACTTAACACACAAAGATCAAGATGCACTGACATTCAATGTCAGGACAAGGTTTTAAAAATTTTCCAGATTTGCAAAAACAATTAATCCTAGTTTATAGATTTTATTAATCCAACATCTATCAACCCAGATCACTTAATAACACTATAAACAACATATTCTAACACAAAAACACAACATCTAACAGAAGATCAAGATCGAAATTTTTAATTAGGGTTCTATACCTTTCTTGGACAATTCTTGATTCTGTGTTTAAGATTTGTTACTGGTATACGTGGGGCTGTATTAAGGAACTGATATACATATATATTTCGAAGCTTTTATAGAGAGAGGGTCAAGGATGAGTAGTGGTGACCAAATGGGCAATAAAATGACTTTTTTCTCTCTCTTGGATCTATATATAGTGACTTAGATGCAATGTATGTGTGTTATACAATGGCTGATCTGCTGGAAATGATTGATGGGAGTTGTTGAATATGTGGGAAAGTCAAGAGTTGGTTTACCAACTAAAGTTTTGGTTAGTCTTGCAAGCAACTTACTAAATAATACAAAAAGGGTAGTTTGGTCTTTTGATTTTTACAATTAAATGGCATTTTGGTCACTTGGTAAACCCTTAGGGTTTGACCCTAAGGTTTAGCACAAATAATTTGTAGGATTTCCAATTTGATTTTGTACAAAAATAAAGAAATAAATAAATTTTAGTTTCTAAATTTGTAATTAGGGTTTCTTGAAATAGTTTAGGTTTCTAATTATATAAACTTACATATTAGATTTAACAACTTACTAATTAGCATTAAATGACTAAATTAGCAATTAACTTTTCCATTTAGCAACTAGGGTTTTCCAATTTAAAATTTAGGGTTGGTAATATAAATAATAGGGTTTCTAGAAATTAAATTAAGGTTTATCTAATTAATCACTTAATACACAACATAACACATAACACGTGACATTCATAACATAACGTAATTACTTGAAATCTTACAGTCTCATTTGACTATCGAATTAGGGTTTAATAAAATAATACTAGAGTTTTGTAATACTGTATCATAATTGACAACCATTATCATGGTACACTTATGTTGTACATATTCATAGCACCGAATTAAAATAATATTATATTCATATTCTCATTCCTTGATCTAAATCCAAAATTAGGGTTTGGATTCCATATCTGATTTATCTTTGATATTTAACCTCAATAATTAAGGTAAAATAATTAACTTAATAATCTGTACCAAAATTCATACAATAAAATAATTATTATAATTATTCAAAGAAAATCCTTTCATATATTATTTAAATAATATATAAATATATTTTCATAGAAAATAATTAATAAAAATATTTCTACTATAAAATTAATTATTATAAAAATATACTGTATAATAATCAATAATTCCAAAATAAAATCATTTGTAATAATTCGTATAATAAATATATTTTTATTGATCACATAAATACATATACACCTTATCTTGTACAAATCCTCATCCTTAAAATATATATAAAAAAATTTATAAGCAAAATTTCTGATTTAATTTTATAGAAAATATCGGGTTGTTACATTCACCCTCCCTTATAAAGATTCCGTCCCCGGAATTACCGTTTAAAAACCTATACATACAAGGGTACATAGCATACACAATCATTACCAGTAGATCTCGATCATAAGTTGATCGAACTGATCTTTAACTATTCACATAAAGCTTTGTCTTTCTGATTAAACGAAAATTTGATTTCTAAGAGAACTCAAATTCCTCTTTCAAAATATCTTTATAAAATAAGTTATTATATATAAAAAAATAATATATAAGAAATAAAATTGGTTTGAATAATACCTGGAGTTCAATCCCCGGCTGTTACAGTTTCTTGAATGGTCATGTTGAAAACGTTTGCAGTTGATTTCGTTGGTTTGATTGTTGATGTTGGTTTCGTCGTCGCCAATGTCCTGCTGCCTTTCCTTGTATTCACATTCCTTGTCTCCATTCTCCTCCATAGACAGTCTTTCACCTTATACTCCATTGATCCACACTTAAAACACACAAACTTTCCCTTTATCTTATTTTCTTTTATCGTATAGGTGACAAACTACCTTTTGCCCCTTCGTTATCTTAGTTATCACAAACGCGTCAACAGGGTCAGTTGATCTTCCGAATCCTGGCAGTACGATGGCCTTGAAGTCTTTGACGTTCTTCGATCGATTATCTGGCTGATCTTCCGGCGATTTGTATTCCGTTCTGTATAGCTTGATCGTCCATATTCGTAAAATTTTGTATCGGGTCTGATTGTCCTACAGCTTTGTTGACAGGTCCTGCGGCCCTTTGGTTTCGTTTTTATCTTGGTGACATTATCATAAATTATTCTTATTAACTTACATTCTAAACCTTATCGTATACATTTAACATATAACACAAAACTTTATATTCAAATAGTCATGTACTCAAAATATTAGATTTTGAAATTTTGGTTTTCTGCATTTACCAGTACTCATATAATTAACTACTATCTTTATACCAACTTATTTCATTAATCCCATATAAATTCATACTCATATCACTTGACATACCATAACACATATTGCTTTAATCATTCGTTATCCCTTTGTGACTCAAAAGTCGGGAATCGCTGCCATAACTTATATAAAATTTGAAAAATATTGCCTTATACAAACATACATATCATATAACATAAAATCATGCTTATTCACGTAATACTAATACTACTTATTTTTTACGCCTTCACTAAGGATCAATTGCTTAGAAACCTGTCTATTCACATTATCTTCAATAATCTATTCACACCTAACTATACCTAGTTTGTCCAACTTACCATACATTATGAGTTTAAGAACTCATCATAAACATATGAGTTTAAGAACTCGACATTGACCACATATTCTTTAACTATACTTTACCTATCAGTCATACTATCGTTTCAGGGTCTGGTACTATACTTTTCAAAATAACCACCTCTTTGAGGTAGCTTTCAATGTGAGCCTCTACTCTAGCTATTGGCTTTGATATTGACTCGGTTTTAGAGGTTAACTTCTTCTTTACGATTGAGGGTATCCTAATCCTTTTCTATCTGACATCTACACACCTAATTAAGTTATCTTGATTATCAACTAATATATACACACAACAAATAATAGTTTTATACAAGTTATCTTTTATTTTGTTTGACGATGAATTTATTCAATTCATCTCCTTATAAACTCTATATGAGTTATTTGTATTTTCAATGTTTCCCTCTGTTCTAAGGTTATAGCCTAAGGTCTAACCCACCTAAGGTTTTTAACCCTAAGCTCTGATACCAACTTGTAAAGACCCCAAACTCAGGTACTTGAAACCCGAACTTGGTTCTTCACGATACCATTTCTATGAGCAGAATAATACTAATAATAATAACAATAATATAATTATCAAACTTAACTTACATTTATCAGAGTCTAATCCCAATTACGCAACCTTTACTATAATTCTTTACATGATATATAATACATATCATTGTCTATATATATTGTCTAACTATTACAAAAGATACCATTTAAACATGTTCTGTTTGCTTTCCTTTTCACTTGTTCTTATCTGAACCTTCGAGTTTTTCATGCCTAGCTGAAAACATTTAAATTAAGCAAGGATGAACATTTGAGTACCCAGCAAGTAATAGCAATTATATATATATATATATATATATATATATATATATATATATATATATATATATATATATATATATATATATATATATAAGCTGAAAGGATTTAAATGTTTTCTTTGTAATACCCTTCTACAACAAGTCAATAGTTGTGAAGTATTCTGAACCGATAATAATAACATAACAACTCTCTTTCAAATTTTTGAAACTACATATTGACTATAACTAGGGTTATAGTGACATGCAATGAACATTGTTTTCATTTTCGATAAGGTTAGACAGAAATTCATCTGCAAACCGTCATAGCTTACGGGCATGAGGGTGTACATCCCATAGACCATGTATTGATCAATACTACATTACAAGAACGATAGGATCGTTCACTCTGTCCTCCTTGGGCGCATAAAAGTTTTCCCGTGTAGGGATGTTCATACTTGTCTGGGTTCCAAATCAAAGGTTTTATCTTGTTCAACAATAATCTATAATTCAACATATATGTATACGGGTAATTGACAAAGGTATATCAACATGTAATTAAATACAATGATTATCCAAGTGGGGACACTTGTATAACCATTTATAGAAATTAACGAACAGAATATATATCTAAATTATCATATACTAACATGTTGATATTCAATGAGCGTATATATAATATAAGGTTAATAATCTATACAGTAATAATATAGTTTAGAAACATTCTTACTCATGTCCATTGCATAAAGAAAATGCAAAAGTAAGATACTTACCTGATGCGCTGCTTACAGTTCGTAACTTAGTTATATCTTTATGTAACACCTATCAGTAATAAGATCATTCGTTCGATTAGAACAACATACTATAACACATAGCACTGCTTATTGCAGTCAGCGCATAACCTAATCACATTGTCACATATATTCCACAACCATTGAATCACAAATAAACACATATCTAATCAAATTATCTAAGTCCGGATCAATTTCTGAAATATGTCGGTGTACCGACGGCTTTATCGGGTAATTATAGAGTCTAAGACTCTATTATGTAGTTCAATAGATCCAAATATCAGTCATACGATTTTTCATAGCCTTATAACAATATTTAAATAATTATTATAATTTATCATGAATTTTCAAACATCGGAATCATTATTAAATGATTTATATATTAAACCATCCTATTATCATTAATATTTAATTAATATAAAACTATTAATGAAACCTTTGCCAAAATATTAAAGTTATTTATAATAACACAAAATACCTTTAAAGTATTAATATTACCCTTAAATGATTTTTAAAATAATTAAAATCATTTTTAAATAATTATCATTAATATTAAAGTATTAATGTATTACTTATCAAAATATTAAAAGTCCTTAATCATAACTTAAAATATTTTTAATTTATTTACTTCCTTTTTAAATGATTTTTAAATAAGTAAAAACCATTTTTAAACTATTTATTTAATATAATTATTAAATAAATCTAAAATTAACTAATATTAAATATTACTATTTTTAATGATAAAATATCAAAAGTTATATTTTATAACTTCAAATACTTTTATAACCTTTAAATAAATTTGCTATCATTTTTAAATCATTAATTCTATTTTTATAATTTATTTAATATATTCAATAAATAACTTAATTATCATTAATATTAATTAATTAATGAAATTCATCACAAAATATTAAAAGTTACATTTATAACTTAAACATATTTTAAAATACTTTATTCTTATTTAAAATAATTTTTTTATAACATTAAAATTATTTTTCTCTAATTTATTTAATACACAAATTAAATAAATTAAATATCATTAATATTCAAATAATTATAAATATTAATAAAAATGCCCCAAATAGTTAAACGTTATTTTTCATAATTTAAAAATAATTTTTAAAACTATTTTTGTAATTTTTAGAATTTATTTTCTATTTTTAATCATTTTTCGGAAAAATTAGAAATTAGAAATTAAATAATCCTTCGCTATAGCCTATAACGACGCTTTCTGTCGCCTTAGGTGTTCATGGCCTCAAGAACACTGACAAATCAGTGTGCAAGGTGCTTGGTTTGACCATCTATAATTCGGAACTCATGATGTTTCTGGACAAAATAGTCATCAGATCGTGTACTTCTAGTGCAATACTACATGATCTAATAAGAAACATAACCAAACAACATAAAACAAAAGAGATTAAAGCCTCCAAAACTCATGTCAGAAGCTGTTCTTCATTTATGGGTTTTCCAGAAATGAAGAACAGTTCCAGATGACTCCTTTTGATCTTTATAACCTGCAATAATGGTAACCTTTTTGTGATTTAAGACGTCTAGACTGTAGATAGAATGTAATATTATAGATCCAATACAACAAATAACCATAACAACAAAACACTAACAAGATCTTGATCGGTCAAACATTGTCAGAAAAACGGCTCATGAAGAAATCTGGGTTTTCTAGATTTAAGACAAAATAGCTGGTCAACCCTACTTTCAGTGGAAATATCTTTTATTCTAAGCACGATGTAAGTGTTATAGATGCATGATCGTGTACCCTACATGTCAGACTACAAATCTAATTCAACAACATGTCCAGATACCTTATCAGAAGTCAGATCTAACGCTTACAAAACGTTGTCAGAAATTCTGGGTTTCTGGGTTTACCCAGATTTCCAGAATTCGAGATCGGTCAACCTACTTTGACCGCTTGTATCTTACGATCTAGACCTGACCTGACCCAATTTCCAGTTCCAGATCATAGTCCACATGACAAATAACATATCCATAACATAAAATACACATAATACTTAACACACAAAGATCAAGATGCACTGACATTCAATGTCAGTACAAGGTTTTAAAATTTTTCCAGATTTTCAAAAACACTTGATCCGAGCTTATAGATGTTATAAATCCAACATCTATTAACCCAGATCACTTAATATCACTATTAACAACATATTCTAACACAAAAACACAACATCTAACAGAAGATCAAGATCAAAATTTTTAATTAGGGTTTTATACCTTTCTTGGACAATTCTTGATTCTGTGTTTAAGATTTCTTACTAGTATACGTGGGGCTGTATTAAGGAACTAATATACATATATATTTCGAAGCTTTTAGAGATAGAGGGTCAAGGATGAGTAGTGGTGACCAAATGGGCAATAAAATGACTTTTTTTCTCTCTCTTGGATCTATATATAGTGACTTAGATGCAATGTATGTGTGTTATACAATGGCTGATCTGCTGGAAATGACTGATGGGAGTTGTTGAACATGTGGGAAAGTCAAGAGTTGGTTTACCAACTAAAGTTTTGGTTAGTCTTGCAAGCAACTTACTAAATAATACAAAAAGGGTAGTTTGGTCTTTTGATTTTTATAATTAAATGGCATTTTGGTCACTTAGTAAACCCTTAGGGTTTAACCCTTAGGGTTTAACCCTAAGGTTTAGCATAAATAATTTGTAGGATTTCCAATTAGGTTTTGTACAAAAATAAAGAAATAAATAAATTTTAGTTTCTAAATTTGTAATTAGGGTTTCTTGAAATAGTTTAGGTTTCTAATTATATAAACTTACATATTAGATTTAACAACTTACTAATTAGCATTAAATGACTAAATTAGCAACTAACTTTTCCATTTAGCAACTAGGGTTTTCCAATTTAAAATTTAGGGTTGGTAATATAAATAATAGGGTTTCTAGAAATTAAATTAAGGTTTATCTAATTAATCACTTAATACACAGCATAACACATAACACGTGACATTCATAACATAACGTAATTACTTGAAATCTTACCGTCTCATTTGACTATCGAATAAAGGTTTAATAAAATAATACTAGAGTTTTGTAATACTGTATCATAATTGACAACCATTATCATGGTACACTTATGTTGTACATATTCATAGCACCGAATTAAAATAATATTATATTCATATTCTCATTCCTTGATCTAAATCCAATACAATAAATTCATACAATAAAATAATTATTATAATTATTCAAAGAAATTCGTTTCATATATTATTTAAATAATATATAAATATGTTTTCATAGAAAATAATTAATAAAAATATTTCTACTATAAAATTAATTATTATAAGAATATATTGTATAATAATCAATAATTCTAAAATAAAATTATTTGTAATAATTCGTATAATAAATATATTTTTATTGATCACATAAATAAATATACACCTTCTCTTGTATAAATCATCATCCTTAAAATATATATAAAAAAATTTATACGCAAAATTTCTTATTTAATATTATAGAAAATATCGGGTTGTTACAGAACCGGTATCTAATAAGGTATAAACTTCGCAAGAGTTTCTGATTAGCTTACCTGTGATCACCTCGTTTGAGTTCCTTACACTTTGACTAGTCACGACAAATGCTCTTCCAGGAACCATTGACTTTGACTTTTCTGGGACAGCCTTTTGAGTCACCATCCCCACTAGACTTGGTTTCGCTACCGTACAATCTCGAGCGATATCTCCTTCCTTTCCACAATTATAGCATACTTTGAACTGTTGTGGACAGTTTGGGCTGATGTGTCCCTCTTTTTCACATTTATAGCATACGACCGGTGGTCGTTCTCTTTCCTTAAAACCAGTTGCTGCTGGTGCTGACGTCTTAACAGTGTCATCATTGAATCTCCTCTTTTTAAAGTCTCCCTCCGACTCGCTTCTTCTATTTTCATGGCCACGATTACCACCAGAGTGGTTACTGCTTTTGTCCGAATGTTTTCCTCTCCGCTGGTTTTCATTGCTCCGATGACTGCTGCCTCCGATATGACCCTGGTTGTGGTCCCTCGGTTGTACATACTCATTATCTCGCTCTAATAATTAAGCCCTGTTTACAACATCTGAATATAAAGAAAATTTATAAGAGATAAGATATTGCCTAATCTTAGGTTTTAAACCTCTCAGAAACATCCTCGTCATTCGTTCCTCATTCTCTACCAAATGACGTGCAAACCTGGATAACTCTGCGAACTTTGCCTGTATTGGGACACCGTCATGTTGTTTTGTTCTAGTCTAATAAACTCTACCTCCTTCATATGGCAAATACTTTCATCAAAGTACTTGTCGTTGAAATGTTTCTGAAATGTTTCTCAAGACATGCTGAGTGCGGCAGGCTGAGTATGCTTCACAGACTCCCACCAGTAGTCTGCCTCGCCACGGAACATAAAGGTGGCGAATGGAACCTTCTGTTCCTCCGTGCATCCCAAGACATCGAACATCTTGGTAATTTGTTTAACCCACGTCTCTGCCTTGATCGGATCCGGCTTTGCAATAAATTCTGGTGGTCCCAACTCTTTGAACTGCTTGACTATGACAAATCGTGAATTGCTATCATTTCCTCCTGTATTTTGAACACGAGTCTCCCTCGTCTGGTTTTGCATGAATTGCAAAGAGCTTCTAAACATTCTGTCGTTCATCGACTGCTCAGTGGCGTTATTTACAGGAGGAATATTGCCTTCCTGTTGCACGTTCCCTTGTGTGGTGATTAAAGGTGTCTCCACGGTCTCATTTACTCCGTTGTTAACATTCTCAGTCGACATTCTCAAATACTGCCATAAAACAAGGGTTAATTAAAGAAATCAACATATCACATAATATCCCTATATACTGACCAACCAACAAATAAGCTTAGGTAGGACACACTAGCGAAGGATTTACTCGTCTCTCCCCTCCTAGTTCTATTCCCCGATCTCCGCCAGAGATCATATCCCTAAGCTTTGATACCAACTGTGATGCCCCCAAAATAGGTATACAACACCCATTCTAAGTCGCCAAATACATGGTACAGAAACAACTACAACTTTATTAATACAACTGTCGAGCAAAATACGACAACACTTAAACTGTGAGTTTAAATACAAATATTGTCATCTAGACAATATCCACACTCAAATAAGTCCTCATTACAATTATTGATACACTATTTTACAAAATAGTGAGGACTACTAAAACAACTTCTAGAACCATCATTCTACACCCCGACTAGTACTCGCTACATTCTCGCCTCCTGAGAAGAAAAATAGAACAAAAAGGAAAAAGGCGAGCTCAACTAGCCCAATAAAGAACATTATGACTAAGATAACATAGAACAAATTATCGGTAGTCCTCAACAGGGAATAATTTAATAGAATACAATAGACAACCAGTTTTAAATCAATATTCGCAGTGGAAAAAATAATTCATTAGAAGAGTTAAGTAGAGAATGAAATCTACTATCTTCTATCTATGAATTTAAAAGTTTATCGTCGATATTTTATCCCTGTAACATCAATCAATATATATCTGGAATCAATTATTCATCTTTGCACTATAGGCCAAAGATATTCATCAGTTGGTCATGTTCATCTAAACACATGTTCATCTTTGCACTACGAGACAAAGATATTCATCAGAAATCTTTCATCTTTGCACTACAGGCCAAAGATATTCAGTAATATCATCATTTTGGACTGAGGATGATGAAAAATATTTTAAAGGAAACGAATCCAGTGAAACAAAATAATAAATATTAAGGATTCGTATTTCGGTTTATCCATATACAAAAATACCTCATAAGTAATCATAGTGGAGTAAAATTCAAGAATGATCAAAACATGGATACAATCAAAGCTAGTATCCATAATAGATATTTTGGATGAAAAACAAAAAATTAATTTTTCTGTGAATAGTGTCGTATTCGTGAATAGTGTCGTATACGTGAATAGTAATCCCGACATTAAAAGACAAGAATTTCACAAGAAAAATCTTACCAATATTCTGACATAATGATATTGAAAGAAATAATATCATTTTTTTAAAAAAAAAATATCCCCACTACTAGAAAATCAGGCTATAGTGACGGTCGCCGACCGTCGCTAAAAGTTTTAGCGATGGTAGCCGACCAGTCGCCATAGAACCCGTTGGTAAAGCCTATAGCGACGGTCGTCGACCCTAGCTATAGGTCATGGCAAAATCGTGTATAGATGTCTATAGCGACGCTCAGCGACCATCGCTATAGGCCTGTACTTTATAGAACACTATAGCTACGGTCGATGACCGTCGCTATAGCCTTTTTATATTTAAAAAATTAATTAATAATGCAAATTTATTCAACAAACACAAATACAATATAAAATAAAATATAAAAAATATTATATACATCATTTAAAATTAGTATTTATTATAACTGTTATTATATACATCATTTAAAATTAGTATGTATTAGGCATCTAAAACATTTGTATCTCCTAAATTTAAATAGCATAAGAATGTAAAGTATAAATTAGACAAATGTTTACTACAGTACAGAACTATTTGCCTTCAAATTCTCAATTTTCAATTTGAATTCAGTGTGAAAAGACACGAGTGATCTTGTGTCGACATGAAAAAGCAGCACTAAACTCTTTGATCTCTTCTTCGAGATGTTTCCTCAAATCCTGCAACACCTTTTCTTTTTGGTCAGTAACCAATGCAAGTCTCTGAGATGAACTGGAAACAGTTTGAAGAAGACCATCTCTTTCTTCTATCAAAAGATGACTTCATGGCAATAGAAGAACACATTTGACAGATCTCCCTGCAATTAAAAAAAACTTTAAACTAGAAAAGAGAATGAATAAGCAAAAGGAACCTACAATCCATCATGTTTTAGTATAGTATTAACTGTCAACTAATTTCATTCAAGGGATAACCTTCATTTGTCTGTACTGCACCTAAGAACTTCCTGGAATGCTCCATATCCTAAAACAAGAAGAAATCCCTCAAACACTTGAAGATAACACATGCAATGGTAATTGAATAGTATATTAAAGTATAGGTAGTCCCAAAATGAAATGCCAAATTAATGTTCTGCAGCCTTGTTAACAGGTTTTCATCCTTGTTCACAAAGGACCACCTTGTCTGAACCAAGGCTAATTCTTCATTATCCTGCAACGAAAGAAATTATGGTTTTACTACAAAATAGAAGAACTACAATTATAGGACCGACACATAAAAATACATGCCCAATGACACAAGGTGGCTTATAAAATGCTAATTTTATAAAAGGAATGTAATTATTATAGTAGCAATCAGTTGTAACAAAAAAGGAAGCAGGAAGTGCTTAATACCTTAAAATGAGAAACAATTTTTTAAGAAAATCAGAAGTGGGCTGAAAATCAGCAACAAATTCATAGTTTTTAACATAGCTGCAATTCATTGCAGATTTGAGATTTCCAGCTTTATATCCTTCCCTAATTACCCGATGCCGATACAAAATGTTGGCACCCTCTTGCTGCCATTTGTGTACCTCGTCTTTGATCAACAACTGTGTAGTTGGATCATCCGAATTATCCAACACTTTAATAAGCAATTTTGATTTCGGCCTGTCCAAATTGCATACTGCAGCTATAGATTGCTGATATACCTGATACACAGAAAACTCTAAAATCAAAACCAAACACATTCTACAAAAACCAAACACAACTATGAAAATCATCAAATAAATCTCAAATATTTGAAAGTACAAGAGCTTGAACTCCTTGTGCTAATATCAAGCACACATAATAACTCCTCAAACATTGTCATTTTTAGGTTTTACTCTTGGCCCTACATGAGAGTCACTCTTTTATAAGCCACTGGTATACATAATGTATTAAGGACACGTAATGTGGGAGGAAAAAACTTTTGATTGAGAACAACTTCACTACAAGTTGATTTTTGTATATTTAATAGTATGTTGGTTGAAAGATGAGGATTGAGCTCCATATCTAATAGTATGTTGGCTGATTTGAAGTTTTTATGGACAACAGATGGTGAGCAAGCTTCATGTAGATACCTGAAACCAAATAAATGAGCACCAAAGCATACTAATGAGTTTCATCAAAGAAATGACTCCATACAATGCAAAGGGAAATGTACAACTTACTCAAGTGCACGTGCAGTCCCCAAAGTAATCTTGTCACGGGTGTTCCATGTTAATGGCTTGTTGTATTCATCTGAAAGGTGCAAGAAATCATACGGAGAACCATTTTTATAGAACTCATAAACCAGCAGGTGCTGTCCATGCTCAGAACAATACCCTACCAGCTCTGTCACATTAGGATGTCTTAACCGTGATATATCAGAGACCATGTTCATAAAATCTTCGGACAAGTGACTGGGAAGTGGGAAGAGCAGATGATTTTATTTTCTTAACAACAAGAACCTAAATATCAGGTGAAGATGGAAAATCATGAGATCAATGAATGGATTGAGCTTGGAATACAGATGAAAATATCATGAATGAAACGAATGATCTTTTAATATCGTTAAATAGGAAACATCATGAGTATACCTTGTCATCATCAAATTGAGCCCGATAAACGTGTCCAATGGATCCCTCACCAATAAGGTCCTCAACACTAAAGATATTTGTAGCCAATTGCAAGTCTGCTATTGAATATGACATGGAATTAATTGGAGCTGTGTTTACTTTCTTGGTAACAATAGGTTTCACTGAAAAATCATCTTCATCAAATGATTTGTGACGATCAACTGGTGGAGGTCTAAGATTCAACTGAGCAGAAGTTTCAAATAGTTTTGTATTTGTTGTGAAAGAAGTTTGAGTAGACTTCATTTCTGCAGAAACAATGCCATATATAATAACATAGAGACCATGAAAATTATCAAAACATTATTTCATGATAAAAATGAATTGACATTATAGAGAATCAAAATTCATATCTCAATAACAAAATGAAGCCTGTATAAGAAATGTTATATATACATATGTTTGTTTGATAGTTTAGTATAGCATGCAGGCCTTAACTTTATTATCAGTAGAAACAATATATGAAAGGGCATGGAAAGATTAAAAACAAATTGGTGAGAGTTTCAATATGGAAGAAATAAATAAATGTGGATCAAGTAATAACAGGTAAGGATAATAATGAATGACCTGTTATATGTCCTTAGTTGAGGAAAATGTACAGATGCTGGAAATACTTCTCGAACAGGGACAAAATAGAAGAAAGCGGTTTTTCTTTTGTTTTTGGTGGAAATTTGATTCGATTGAAGCTTAAAAACAAGTAAAGAATCCAAATACCAGAACAACTGAAAAAACCCACCAAAGAGTCCATGGGGATTTCTTCCTGCTGTATGAAATTATAGTCTGCAGAACCAAAAATTAAAAATCAATCAATACATAAGCATTCTCTGTCTCAAGCCGCCTCACAGCTGCATTTGCACGGTCCACTTGGCCACTTGCTCTTCAGTACAGTAGCCCCAACCATTATCGAGGCCTTCGATTGGTACGGATGTGTTTTTCTCTCACAGTGCAACCCATTGAAGTTATAGACGATGTGAAGAACCCTAGAAATGTAAGTGAAATTTAATTAATATAAAACACTTAAACACATATATGTGTGTGTGATATATAGATATTATAGAGAATTAGAGGTAGAAACTTACAGATTCGATGAAGAATCGCACTTGATAAGTGAAAAAATGAAGTTGGAGACGGATGAAAGTGTTAGAAATGAGGGAGATGACTTGAGAGGACGAAGATAATTTGGGGAAAAATGGGAGTGAAATACTGAAATGATACCGGGGAAAATGAGAGGGTTTTTTTCTAAAAAAAACTATATACCGATGGTCAGACGACAACCGTCGCTATAGATACGAGCACCCTATAGCGAGAGTTCCGTGCCGACCGTCGTTATAAATACCCTATAGCGACGGTTCCGTGCCGATCGTCGCTATTGCTCGTCGCTATATGTAGAATTTTTAGTAGTGCCCTTACCTCGAAAAGACAGTACTTCTGACTGTAATATAGGATATAGAGCTGAAGGGAACTTGCACCGTATAACAACACTCAAAGTCTTAAAATACTCACAAGAATACGCTCGATAATATAGAGAGAGAAAGAGAGAGAAAAGTTCAGTTTCTGGTGTATTTTTCAATTCTAATCTAAGCACCCTATTTATAGGAAAATGCTTAGAACACCAAAACAGAAAATTTAATAAAATATTAATATATATATATATATATATATATATATATATATATATATATATATATATATATATATATATATATATATATATATATATATATATATATATATTAAATTCTTACGCACACATAATCTGATTCAAAACATCAGCCACCAAGAGTGACCCACCTCACCTAAAATAAAAAAAAACATTTTTCTTATTAAAATATTTAAAACTTCAAAAATCAATTGTTTTGGAATTTCAGAACTTCAATAATTCATAATAAATAGCCCTTTTATCAGAAAAATTCAAACCTTATGTCTTTTCCATAGAAAATTCCATTATCTACAACTTTGCAGAAGAAAGTTTTTCCAAATTTCAAACAAAAATTGACCGATATTCACATACGGACGATTTTACAGGGTATAATCAAATTTCAGTCAAAAAATAGGTCCACCAACATGAAAAACATGTTTTTAATATTTATTGCAACAAAAATACTCTTCCTCCTCATATACTCATATATCCCACATTCATTATAAAAGTATCACCATTATTATATTATTAAAATATAATAATATATTTAAATGAATTATTTTATCGAAAAAGATAAAATATCAATTTTCAACAATTGTCACATTAAAAAATTTTCTCCATCTATATCCACATAATATGAATATATTCCTTATCATATAAATCAATAATTAATTATTCACAAATAATATTACAGAATCACAATACTTGCAACCAGGCCGTTCCCAGGAACGAGGGGGCTTTCCAATATGGATCTCTCCTTACTGGCGCATAATTAGGTGACCAAACCTCTCCTTAGAAAGAACTTTCTAGACATTGCCAATAATGTTATCTAATAATATTATTTAGATAATATGAATTATTGCTTCGATAATAGAAAATACTGTGTAGTGACAATTATTGAAACAACAGTAATATAAAATATCAACGTAGCAATTATTGAATCAATAAAATAAAATATTGAATAGTAATTACTGTAACAATTATTGAGTAGTGCCTTCTTACATAAGAATCAATAATTGGTGCAATACCGTGTGTTACTGTGCAACAACGTGTATTACTGTGTTTTAACCACCGGGTATTCCAACAGTATTAACGGTAATAACTACGTCGTTATTTATAAACAACTTATACTTGTCGTTTTCTTCATCCAATCGCTTTCCGTTATGGGGCCCACAAAAGACTGCGCCGTCGTACGAATATTCCCCGACAGGAAGAATATTCCACGACCAAACGAATATTCTCCGATAAAAATGAATATTTTATAACCACTTGCTTATTTGAAATATTTGCGCATTTTACCCATAACTAACCACATTAATCAATTCAAATCTTACTATTTCAAAATAATAAATAGAGAAATTCAATTTCATTTATAATAAGTTGGGGTCTTACAACCTCCCCTCCTTATGAAATTTCATCCTCGAAATTGACGTACGTACCTGGTGTTTTGAAAAGGTGAGGATACCTCGCTATCATTTTTGTTTCCAACTCCTAGGTCATTTCCTCTATAACATGGTTCCTCCACAAACTTTGACTTGTGGTATGACCTTTGTGCGTAGGACATGTTCTTTCCTATCCAAGATCTTGACAGGTACCTCTTCGTACGTTAAGTCTTCGACTATCTCGTCCGGTTCTAACTCAATAACGTGGTTTGGGTCTTTCACATATTTACGTAACACACATATATTAAAAATATTATGAACACGAGACATACTTGGAGGTAATGGGAGTCTATAGGCCAGATTTCCTACTCGGTCAAGAATCTGAAATGGACCAATAAATCATGGATTGAGCTTTCCTCTCTTCTCGAATCTTGTAACTCCCTTCCATGGAGAAATACGTAACAATACATGATCCCCAATGTCAAATTCCATGTCCTTTCGATGAAGATCCGCATAACTCTTTTGTCGATCATGTGCCGTTTGTATACGTTGTCGAATCATTTGAATCTTCTCTGTAGTCATTCGTACCAACTCTGGTCCCAACAACGTTGCTTCTCCCACCTCTTTCCAACATACTGGAGAGCGACACTTTCGTTCATACAATGCTTAAAATGGAGCCACACCTATACTTGCCTGATAACTGTTGTTGTAGGAGAATTCCACCAATGGTAGGTACTTATCCCAACTCCCTTTGAAATCTAGGACACAAAGTCTTAATAGATCTTCAAGAGTTTGAATATTCCTCTCTGATTGCCCATCCGTTTGAGGATGGTATGCCGAACTGAATCGTAAATCCGTGCCCATAGCTTTTTGCAAGCTAATCCAAAATCGTGAAGTGAATCTTGGGTCACGATCCAAAACTATGGATACTGGCATGCTATGCAATCTCACAATCTCATTTACGTACATACGAGCAAGACGTTCAAGGGAATAAGTCTCTCGTATCGACAAGAAATGAGAAGCCTTGGTTAATCTATCAACAATAACTCAAATCAGGTTTATGCCTTGAGAAACCGTGGGAAGACCCGTAACAAAATCCATGGTAATGTGTTCCCACTTCCATTTCAGAATCTCAAGTGGTTGCAATGGACCCTTTGGCACTTGATGCTCCGCCTTTACACATTGACAAGTTAAACACCTCGAGATAAACTTTGCGATCTCTCTCTTCATATTGTTCCACCAAAATGTATGTCGAAGATCATGATACATTTTGGTACTCCCAGGATGGATTATAAACGGTGTGTTGTGTGCATCCATCATGATTCTATGCTTCAAGTCAGAATCGTTAAGAACACAAAGTCTGGAATTGACTCGAAGTATTCCTTCTTCATCGATTCTTGCTTCTGGAATAGCACCTTCTTGCACTTTCTTCTTCATACGCATCAGCTCCATGTCTGTAGCTTGAGCAGCTTTAACCTTATCAATTAAAGTCGATTCTACTCGTATACTTAATATCATCACGTGGGTACTTGGAGCCTTTATCTCTATCTCCATCCTTTGCAAGTCATACAAAATGGGCCTTTGTATTAACAACGTTGCACTTGTACCCATATATGATCTTCTACTCAATGCGTCAGCTACCACGTTTGCTTTTCCAGGATGGTATTGGATGGTATGGTCATAATCTTTCAATAACTCGAGCCAACGTCGTTGCCGCATGTTGAGTTCCTTTTGGGTGAAGAAATATTTGAGACTTTTATGGTATGAATATATTTCCACTTTCTCCCCGTATAAATAGTGCCTCCAGATTTTAGCGCGAAAACGACTGCTGCCAACTCTAGATCATGAGTAGGATAATTTTTCTCATACTCTTTAAGTTGTCGCGAGGCATAGGCTATGACTTTTCCATGTTGCATGAGAACACATCCTAACCCTTTACCTAAAGCAACGTTGTAGATAACAAATCCGTCCGAACCAGATGGTATTGTCAGAACAGGTGCCGAAATGAGTCTCCTCTTGAGATCTTGGAAACTCTTCTCGCATTCCTCGTTCCATATGAATTTTGGTATCAAAGCAGGTTCTCATGCTATATTCAAAAGCTAATCGCTTTGAGTCTGATCCCAGGCACAAACATTGTTCTAAACTTAGTTTAGTAGTAATTAACTTGGTATATGCGGATGAGCTCACATGTTGGAAATACTGTGTATAGGTAAATGTGTATATACACCTGAAGCTGCTCAGATTGGTCCATGTTCTCGATTGCTACATCAACAAGACCAATCCCTGCCTTCAGCCAATCTTTTAGTCTAAAGATCAGACGAGATATCTCAAGAGACATCAATAACAAAGATTCAAGCATCCACCAGTCTGAAAGATGAAGAGGCCATATATGCTAAGAAATGCTTATCAAGAGAAGAAAGAAGATCTTCTCAAACTTATGTCTGGCCAACCAGCAGCTGGGTGCAAACTTTGTAAACTAAAGGATGTCAAAGATTTTAATGCAGAGATTCTCTTGAACTACATTTTCAAGACCACGACTGATTGATCAAAGGCCAACACGAGCAACAAGCTGTCAGGAGCAAATGTAAAGCTAAACACATCAATGCCTAAACTTAGTATATCTAAGATAAATGACTTTTAAGAGACTGACAATAAAAAGGTACGGTTCCTCACTATTATACATGTGTACATCATAAATGCACCTTCTTATGAACCATAACAGTATTTAGTCAAGAAGTCATAATCTACCTGAAAATGTGAAGAGAGAAAATACTTTGAGGATGTAAACTCAAATGTCTATAAACTTTCTCTCCATCCAAGTTTTAGGATGAAGATGACATCTTGAAGGAAATCTGAAGTGGGTCATAAGAGCATCACAGGTCAAATGAATTTTATGAGAAGTAATCTTTGCTAGTGGGTTAGTATGTATGTACAAATCCTTGTTCTAAGTGTTTCATAACATACAGAGTATGATCAGTTCTAAAAGAGTATCTTGATGATGTGTTGAAACTGATCACCTCCATGAATCAACTAGATACTCCTAAATCGTTTAGTTGATTCTCACTATGTGAACACTTGAACATTGTGAACATAACCCATCAAATAATGAAACCATCATAGATAAAGAGTGTGTTATTAAATGTTAAATCTTACACACACTCACCTTCATGCTTATCAAAATGTATTATCTAAAACAAGTTTTATACATGAATATGATGTTAATGATAAATGTGATGATTATCCAAATATAAGAGGAACAGGGGTTTAGAACTAACCTAGCAGGACCCATTTAATTATGGGTGCCAAAAATAGAAATATACTTAAACCTGCAGGTACTTGGTCTGTCTAACCACACTAAGGAATGCTAAAGCAGGAGACTTCTGTAGCATCCCCGAATCCGGGCCCCAAATTGCCGCGGATTCGGTACACTAATTGCGGAAGATATAAACATAATTTGTTTATACATTACATTACACACTATTTCCCCAAGGTCGAATAACCTTAACTTAAATACAATTCATAATCTTTATAACACATTTATCAAACTATTTTATTACAAAATAGTTGCACTGTATATTCCAAGCTAAACTTGGCATTATCTTTTCTATCGATGATTCATTTGTTTAAGAATCATATCTATTCTCATTTCAAAATAAACCTTCTTTATCTATACAATATTTCAAACTGTATATAGCTGCCAATTACAATTGATAAAACTATCAATCATAGATTTATACCATTTCTAATTCAAGAAAATGTATTCATTTTGTACATCGCTCATTCTTCATCATCCGTATAGCAATAATATTGTCTAACATCATTAACCTGCAAAAGTTTGTGTTTCCAAGATTGAGCTCGACAGCCCAGCAAATTTAACAGTCTATCATGTTTTACATAGCACACAATTCTATATGCACTACCTTTCCATTAATATGCATCTATACATGCAACATAAATTCTTTAATATGCATATCTTACATGCATCAATAATTCCTTACAAAACATTCATTCATGCATTATACATTTCTACTTTATCGAGTTACATCATACAACATGTAATCACATATATATTGAGTTCCATAACCCAATTAACTTAGTCATATTTTGACTTTTAACCATTCATAGAGCATGATATGTAATTTAACATGTAACCACATTCCATCCTCAAACATAATAGAACTGAAAAACTTGCCTGAACCGTTGATTATCGCAACGCTATTTATATCGCTTTACCCGAAGACCTAATATTAATAATATAGATCTCCAATATTAGAATAATATCATCGCATATAATTTTCTTATCAGTCAAAACATATTTTCTAGTCTCGTAATAATTTTCTGATAATTATTACCATATATCACCATTTTAAAACCGTATTTAAATGAATTAAATACTACATAATTCCTTAATCATTAATATTTATTTAATATAAAATATTAATGAAAATCATTACATAATATTATAAGTCTATACAGCACATAAAACTTAGTATCAGGTTAGAATATTAAGTTTGAGTTGATACCGACGCAATTTATCATCCAGACGGTCTAGTCGGACAAATATCGAGTTTAAGTTTAATTAAACTCTACCTCAGCGCTTAACCATGCCATAGAGTTATATTATATGATTTAACACTCTTTTTCATTTCATAAGTTATTCGTTAACACCTAGTAAGTCAAATACTAATTCAGCAACCTGGATTCCATTTCAGCAACCTAAATTCACTATTCTTCTTCACGAAAATTCCAATTCAACTTATTATTTTTCTATTTTTTGGTCAAACACATATACATGTATTTCATGCATAAAAAGTATTTTTCCATAATTTTCCAACATCCTTTGGTATTTTTCAAAAATTAATTTCTAGTGCGTAGCTTAAGAAATTAGCTACCTCGTGCTTAACACCAGTAATGCCCATCTTTTTGTCATAACCTTATATATGTTAACGTGATGCTCCATTTTAAATTTCGTGGTAATCGGAGTTGTAGAACTCCGTTTATAGCAATTTCCGTCGGAAAATCACAAAAATTAAAACGGTCATAACTTGGTCGTTTTAACTCAGAATCAGCTCATTTTTGGACACGAGCTACATATTACTATATATTTTCATTTCCCAAAAGCTTGGAATTTTTCTCATTAACTAAATGTCCGAAACAGCCCTCGGAAAATTTTGGCCAGAAACTTTTTGACGTTTGGCAGTTTTGGAGTCCTTTGCTAAAACTTATATAAAACGAGTTCTGTAACTCCGATTAATGATCCGTCAATTTTGTTGGGTTTGTATCTTTCCGAAATACAGTTTTCATATATCACAATCAATATTTGGACATGTTTAGCTCCCGGAATTTAGCCCGGAAGTGACTGTTCCAAAACTGTCCTTTTCACAGTTTTCTTAACTTTGTGTAGTTTGGGAGAATTCCCATAACTCTCTCCTCCGATGTCGGATTCAGTCTGTTTTGGAGTCTATGGAAAGCTTATTAAGTGTACTACAACATATCACCAGTCCAGAATTTTTAGAGCACCCTAACAAGTCCGGAATTTTCTGTTTAGGGCAGCAGTCCACTAATTCAAAACAAACTGATTTGCTTTTCTTGTTTGATTAAACTTTTAACACACAAAATAGTTAGATCTAAGCATAACACACCATTTAACAAGTAGATATATAGTTCTCATGTTCGAGATCATAAACGTCATGGTTCAAAATAACCAAAAATCAAATACATGATTAAACACAATCAAGAGTAAGAAAAATAAGATTTTCTACCCTTAAAAAACCTAGCTTCACTTTTCTTGCTTTTGATCTATCTTTTGAAACTTAAAATGGATAGATCCACACATAAAACACTCTAAATCATGTAGATCTAGAGTTTTAAAGATCAAGAACATAACTCCATGTTTTGAGTTACAACCATCAAAAATTTAACTAAACAAAAAAGTGTTATACCTTTGCTTACTTGCTCTCCTTCTTCTTCTTCATAGCTTGATCATGAATCTTGGATGAATGAAGATCAAAATATCCTCTCTCTCTTTGGAGCACCTGAACCTCTCTCTCTCTCCCTCTCTCTCTTTTTCCTTAGCAACTTGGAAGACAAAGAGATGAAAGAAAGAAAAATATAGGATAGACTGTTGTGTAGCTTTTTATTAATTGCCCACACTCACCCTCCTTCTTTCATGCAACAACCGGCCATGTGCCTTACTACTTTCTTTCTTTAATTGCCAAGTTGCTTACAAGAAATGACCTAAGTGTTGGACAATAAAAAAAATGACAAATGGGAAGGGGTTGTTGAGAGTTGGTGACCAACTAAAGTGATCCATTAATGCAACATTCTTCTCCCCTTTTCCTAGCCCCTCATGGCCGGCCATGTGGCCTTTTAATCCATAAAAATTGATCTCTTATCTAGCATACTTAGAGTCCAATAATTCCCCCTCTCAATTGGCTAAAAGTTGAGCTATTTCTTTAATGTATTGCTTAGTCCTCTAACCAATTTCTTTGGCCAACACTTGGGCTATACATAGTCCAATACCTTTAGTTCTTTTTCAACCCAAATCTTTTAATTAGGGTTTTTACTTCTCCATTATAACACCAATTCTCGCTCACATGCCCATTTATTTCCTTAACCCAATTAGACTTGCTATAATTAGGTTATAAAATTAATTAACCGAGATGTATAAAATAAATCTCTTAGAATTAGTATATAATTAAATACTATCATTCTCCCACATATTTACACTTAAGCTTTTAACACTTAGCTTTTAAATTCCCAAATTAGGGTTTTAAATATCCGAATTAGGGTTTCGGATTCTCGAAACTAAAATTAAAGTTTCTGAGCGTATCATTAGGGTTTCTAACAATTCGTTAGATTTTTCTAACTTAATAAACGTATGATTAACATAACTTTAGGGTTTTTCTAAAGTTATAACTTATCTGACCAATCCTTGATCTTAAATCATTACGGTTCACATATGTAACCAAATATACCGACTAGTATTCGCTTCGATACTTATCCCTGATAATTCTTCAAATGAATTTTAAATCTATCATAATCTTATACCTCATTACTAGACTATCACTTATAGTCTATCACTTAATTCAAGTTTGTTCAAAACTTTTGAAATTCTTAAAATTTCATTACATAACTGCCAATTCCATACACTTATTTCCTGTCTAGGTCCTAATATTGAACCTTAAATCAATCAATTAAGATTTTAATAAATTATCCAAATTCTCGGGTTGTCACAACTTCAGTCAAGAAGACTCAACCAGCAGAAGGCTAAAGACCATTCAGAAATGACTCTGATAAAATTCATATATGTCCAAGTCTATCCTCGGAGACCCAATGAGCTAAACTGAATGAAGCTCACATGGCTGCTAATTTGTATATAGAAGCAGGCCATGCAACCAAAGATGAAAAGGGTTTTATATGCCCAAATCAAGTAAAGAAAATAATATGAGAAGAATCCTCAAGGAAGCCCATAACAGAGGATCATCGAGCATCAATCAAGAGGATTTCATTACAAAAGCAGAACTTCTCATGCATAACTGTCAAAGAAGACTACGTTCGTAGTGCTGTCAAAAGATCGTAGAGTGATCAGTCCTGAAGATATCCATGCCAACAATACAATGAGATTTAAGTGATAATGATGATTTCAGTCAGAAAGAGATATACAGGGATGCCTTCAAATGAGTCTAAAGCAAAGGGAATCACATCTATCAGGGAAGACAACATCAACCATTGGGAGCATTAATCTGTTGAGAAACAACAGCACTGAGTTATACTATGAGGAAATATACCAGCTACGAAGTCCCAAAACTTTGTGGCTGATGAACCAAATGAAGATCCATAGTCAGTAGGAACGTCTTAAAACGTACTACTGATAACCTTTCAGCCACCCAACTCAAAATCGTGGAGTGCCTACGATAATACATCTGATCACAGTGTAGAAGCAGGAGGACACCTCGATTACAGCAAATGCAATTGTCCAAAGTTGGTAGAAGACCTTCCCATCAGAAAAGATCGAATGAGATGTCATTGCAAATCACTTCTATAGCATTTCATCTGGAAAGTGCCTCAGGGACAAACCTGACCCTTAGCTCACTCTAAAAGGTTGGCCCTTCCTGAGCTACCTTGTCCCAGAAGAATTACTTGATCAAATTTATCTCAAGGAACAAGTCAGTCAATGATCGTAGAGTAGAGGTTGAAGAGAACTCCACGATCGCAGTGCAACCTCAACGATCGTAAAAGACAACTCGACGATCGTAGTTCTACTAAAGGGTACTCCAGTTCACAAGGAGCATGGAAAATGAGACAATTGCTCAACCATTCAAAATGAGGAGATAAGTTAGAGTATATCATTGATCAAACTATGCTGCATCAAAATGAGAATAGAAGTCAAAGCCATCCACTACAGCATCTATCAAAAGTTGATCGTTGAGTCAACAAAGGAAATCGTAGAGTCCATAGCTGCCTTACTAATAAGTGGGTTTTATACCTGCATATGGAATACCAATTCACGCGAACTATGCCCATCTCAAGTATATTTTAGTATGTTTTAGTTGTATTTCATGTTATTTTGCATTGTATATACTTAAAACTCCTTTTAGAGAAAAAGTGCAGGAAACGGCCTAATTTGGTGGAATTCGAAGGCACGAGGCGAATGGATGCATGAAGCGAGGCACAAGCTGGGATATGCGTGGCATGAGGATCAAGTGGAGCAGAAGACTAAGCGTAGATGGACAAAGGAAGGAGCAGCAGAATAGATCAGTTGCAGCAGCAGAACCAGAACTCAACATTACAGAAGCTGCGCGGCATGACAAGCTTAAGGGCGCACGCCCGCGCGAGCATCTGGCTAGACAACATTACCTACTGCAAGTCGGTGCCCGCGCGAGGATTACACTGGGGGAGCGTGCGATCGCGTGCGATGCCTGTAGCTGCTGATTTGTTTTATTTTAATTTTTAATTAAAAGGGTTGTAATTGGTTTAAAACAATTTTCTGACTGGTGTCAGAGGCATCATTATTCAGTTTTACGTATTTTCATTTTTGGTAACTAGGTTTTACACTCTGAGAGAGATTCCAACGTAGAGCTAAGCCTAAACTCTACTCTTCTATTTCTTCTTGGGATTTTCTATCATTGTGGATTATTATTATTATTTTACTGGATTTATATGAGGATTTGAATATTAACTTTGTTCTATAATCAGTAATTGGTTTCGATCGTTTCTATCCTTCATCTTTAAATTGTTTGTTTATTAGCCATGTTTAGCCTTGATCCCATAATGGCTTTTGGTTCAGTTATGAACTAAACTCCATTATGGGATTCTAACGGATTTTAATATGTAGTTTGGTTGCATGCTTGAATGCTAGATTGTTTTACATATCATATGGGATTTCTATCATGATTGTTTTGCATGTATGAATGCTTGATCACCATTCGATTTTAGTACTTGTATGGAATTGACAATGAACATGCAAGTATGGATTGTAATCATGGTAACATACGTATATAGGGCTATTTTATATGGCTTGTGTATTTCGTGAACCAGATAGACAAATATTGTTTCACCGTATGAGTTAGAATAGAAGTTTGTGCTTAAATTCAATATAATTGATATTTCACATAGACATATAGTGATTTTGGTTATATTGATGATTATATAGAGTCTATCGTTTGTGGATGATGTATAAGTAGGGCATAGTGCATTGAAAAATGGCTATGACTCTTTTAGTGCTCTTGGCTACTTTCCTGTGATATGTGAACAAGTCTTGCATGATAGTGGTGATTAAATGAAATATTAAATGAAGTTAGGATCCCATTACTTTCATATTTGATTTACTACATCTTTATTATTGTTTTAATCATTATTTACGATTAGAGTGATAAACTAATCATAGTCATTAGTTTGAGCATATAAATATAGTTATTTAATTGATGAATAGTAATTTAAATTAAACAACTTTCCCTGTGGGATCGATATTTTACTTGCTCTGTATTACTTGTTGACACGTGTATGCTTGCATGAGTTAGAGCTCTTTTGTTATAACTGAAAAAGAGGCAACAAGTTTTTGGCGCCGTTGTCGGGGAAAGGCGTTTAAATTATAATTATTATCATTAGTTTTAAGCTATATTGTATGACTTAGACAAATCCATTCTTATCTCATTTCCATTTTCATTTTTGTTTTTGTTTCAGGACCATGTATAAATTTTTATGCGCACGCGGTCATCCAACCCCGACTTAACACCTATTCAGGACAACATAAACGGGAGAGGTTGGAAAGTGAGTGTTCGTAGAAATTTACAAGCACAGTTAGAAAGTACCACAGCTAATATGGTAGCCAAGGTACAAGGAGAAGAGCAAAGAGAGGAGCATAGGGCTCTGAAGGAGTATTCCATGCCCAATATTAATGGATTACAGTCTAGCATCGTCAGACCAGCGATAGCAGCCAATACATTCGAGATAAAAATGGGCACTATTAGATGGTACAAAATTCGGTACAGTTTGGGGGTGTTGCAACAGATGATCCGAATAAACACCTGTTAAGCTTCATCAAAATTTATGATACATTCAGATACAATGGTGTGACGGAGGATGCTATCAGACTTAGGCTATTCCTATTCTCATTAAGGGATAAAGCAAGAAGTTGGCTTCATTCTTTGCCAGCAGGATCTATAACTACATGGGAGGACTTAGCACAGAAATTCTTAGCCAAGTTCTTCCTAATGGCTAAGACTGCAGAGATGAGGACAGCTATATCTCAGTATGAGCAACAACAGGGTGAGTCCTTATATGAAGCATGTGAGAGATATAAAGAGATGCTGAGAAACTGTCCACATCACGGTATGCCAGATTGGATGGTGATCAATACATTTTATAATGGATTAGGATGGCTGTCGAGACCGATTGTAGTTGCAGTTGCAGGAGGGGCATTATGGACAAAAAGTTATGAGGAAGCCTATGACCTTATCGAGACAATGGCATCAAACGATTTTCAGAATCCTACATCTCAAATGCCACAACCCAAGGTTACAGGTGTGTTGGAAGTAAATGTTATCACGCAGTTGTCAGAACAGATGGCAGCCAGGACGGAGAAAATAGATACATTAATAGAAGGTAAAACAAAGACGGTTACATTCGTATGTGAGATTTGTGTGGGGTCACACTCGACAGATCAATGTGCTATTAGCTCGGAGTTGGTACAGTATGTGAGCAATTACAGAAAAAACCAAGGTCAGTTTCAGAACACATACCACCCCAACAACCGAAATCATCCAAACTTTAGTTGGTCAAATAACCAAGGGAATCAGTAGAATCAGTTTCAAAAAAATAATCAGTTTCAGACACAACCAGCGCAGCCACAGTTTAATCCTAGACCACCTTTTCCGTCGGGATTTTCTCAACAACAACAACATCACACTCCAGGTGCACCTCAGCAAGAAAAAAAATCAGAAATGGAGGAGATGATGATGAAATACATGGCAAATACAAAAGTGTTGATCAAAAGCCAAGTAGTGGCTATTAAGAATCTGGAAACTCAAATGGGGCAGATGTCAAACATGCTTACCAATAGACCCCAGGGTTCATTGCCGAGTAATACAGAATCAAATCCACGAAGAGATGGGAAAGAACAGTGTCAAGCTATTACATTGAGGTCTGGGAAAAACATTGCAGACACTGCAAGTCGTGCGCCTGCGCCCGCGTCCAATTGTACTGAGGATACTGCGCGGTCGCGCGAGGCAAAGCAGGTGACTGATGAGGAAGAAAATCTAGAAATTTCTGAAGTTCAGCAGGAAGAGAAAGATAAAACAGGTTCAGAGGAGAAGCTTAAGAGTTCAGTACCACCAATTCACCTTCAAGTTCCATTTCCGCAAAGATTAAATAAGCAAAGGGAATATAAGCAATTCAACAAGTTTCTGGAGATATTTAAAAAGCTGCAAATTAATATACCTTTCGCCGAGGCATTGGAATAAATGACAAGCTATGCAAAGTTCATGAAGGGTATACTGTCAAGAAAGAGGAGATTAGATGAATTTGAAACAGTAGCCTTGATAGAAGAATGCAGTGCAGTGCTGTGCTTCAGCAGAAGTTACCTCCGAAGCTGAAGGATCCGGGCAGTTTCACAATCCCATGCACAATCGGGAAGATGAATTTTGAAAAATGTTTGTGTGATCTTGGGGTAAGCATTAATCTGATGCCCTTATCATTGTTCAATCAATTGGGATTACCAGATCCAAGGCCGACAAACATTTCTTTGCAACTAGCTAACAGATCCATCACGTATCCACGGGGAATTGTTGAAGATGTATTAGTGAAGGTGGACATATTTATCTTTCCGACTGACTTCATTATTTTGGATTACGAGGAAGATAAAAATATATCAATCATGCTGGGAAGACCATTCTTAGCCACAGGAAAGACTCTTATAGATGTGCAGAAGGGAGAACTCACTATGCGTGTTCATGATCAAGAGGTCACCTTTAATGTCTTCAAAGCTATGAAGTTTCCAGTAGATGAAGAGGAATGTTTCCTGGTTGATTTGGTGGATCAGGTCATGAATGATGAAGTACATAGTCTAGTGGATGATGAACCTTTGAGGAGTGTAATTGTTGAAAATTCAGATTTGGAGGACGAGGAACATGACGAACTTGTGTAATATATAGATACCACTCCATAAGTCAGAAAATTCAGAACACCTGTTGAGCTATTGACAAAAGTTGGAGAATCCTCAGTAAAATTAAAGCCATCGCTTGAGACACCTCCAGAACTTGAATTAAAACCACTTCCAGAACATCTCAGGTACGCATTTTTAAATAAAGATTCAAAGCTACCTGTGATTATTTCTTCTACATTAACATCTTTTCAGGAAGAAAAACTGGTATGAGTGCTTCGAGAGTTCAAATCAGCTATTGGCTGGACCATAGCAGATATCAAAGGGATCAGCCCTTCGTTTTGCATGCATAAGATCCTAATGGAAGATGAGAGTAAGCCGTCGGTTGAGCAACAGAGGAGACTTAATCCGATAATGAAAGAAGTGGTTAAGAAAGAGTTATTGAAATGGCTGGATGTAGGCATAATCTATCCGATCTCAGACATCTCATGGGTGAGCCCAGTGCAGTATGTACTGAAAAAAGGTGGCATGACTGTAGTGACTAATGAAAATAATGAGTTGATTCTAACACGAACAGTGACAGGGTGGAGAGTTTACATGGACTACCGCAGGCTCAACAAAGCGACATGGAAAGATCATTTTCCACTCTCATTCATTGATCAGATGTTGGACAGATTAGCAGGTCATGCATACTATTGCCTTCTGGACGGATATTTGGGATATAATCAAATTATGATAGCTCCAGAAGACCAGGAAAAGACAACTTTCACATGTCCTTACAGCACATTCGCCTTCAGAAGGATGTCATTCGGGTTATGCAATGCTCCAGTCACCTTTCAGAGATGCATGATGGCCATTGCAGTATGTGATAAGTTTTTAGACAAGCATATTAAAGTGAATGGCCAGATATTGAAGAGTGATTCTGGTGGTGAGGTGGACAGAAAGAAAGTCACCTCGATTCTATCTTCGACATGAAACTCAGAAACAGTTAAGCTAATTGACTATAACTTAGCGCTTGATGGGAGGAAACCCATTATGTCCATCTCTACTTAGTATTTAGTCAATTCAAGCTTTTTGTTTTAGCTTATTTTTATTACTTGTTAGAATATTATGAGTACCTTTATATGCTTATTCATCGTAGTCGAATCACAGAAGAGCACGTGCATGCATTGCATTGAAATTAGGGAGATTGAATAGGTATTCATTTTTATTTAGTGAACCGTGCATTGATAAGGTCTATTAATGTTTGCAGGTGAATTGGAGAGCATGCATTTCTGTCTTACAGGTTCTAAAAAAATAAAAGCTAGCAGTACAGGTGATAAGTATGTTTTATACCTACTTATCCGGTATCTATTACTTGAATTATTTGCTTAATCTCATGTTTCTTAGTTACTTTTCATACATTTTATGTTATTTTGTAGGCGATGACACGACATTGGCATGAAGAAGCAAGGAAAAGCAATTTGGACACCTTTTGGACTAAAATATGCAAGCAAATACAAGAAGGCAAGATTACAAGGCTCTTAACACCAAGTGGGATGCATGTTCTTGGCTTGGAATTTGGATTATATTGTAGATCTACTTCTTAGATTTTCGGAACATCTTGAATCTTCTCAATCGGAGTTCGGATGCGAAAATTATGGTCTTTTTTATCAATAAAGATCAAAGCTAAGAGTTGTCATGCTTGCCATTTACATAGCATCTACTTCGAGCCCGATTTCAGCCAAGATCCAATCTGAATCTTTCAATTCTCAAAGCATGAAAGTTGTATATCTCTTCGATATCTTCGATTCGATAGGTGGAAAGACCCGTAACTCCAAGCGGATCAAAAGTAATACGTGTTTTACCAAAAGACGTCACACCAGAAAATAGGGCAGTGCGGACCGCGCTAGGGGTGCGCTAGGCCACCAGAAACACTGCCATTGCAGTGTGGGCCGCACCCAGAAAGGTTTATACACAGCGCGGGGTGCGTTAGGCGGCGGGAGCATAGCTGAGTTGGGTTATTTGATGTCCAATTTGAGCTAGAATAGGATTCTTAGTTAACTAACTTGCTAGGGTGTCTATTAGAACTCTAAATACTTGAGTTTAACTTGGATTGGGAGGCTAGTTCTAAGACTCCACTAAATCCTTCTTGGGATAGATTTACATTAACTTATTCTTTACTTTCTTTCTTAGATTAGGAACCCTAGATTAAATGAGATGGAGAGATGGAAGCAACTGGGAGACCATTGAAGATTCAAAGTAGGAGCAAGGAGGGAGTATCAAATTTACAGACAAGAGATTTTATCTTCTTATCTTCTTTTATCTTTATCTTTTAATGATTATTCAATTATGGATTCTTAGTTTTAATTCAATGAACTAATTCTTTATTTGAGATTACTATGGATCTTATTGTGTAGTTTACTTTGATATGCTTCTTTGTTAGTCTTATTAGCTATATTTGGATTGTCTATTATGATTTGTTTTTAACTACTTAATTTCCTAGCTAACAATTACCGTGATAATCTATATATGAACTCGAGAGATGAAGTATAGATTTAGATCTGATCATGATAGCATGTGTTTGTGATTTCTGCATAGATGGATTTCATGATTCGTGTTTAGGATAGAGATATACCATTACGCCATATGTAGTCTAATAAGAACTTGAACTTAAACCCTTTTTAATTTTAATTTACATAGAGATATAGTGGGTTAGTTAATTAGGGTGTTCAAATTGATTCTATCATCTGTGGATTTGATTTGATATGAGTATGGTGCATTGAGAGATGGCCATATTTTACTTTCGTGTTCTTGATTAACAATCGAGTATAAATAATTTGACTTAACAGGAAGGGTGTTAACTTAAATGAAGCAATAAGTGAAGTTGTGATCTTAAATCTCTGTAATCTTAATTTAACTAGTGGAATTTAATAGTAGTTTAATTATAAATTGAAATTCATTCGTTTAAATAAGATTGAGTTGGTTACGGGTTAGTACTTGGTGATTTTTATTAAATAATTCCTCGTGGGAACGATACTCTACTTACTATTATATTACTTGTTGACCACGTATACTTGCGTGTTGTGCGTAATTAGATTTTACCCAACAAGGTTTTGGCGCCATTGCCGGGGAATTAGTTAATATATTTTTGCCAATATTAGCTTCAATAAAATTAGTCTTAATTTAAACATTTTTTTTATTTAATTATCTTCCTATTTTTCTTTCTTTTCAGGTACCATGGATGGATTCAATTATCAAAGGTCATATTCTACTATGACTCAACCAAGGGGAGCGGGGATTGATGGACTCAATGTATTTTCTGCATTATCAGCACAACTTGAGACACTTTCGAGGAGGTTGGACGTTTTTGCAGCCCAACATAATCGAAGGATATCAGTTAATTGCAATTATTGTGCTGGTAATCATCTGAGTCATCAATGCACCTTTAGTTTTGGGCCGGGACAACACGGTGGTGAATACCTCAATGATTATGCATATGCCAATTATCACCAAGTTTGGGGGTATCACCCGGATTCTTCATGGAGCTATAATTATCAAGATCAATTCTATACTCCAAATCCAACATACACGCCAGAATTCTCATATCAACCTCCATTAAAAGAAGAAAAGTCAAAGTTGGAGGAATTACTGTCAAAGGTCATAGCAAACCAAGAGGAGAGGATGATGAGTCAAGAAATATCGAGCCACATATTTCAGCACCAGATGGAATAACTCATCACCACTTCAACTCATGGTCCTCAATACATGGATTCCAAAACTGAGACAGATACTTCCAGGTTGGAGGAATTGTTGTCCAAGCTCATAGCAAACCAAGAGGAGTGGAGGATTAATCAAGAGCGATCAATTCAGAATCAAGAGATACCAATTCAAAATATGCAGAACCAGATGGATCAAATGCTCAAAGCCCTGAACAACTATCCTCAAAACAATTGGTGTTATGACTAGGATTCCGAGATTGATGAAGTGTCCTAGCCAAATCTACAACTGGATGAGACACAAAATTTTGAAAAAGAGGAGACAAGTGGGGGTAAAGAAAACAAGGTCAACGAATAACTAACTGTGGGTACCAACGATGATGAGCCTATGTTATTTATGTCCCAAGTTCCTTCTCCACCAAAGTTCAAGGATCCGGTTAGATTTGTAAAACCATGCCCGCTAGGTAGTCATGTCGTCGGTAATGATCCTTGTGACATAAAAGTGAGTACGACTTCAAAGCTATGGTGCAATGAGCTGGAGAAGATAGAAGAAAAGACGGTTGTGTCTGACAAGCTTCAATGCCCCAATGTGATCACAGACACAATGGAGAAAACACCTAGATGTTGGAATTACTTGAATGTGATCTGATCTAAAGAAAGAATACTAGGTGACTTTAATGCAATGGCTATCACAATTGGGAACCTACAAAAAACTACATTGTTTCTGATGGATGGAGGGTTCCTCAATTACTGAAGAGGAATTGGATAGTGCTGACCAGACAAAGTCGGGCTACGACGTTAAAACTAGCGCTACTTGGGAGGCAACCCAAGCTCTAACCCTTTTCTTCCTTATTTATTCTTTATATTTTAGTTTATAGTCTAGCTAAAATATTTAGTTTTCAATGAATAATGACTCCATAATGGTATGCTCGCAGGTAAGGCAAGAAAAAGAAAATTCTTTTAGCTACTATCCTTCCAGCGCGGGCCGCGCTATACAGTGCCTAGACCAAGTGCGGGGCGCGCTAGCATCTCAGAAACCAACTGCAATCATAGCGCTGACTGCGCTATGTCGCCGATCTAAAAGCGCGGAATGCACTAATGCACTCTCAAACTACTGACTGCCCAGCGCGGACTGCGCTATGCCAAGCTTATATCAAGCGCGGGGCGCGCTACCAGTCTAAAAGCCACTATTTGCCTAGTGCGGAGCGCGCTACTCAAGGGTTATACCCAGCGCGGACCGCGCTACTCGGGAATTTTAGGCGTTGAACGAATTTAATCGACGTTTCCCAGATTTGAACAAAGCCAATTCTTGTTAATACATGCAACTTCTCCACTTCTCCTACACCCATTACACTTCCAATACTCCACAACCCCTATTACACCATTCTTACCTCTCCTTCTCTTTTTCAACTTCCATTCCCATTAAACCCATCCATCCCCAACTTCCAATCCACGTTGGTTTTCAATTTCCGCGCCGCTCAGAAATCCCAGGCGTTAAAAGTAGTTTAATTGCAATGTTAGTCAAGTCCAACTCAAGCGTGATTCCTGATTTATTCCAATGTGCCTGGCCTATTCTTCAGACTTAGCAGACAAGGAGGAAAATGTTGTATTTTCATGGAAGTCCTCTCTTTTAATTTTACCTATCTTAGCCATTGAGGACAATGTTTGTTTTAAGTTTGAGGGCATTTTAGTGTCGTATTGCATATAGTTTGTTACATTGTAGTTCATATAGTTACATTTAGTTTTTGCATTCAGTTTCTTGAAAAAAGAAGAAAAAAATTTAAAAATTTAAAAAATTAGTAGTTAGTTTACTTTGTTTATATAGCATTTAGTACATCTTGCATGAGTCCAGTTGTTTGATATTTACAGTTTGTTTTGGTCAATGATGAGATTGGAATTGGGTAGACAAGTATAGTACTGACAATTAGAGCTTTGATGTGATTTCTGGTTATGAATTGAGTCTTTTTCTGTTTGAAACTGGTATAATAAGGATATCACAATAAGAACAACTTGTTGATTGATTGATTTTAAATTGATAGATAATGGGGCTTTAGAGGATAATGTTAGTTTAAATAAGAGAATGACAAGGATAGGCAGTGAAGGCGAAGAATTAGGCAAAAACCTAAGTTTGGGGGAAAAAGTGGGGTATATAAGCTTCTAAGAAAAGAAAAAAAAGAAGAAAAGATATTGAGTTGAATAAATTGAGTCTTGTGGTGGGTCGAGAAGAAGCGTGAAATGCACTCCCCATAAACACAGGCGTGAGATGGAGCGTAAAACGCACTCACTATGTGAAAAAAAATGAAAAAAAAGAAGAAGAAATAACAGTATGATGCTTTCGAAGAGACTTGTTATGTGTTAAATTTGATTTTATATCAGTTAACATTTTTATGGAGCACACACGCACTATATTAGTGATAACAGTCTAAGATTTGATGATTGATTGAGAAGTTATTGATTGGTTTTGATATGATATATTATCGTGTTTATTTGATTTCTCTAAGGCCGGATGAATAGACTTGTTTATGTCATTACTGCTGGATTCGTAGGCATGTAGATTAGTTGGACTGCATAGCATTATTGTTTTGTGTTTTTGCTTGAGGACAAGCAAAGGTTTAAGACTGCATAGCTGAGTTGGGTTATTTGATGTCCAATTTGAGCTAGAATAGGATTCTTAGTTGCCTAACTTGCTAGGGTGTCCATTAGAACTCTAAATACTTGAGTTTAACTTGGATTGGGAGGCTAGTTCTAAGACTCCATTAAATCCTTCTTGGGATAGATTTCCATTAACTTATTATTTACTTTCTTTCTTAGATTAGGAACCCTAGATTAAATGAGATGGGGAGATGGAAGCAACTGGGAGACCATTGAAGATTCAAAGTAGGAGCAAGGAGGGAGCATCAAATCTACAGACAAAAGATTTTATCTTCTTATCTTCTTCTATCTTTATCTTTTAATGATTATTCAATTGTGGATTCTTAGTTTTAATTCAATGAACTAATTCTTTATTTGAGATTACTATGGATCTTATTGTGTAGTTTACTTTGATATGCTTCTTTGTTAGTCTTATTAGCTATATTTGGATTGTCTATTATGATTTGTTTTTAACTACTTAATTTCCTAGCTAACAATTACCGTGATAATCTATATATGAACTCGAGAGATGAAGTATAGATTTAGATCTGATCTTGATAGCATGTGTTTGTGATTTCTGTATAGATGGATTTCATGATTCGTGTTTAGGATAGAGATATACCTTTACGCCATATGTAGTCTAATAAGAACTTGAACTTAAACCCTTTTTAATTTTAATTCACATAGAGATATAGTGGGTTAGTTAATTAGGGTGTTCAAATTGACTCTATCATCTGTGGATTTGATTTGATTTGATATGAGTATGGTGCATTGAGAGATGGCCATATTTTACTTTCGTGTTCTTGATTAACAATCGAGTACAAATAATTTGACTTAACAGGAAGGGTGTTAACTTAAATGAAGCAATAAGTGATGTTGTGATCATAAATCTCTGTAATCTTAATTTAACTAGTTGAATTTAATAGTAGTTTAATTATAAATTAAAATTCATTCATTTAAATAAGATTGAGTTGGTTACGGGTTAGTACATGGTGATTTTTATTAAACAATTCCTCGTGGAAAAGATACTCTACTTACTATTATATTACATGTTGACCACGTATACTTGCGTGTTGTGCGTAATTAGATTTTACCCAACAGTAGGTATCAGGGACGCGCGGCCGCGCAATAATTGCAGCATAGACTTGCGTACCTGCGCGATATGACTGCCAGACCAGAGTTATCGATCGCGCGCCCGCGCGCACAGCCCATTAAAATCTCGCGTGGCCGCGCACGACATCAGATGTGGAAAACTTTTTAAGTGTAAAATGTGATGGATATCAGTTGGACTCTCATTTGCAATTAAAACAGAAGTGCACTCATAGTGTCTCTCCATAACTCGCGTCTCTATCATCTATCAGTTACAAATTGAAGCCGTACATCTCTTAATCACATATCCATGATTCTCTCCACGTTCAAATCTAAAACCCACGCTCTAATCCAATTGCAGTATAAAACTAGGGCTTCTATTTGGTTGGGCAGAACGAATTTGGGGAGTAATATCATTATTTGTTTCTTCTTCTTCATTCTCAGTCATATCATCTGCGCAATCTTTATCAACTGCAAATGGAGCCTAAGCGAGCACGCTCTATTTCATCTTCTTCTTCATCCTCCTCGGGCAGTCAAGGGGAGGATATTGTTGATCACACAAAGTTTCTCAACTTGGAAGCTCAGCAGGAGTATTACCGAATTGTGGCAAAGACGTTTATCAAGGAGTGCGGTTTCAAACCAGAGGGGCAATATGGTCAATTATGTGCCATGATCCATGAGAGAGGCTGGGGTGGACTGACTGCCACTCCCACGCCCATTCCGATGAGCATAGCTGAGAGTTTTATGCCAATGCCAAAGTCACCATGAGCGGTATATCTATGGTTCGCGGTATCGAGAAAGATTATAGACCCCGTGCTATCTGCACCATTTTTAGACTTACCGATACACCACCAACGGGGGCTGCTAACTGGGTCACCGGTGCATATTTGGAGACAGAATTGGAGTTGGTTATTACTGAATTGTGCGTGCCTGGCACGAAATGGACCTATAAAGTCGGCACAACTCAACCTCGTATATTCCCATTCGCAGCCCTGAACCGATATGCAAAGGCGTGGAATCTGTTCATATGTGCCAAGCTCGTGCCTTCCTCTCATCAGCACGAGATCACAGCGGAGAGGGCTATTCTTCTGTGGGGCATAATCACAAGGAAATACATTGACATTGGCCATCTCATCCATCAAAATATGTTGCGATATCTGCAGGGAGGCACCATTGAGAGCATTCCATATGCATCCGTGGTTGCTATGCTATGTCCTAATCAGGGATGTAACTGGGGCAACGAACAAATGCAATACCCAAGCCAGGACATAACTCATGCCACAATTGCAAAATTTGAGGATTGGGCAGGAGGTGTACCGCATCCGCGCGGACTAGGTTTTATCATTCAGCCTACTTTCCCAGAGCCATCACAACAGCCCCCTTAGACAGATGAGGCAGTCCCGTCCACGCAAGCACCTGCTGCCCATGGTGATCGCCAGCTCCGAAGGTTGGAGCACAAAGTCGATGCCATGTACGATAATTTCGGTACATTTGCGATAGGACTCACGAGGGCCTTGGCCGAGGCTTTTGCGCAGCAAGGAACGACGCTAGTGTGGCCTCAGTTCGGGACTGCAGTGCCATATCCATCACCGGATTCACCACCCGATGAGGGTGGTACCACTAATTATTAGGGGAGTTTTTCGTTACCCTTTACCTTCATTCAATGGGACATTGAATATTCTAAGTTTGGGGGTATTGGGGAAGTATTAAAGTTGCATGTAGTTGTTTTTTCATGATTAGTTTAATGTTTGCGTCATGTTTATTTGCATGTTCATTTTTAGTATTGCATATCTCACAGTTCTGGCCGTATGGAAATTTGTGTCTAGCCGATGATGATAGTGAATTTTTGAAAGATTTTTGAGTATGTTGGATAACATGAACCTAGCTATAATGTTTTACAAGATGAAATTCATGTTGCTGTTTAAATGCTTTCAGTTTGCATGAATGTGTTCACAATCACTTGTAGGTATAAGAAATATGTGTTGCATTGCTCGATGGAAAATATAGTTTTAAAAAGAGAAATATGTGGGAAGTGATTTTAGATTGTATGAAACATGGATATTCAAACTTTGTGGAAAACATGGGTATGCTATGTGGAAAACATGGGTATGCTATGTAGAAAAAAATAATTAAAATTCATAGTAATAATGTGGCTAGTCTTAGTTCGGGGCCCTGGCTACTTGAGTAAGTACACCTGAGGGGATTATCTCTACACCTAGCGCCCTAAGGTCTTTCACGGTCTGGGAGTTATTGGTTGAAAGCTCGCTAAGGGGTAGCAGTGTTGCCTAATGGAGTAAGACATTGCACAGTCATGTGAAAAGAAAAAAAAAAGAAAAATTGCAATAAACACTGCGGGAAAATACGAAAATCGCCCTCGTGAGTAAGAATAAAGCAGTTAAGCCCATTGTTGAACCTTAGTTTGTTTTGATATGTTGGAATAGTCTTCGTTGCATATGTATACATGAGTCTTGATTTAAACTATAATTTTTTGTTTTGAGCAATTTAGTATGTGTATTCTTTGCTTAAATCAAGTTTTGGTGAACATAACACACACACACACAGCATATCTATAGCATTTATGAATTATCTGAGTGTACGACATTATGCCTACAATTTGGTTTGAATCTGTATTCTTGAACCTGGAAAAATTCGTTGAGGCATTTTGGACTGAATTTCTGTGATAACTGGAACAATATGAGACAAGTTGCATCATAATTTAGTTGCATAGTAATATAGCTGCATTTTCATTGTTCATTAGTATGCATTGCTTGAGGGCAAGCAACAGTTCAAGTTTGGGGGTATTTGATAAATGGGTTTTATACCTGCTTATGAAATACCAATTCACGCGAACTATGCCCATCTCAAGTACATTTTAGTGTGTTTTAGTTGCATTTCATGTTATTTTGCATTGCATATACTTAAAACTCCTTTTGGTAAAAAAATGCAGGAAACGGCCTAATTTGGTGGAATTAGAAGGCACGAGGCGAATGGATGCATGAAGCGAGACACAAGCTGGGATATGCGTGGCATGAGGATCAAGTGGAGTAGAAGACTAAGCGTGGATGGACAAAGGAAGGAGCAGCGGAACAGATTAGTTGCAGCAGCAGAACCAGAACTCAACATTGCGAAAGTCGCGCGGCTGCGCGGCAGGACAAGCTTGGGGGCGCGCACCCGCGCGAGCACCCGGCTGGACAACATTACCTACTACAAGTCGCGCGCCCACGTGAGGAGTACACTGGGGGAGCGCGCGGCCGCGCGCGATGCCTGTAGCTGCTGATTTGTTTTATTTTAATTTTTAATTAAAAGGGTTATAATTGGTTTAAAACGATTTTCTGACTGGTGTCAGAGGAATCATTATTCAATTTTACGTATTTTCATTTTTGGTAACTAGGGTTTACACTCTGAGAGAGATTTCAACGTAGAGCGAAGCCTAAACTCTACTCTTCTATTTCTTCTTGGGATTTTCTATCATTGTGGATTATTATTATTATTTTGCTGGATTTATATGTGGATTAGAATGTTAACTTTGGTCTATAATCAGCAATTGAGTTCTATCGTTTCTATCCTTTATCTTTAAATTGTTTTTTTATTAGCCATATTTAGCCTTGATCCCATAATGGCTTTTGGTTCAGTTATGAACTAAACTCCATTATGGGATTCTAACGGATTTTAATATGTAGTTTGGTTACATGCTTGAATGCTAGATTGTTTTACATATCATATGGAATTTCTATCATGATTGTTTTGCATGTATGAATGTTTGATCACCATTCGATTTCAGTACTTTTATGGAATTGATAATGAACATGCAAGTATGGATTGTAATCATGGTAACATGCGTATATAGGGCTGTTTTATATGGCTTGTGTATTTCGTAAACCAGATAGACATATACTGTTCTACCGTATGAGTTAGAATAGGAGCTTGTGCTTAAATTAAATATAATTGCATATAGTGATTTTGGTTATATTGATGATTATATAGAGTTTATCGTTTGTGGATGATGTGTAAGTAGGTCATAGTGCATTGAAAAATGGTTATGACTCTTTTAGTGCTCTTGGCTACTTTTCTGTGATATGTGAACAAGTCTTGCATGATATTGGTGATTAAATGAAATATTAAATGAAGTTAGGATCCCATTACTTTCATATTTGATTTACTACATCTTTATTATTGTTTTAATCGTTATTTGCGATTAGAGTGACAAACCAATCATAGTTATTAGTTTGAGCATATAAATATAGTGATTTAATTGATGAATAGTAATTTAAATTAAACAACTTTCCTTGTGGGATCGATACTTTACTTGCTCTGTATTACTTGTTGACACATGTATGCTTGCATGAGTTCGAGCTCTTTTGTTATAACTGAAAAAGGGGTAACACTTACCATGCTACTCTACGAATCTAAAGGCCAACGGTCAAAGCCACGTCATCTAAACGTCTACTCTCCTAAAAGGAAATATCTAACTGAAAAGATATGGGGAGTTACAGCTCATTTTTGGGCATCGTGCAACCAATGGTCGGTTGACACATCACTGGTTATGCAGAGTTAGAAGGAACTGCCATAAAGACAATTTCAAATCTACAAACAGTTATCAAAAGTTATCGAACCTTTCTCCCTCCCATTTTCAAACCCTAAAAACCTCTCAAGAGCCAGAACATATTAACACTCCAGAGCTTTATCAAATCACAATTAGCCATCTCTTATAAACCTCTCTGAATCAAATACCCACATTCTTCGAACTACTCAAATGGAAAACTGGCGAGTAATCACTGGCATTCAGCTCGGAACCAAGTCGTTCGAGAAATCCAAAAAGAAGTTCAGAGACATTCTCGAACTTGTGAAGAAAGCTAGATTCTCAGAATGTCTTGAGGCTAGCACTCGAGTATACGTTGACCTGGTTAAAGAGTTCTACTCAAACGCCTCCATAAACTCCGGAAACTTTTCTACCAAGGTCAAAGGTCCGTATCTAAAGATGAAATCTTTTGACCTCAATCAATGCCTAGGTTTTCCTAACCAAGGGCTGAAGAGCCTTGATGACGTCGATACTGAACAAGCAACGGAGATCATGGGGTACCAAAGAAATCCTAGTCTGAAAGACATGAAAAAGAAGGAGTTTCCTGAAGAGTATGAGTTCCTTGCTGAAATAGTTGGAAAATGCATACTGTGCAAGGACACTGCACATGACACAGTGCTTGACCAACAGTTGAAGATAATGTCAGCAATAGTTCTGAAGAAACAAATCAACTTTGGAGCTATCTTGTTCGATCAAATCTCCAAGTGGGTAGAAAAAGCTGAGTTGAAGAAGTCCACCGAAAAACCCTTGACTAAGGTGTTTCATGGTAGACTGCTAAGTATTGTGATAAAAAGAAGAAGCTAGGAGGGAAGATCAAGGATGATGAGGGAGAGCCTTTGAATGTTCACAAGGTAATGTCTCCACAATTGTTTGTAAATTGGAAGAAAAACCCCAAGGAGAACTGAAGGCTGACAACCGTGAGCAGCAGCAGAGCCTCTGCAAAGAAGAGGAAGACATAAGAGGTAGAAAACTCTGAATCTGATGATCCTGTACCAACAAAAACCACACCAGCCAAAAAGAAATCAAGAGGTGTGAAGAAAACCAAGGCCCTACCAAGGAGTCTCTCCATCAAAGACAAGGTTGAAGAAGAAAGAGCCCTAACTGCTAAAACAACAAAGAGGAGAAACAATAGGCTGCTTCAAGGGCCATTCAGCAAGAAAGCTAAGGTGGAAAATAAACCAGCCTCAGCTTCCCAAAACAGTACATCTGCTGAAGAGAAGGACGTAGAGTCAGCAGAAGAAAAGGAGACAAATGTCAAGGCTGAGTCCTCACAGACCAAATCTAGCAGTGAAGGTGAAGCTGGATTAATGAATGAAAATTCAGCATCTGCTGATGAAGAGGAATGCTCAAGCCATGTGGCTAATCCTCAGAGCAGTCACTCTGCTAATGAAGAATAAATTCATGATGACCCAATTAAATCCCCAAATGCAACTGCCCCAACAAACCCAAATAATGGGTCAAATGATGTTGATTCTAAATAAGAAGATCGAGCCCCTTCCAATCCTGAAATTCCCAATGATGGCTCAAAAGGTGATGAGTCCAGTGAAGAAGGGTCTGCCCCTGCCAGTGCTCAACCCTAAAAAAGTTTGTCTGTTGAAACATAGGAGTCAGAGTCTGAAAAAGAAGAAGAGTCTAACTCTCCCAAAACTGAACCTCCAAGAAGAAGGAAGAGCTACAGACTACAAGAGGATCAAACTATTTTGGAGCAGGAACTACTGAAGAGTTCTGATGAATTAAGTGAGAAAATATCTCTACTCACTGAAGAGTCACAGAAGCTGACAACAAAAGGAGATAATTCACCTCAAAACAAACTTCAAGATACTATGGCTGATGTATCTCTCAAACTCCAAGAGAGAGATAGCATCTATCAGAAGGCCATACACGATCAAAAGGCAGAAGCCCTACGAGTTCAAAAGGTCAATAAAGAGCAGATCCAAGCCCTATCTGACAAGATTGACGACCTAAAGAAGTCTTTCTCACTGTAACTTGAGTTGGGTCAACAAGAACTCAAGTTTGAAGTTGTCAACTCTTCCTACCTAATGGAGCAGCTTATGTCCAACATGGAGCAGCTCTCACAAATGATTAATGACAAAAAGGGGAAGAAAAAGAGGCATAGAAAGAGGAAGAGCAAAAGGAGCAAGAGGCACTCAAAGAAGAGCAGAGGTATAGGAGAGAAGAAGTCAAAGAAGAAGACAGCAGCTGCAGAAAAAGAATCATCATCAAGGGGGAGCCAAAAGATGATGATAACATGATCGTAGAGTCTGAGGGGGAGCATGTTCAGGAAGAAGCTGAAAGGGAGCAAAGCAAAGACAGAAGGTCATCATCCCAGGGGGAGCAAGAGCAAGAAGATCAAACAAATGAATAGCTGATCAACAGACATCCTGGAAACATATATGGAACCAAAGAGGTACATCTCTAACTAGTTAGGTATGTTTTGGATCCAGGATGTAAAGTGTCTTAATGTATAATTTGCCATATCTTTATAAATGACATTCATGATTATCTTTTTTAGAAATACATCTACTCACCGTATATAAGATTCATTCATAACATGCATATGCACTTATTATTTTTGTCATAATCAAATAGGGGGAGATTGTCAGGTATAAACATATGAATGATATTCATATTTACACATGATTTGATTATGATATATATATATATATATGAATGAATATGTAAGTATGCTTCCATTAAGAAAAGCTATAAAGTTCTCTGATTAAAAATAGAAATATATGTACAAGGACTTAGAATGAATTGATCAAGAATGTTAGGTTGATCCTACAAAAGCAAAATAACTTTGTAAAGTCCTTAAAAAGAAATGATGTACACGGACTATAAATATAGAAAGATCAAGCAGGTTAGGTTGATCTTATGATGTAATAGATAGGCTTGTCTGATCGTCGAGCACTGCACCAAAAATTGTAGTCTGCCAGGAGAGTCAAGGAGAACTCGAGAGCTGTCGAGGCAGAATCGTAGTCTGTAAGATAGTAGATCTCAGAGTTTATACACTGCCAGGAGAGACGAGAAAGGATTGTAGTGTGTCGAGTAGAACTTCCTCAGAGCCAAAGTCTACTGAGAAAGTCATGTTCAGAATCGTAGAGACAGCCTACCTACGAGTCGACCAAACATCTGTCGAAGTTAAGTCAGAAACATAGACTGCACTCGAAGTCGTAGAGTCTACCGATGCCGAATCCAAGTCAAGGATCATAGACTACACTCGAGGTCGTAGAGTCTACTGATGCCGAAGCCATGTCAAGGATCATAGACTACACTCTGAGTTCGTAGAGTCTATTGATTACATGAAGAGATCGTAGTCGAGCTAGATCAGATGAAGACAACAAGCACAAGGCAGAAACCGTAGAGTGTCAAGATCTGATCTCGGGATCATAGTGTTTGCACAGCCAAAGCTGAATCTTAGAGTGCAGAACTACGACCTCTACAAAAGTGCTCACAATGCATAGACAGAATTGTAGAGCAAGTATGATTCTCAACTAATAAGCACTCCCAAAATATCCAAAGGAATGAAGCCTCTGGTTAGCACTGCAAAGATACATCCCACTTGAAGGGAACTAGAGAGCACACAACGAATGGCATACAAGCTAAACAGAAGATCTAAGAACCAACCCAATCAGCATCAAGATTGAGTGGTAAAGTCATTCGAGATGAAGTCTTCCACAAGGAGATCAGAAGAAGACTTTAGTAACTGACTAAGGAAATTCAGCAAGTGCAGTAGCTATCAAGTGAACAGAAGACAATGATCTTGGAAGAAACCGAGATCGTAGTGTTTGCCAAACAAAAAAAGAACTGATGGAAAGTGAACCGAGATACTAGTTAGCCTCTAAAGAACAAGGCTAAAGTGATTAAGCGTAGGGTCAGTCCATTGATGATAAGTGAACGGGAGATCACAAGGAGAAAGCAAGCTGGACGCGCCACAAATCTGAAGTGTCTTTCTATTCAGAAGGAACCAGAGCTAGGAGTTAGGCCATCAGTCTCTGAGAACATTCGAAGCGAACAGAAGTGTTGAAGCACTGCAAATAGAAGGAAGATGTGTTCTACATTGAAGATCCAATCAACATTCTTCAAGATCATAGTGTTAACTCTACCAGTCAATGAGCAACACTCAACATGACACTACGATCTGGTCCTCAAAGACTTGTATCAGAATCGTAGAGTTCGAATAGCTAAAGACTGAAGCATTGGCAACGGTTCAATCTGAAGGGTAATATTCGGACAAGTGCTTATTGAGAGCATCGATGTAAAAGGACAACCTTTGATCGAGAAATCAGAAGGAGGAATTAAAGTCTTCAACCTGACCAAGACATCAAAGTGACATCTCTGATGGGTAGGTGAAACAATAGACTACAATGTCAGAATAAAGTATGATATATCACATCAGCAGTCTACCTCTGTCAACTCGAGATCTGTGAAGATATTTGAATAGCCTTCAACGGCTACTTTCCAACGGAAGGATTGGGAAGGAGTATAAATCAGGAAGAGCTTCAAAGATCTAGGGTTGTTGGAGTTGTCGAGTTTGGAGAGAAGGTGGACTGTTCTAAACCACGTAAGATAGTGAGTTCGAAGGCTCACTCTACGATCCACCAAGAACACTCAGATACATGCAAAGGAAGAAGTAGAAGTGAGAGTTCTACTACAAGCAGAGTGTTCTGAACTGCCGAGAGAAAGAAGAGTATCATATCATCTTGGTGTCCATCATGGGAAGACTCTAAGTACCATAGAGAAGAGCTCACAGTCATCTTAGCAAGTCCATCATGAGAAGACATCAGGTATCAAGAAGGGAGATCACAAACTTCATCATGGTGGCAAGCATGAGAAAGTTTCTAAGTACTTAGCAGAAGAACTTACATCATCTTGGAAACCTATCATGTGCAGCCATCATGTATCAAGAGGAACGATCTTCAAGGCAATCATCAAGGGATCATCCGAAGTGGTTGAGTAACTGAAGAAGTTGAACATCATGCAACACTCAACTGCACTTAAAGGATGATCACGCCAAGCTACTAAGTACTAAAGATGTTCAGAGCATGAAGACATCTTAGCAACTCAGCACCAACTCCAACAAACCAACAAACAAACAACAAAAGCCAGGGCCTGAGGTGTGACGCCCCCAAAATAGGTATACAACACCCATTATGAGTCGCCAAATACATGGTACGTAAAGCAAACTATAACTTCAATAATACAATTGTCGTGCAAAATACGATAACACATACTGTGAGTTTAAATACAAATATTGTCTTCTAGACAATATCCACACTCAAATAAGTCCTCATTACCATTATTCAAACACTATTTTATAGAAATAGTGAGGACTGCTAAAACATTTTTCTAGAACCATCACTCCATACCCCGACTAGATCCTGCTATATTCTCACCTCCTTAGAAGAAAATTGGAACAAAAAGGAAAAGGGTGAGCTCAACTAGCCCAGTAAAGAATATTATGACTAAGATAATATACAAAAAATTATCATTAGTTTTCAACAGGGAAAATCTAATAAAATATAATAGACAACAAGTTTTAGATCAACAACTGCAGCGGAAACAGCAATCCATTAGAAGAGTCAAGTAGAGAATGAGTTCTACTATCTTCTAAGATTTAAAAGTCCATCATCAATAATTTGACCCTGTAACAACAATCAATATACATCTTTAATCAAATATTCATCTTTGCACTACAGGCCAAAGATATTCATTTGTATCACCAGCTGGTCATGTTCATCTCAACACTTGTTCATCTTTGCACTACGGGCCAAAGATATTCATCAGTTAATCATTCATCTTTGCACTAAAGGCCAAAGATATTCAGTAATATCATCATTTAAGACTGAGAATAATGAAAAATATTTTAAAAAAAATGAATCTAGTGAGATGAAAGGACAAATAGTAGAGATTCGTAAAACAGTTTATCCAAGATCAATAATACTTCATAATAACCAATTGTGAAGCAAAATTCAAAAATAAAGATCAAAACATGGATACAATCAAAGATAGTAACCATAATAGACATCTTGGACAAAAAGGAAAATTTTCATTTTTTGGTGAATAGTGCCGTATTCGTGAATAGTGTCGTATACGTGAATAGTGCAGTATACGTGAATAGTAACCTCGAAACAAAAAGTTCCAAAGTTGATAAAAAGTTCAAACCAATATTTTGGAATAATGATATCGAAAGAAATAATATAATTTATGAAGAAAATAACATCCCTTACCTCAACGAACAGTACTTCTGATCGGAATATCGGATATGATGCTGAATGAAACTTGTGCTGAATAGCAACTCTTAAAGTATCAAAATACTCACAAAATACGCTCAATAATATAGAGAAAGAAAGAGAGAAAACTTGTTTCTGGTGTGATTTTTAATTCTAACTTAGCCCTCTATTTATAGGAAAATGTTAGCACGCCGAAGCAGACTTGACATGCAACCTGATGGCTTTACCTGCTACTATTCCCACCCACCCACCACATTTGAATAAATATTTCAACACATTTCTCACCAACCAAAAGTGGGGCCCACCAATTCTAGAATTTTCCACCAAAATGATAAATTCTGAAACTTCAACAATTTCTGAAACAGTCACCTCTTCAAATTCATAATAAATCATACGTTCATTTTTAACGGTTCAAAATTTGTGGACATATACTCAACTTATATATGTATAATATATCCAAAAATCACAACGATCCAACGGTCGGATTAAAAATTATAACTCACGCAATATATCTCAAAAACACTGATTTAATTTTTTAATACCTCCATTCCGACAAAAATACTGATAAAACACCTCAACATTAACTCCTTAATTTTTAACCACAATAAATATATCCAACATTTATATCCACATAAAATAAATATTTCCTTATCATATATATCAATAATTAATTATTCACAAATAATATTACAGAATCACATTTATGACAATCATGTCGTTCCCAAGAAAGAGAGGGTTTTCCAATAACGATTTCTTCTTACAGGCGCGCAATTTGGTGACCAAACCTCTCATTGACAGAACTTTCTAGACATTGCCAATAATGCTATCTAATAATATTATTCAAATAATATGAATTATTGATCTGATAATGGGAAATACTATGCAGTGACAATTATTGAAACAACAATAATATAAAATATCAACGCAATAATTATTTAATCAATAAAATAAAATATTGAACAATAACTACTGTAACAATTATTGAGTAGTGCCTTCTTACGTAAGGATCAATAATTCATCAATACTGTGCAATACCGTGTGCTACTGTGCAACCACGCGTATTACAGTATTTTAACCACCGGGTATTCCAACAGTGTTAACGGTAACAATTACGCCGTTATTTATAAAACTCAAACTTTGTCGCTTTCTTCATCCGACAGTAATCTGTTATGGGGCCCATAAATGGTTGCGTCGTCGGACGAATATTCTCCGACAGAAAGAATATTATACGACCAAACGAATATTTCCCGACATAATGAATATTTTATAACCACTTGTTTATTTGCAAAATTTGCACATTTCACCCATAACCAAAGTATTATATCAAATTAACTCCATATTATTTCAAGATAATAAATAGAGAAAATTCAATTTTATTTATAATAAGTTGGGGTCTTACATGAGGGGTCCTTGTCCGAATGGACTAAATGAAGCCAGGGCCAGAGGGGTCCTTCTCCGGAGGGACTAAACGAAGTTCCAAGCCTGCTGGGCTTGAAGAGTTCCTAGGGAACTAGAGGAGTCCCAAGGCTGCTGGCCTTGAAGAGCTCTTAGTGAACTGAAGTCCCAAGGCTGCTGGCCTTGAAGGAATCTTAGTGATTCAGGGTGCTGCCCCTCCTTAGTGGAAATCCTGCTAGTTGAAAGCAGAAGAGTGGATTAGGAGCTTAAGTCTCTAAACCACTTAAAACCTCTTACGACTTTTACATTATGTCATTTACATTATGTACTATAACTGCAATAACTGCTATATATGTTTTAACTGCTTACAACCAAACTAACTCTACGAACAATGTATGTTTGATTATGAATATATCAATGAAGGGGATCATTTACTTATTCTGCTGTGCTTGAAAAGATTTTTATGTTTGTCATCTGCTAATGTAATAGCAATACAAAATAAAAGAGAAAAGTATTTGAAATAAAAAGGATCTATTCAACCCCCCCCCCTCTAGATCTATTGTGCCTACTGGGAACTAACAATTGGTATCAAAGCAGGTTCTCATGCTATATTCAAAAGCTAATCGCTTTGAGTCTGATCTCAGGCACAAACATTGTTCTAAACTTAGTTTAGTAGTAAATAACTTGTTATATGCAGATGAGCTCACACGTTGGAAATACTGTGTATAGGTAAATGTGTATATACACCTGAAGCTGCTCAGATTGGTCCATGTTCTCGATTACTACATCAACAAGAACAATCCCTGCCTTCAGTCAATCTTGTAGTCTAAAGATCAGACGAGAGAGCTCAAGAGGCATCAATAACAAAGAGTCAAGCATCCACCAGTCTGAAAGATGAAGAGGCCATACATGCTAAGAAATGCTTATCAAGAGAAAGAAGATCTTCTCAAACCTATGTCTGGCCAACCAGCAGCTGGGTGAAAACTTTGTAAACTAAAGGATGTCAAAGATTTTAATGCAGAGATTCTCTTGGCCTACATCTTCAAGACCACGACTGATTGATCAAAGGCCAACACGAGCAACAAGCTGTCAGGAGCAAATGTAAAGCTATGCATATCAATGCCTAAACTCAGTATATCTAAGATAAATGAATGTTAAGAGACTGACAGTAAAAAGGTACGGTTCCTCATTATTATACATGTGTACATCATAAATGCACCTTCTTATGAACCATAACAGTATTCCATCAAGAAGTCATAATCTACCTGAAAAGGTGAAGATAGAAAATACTCTGAGTATTTAAACTCAAATGTCTATAAACTTTCTCTCCATCCAAGTTTTAGGATGAAGATAACATCTTGAAGGAAATCTGAAGTGGGTCATAAGAGCATCACAGGTCAAATGAATTTTATGAGAAGTAATCTTTGCTGGTTGGTTAGTATGTATGTACAAATCCTTATTCTAAGTGTTCGATAACACACAGAGTATGATCAGTTCTGAAAGAGTATCTTGATGATGTGTTGAAACTAATCACCTCTATTAATCAACTAGATACTCATAAATCGTAAATTTGATTCTCACTCTGTGAACACTTGAACATTGTGAACATAACCCATCAAATGATGAAACCATCATAGATAAAGAGTGTGTTATTAAATGTCAAAAATTACAAACACTCACCTTCATGCTTATCAAAATGTATTATTTAAAACAAGTTTTATGCATGAATATGATGTTGATGATAAATGTGATGATTATCCAAATATAAGAAGAACAGGGGTTTAGAACTAACCTAGCAGGACCCATTTAATTATGGGTACCAAAAATAGAAATATACTTAAACCTGTAGGTACTTGGTCTATCTGACCACACTAAGGAATGCTAAAGCAGAAGACTTCAGTCAAGAAGACTCAACCAGCAGAAGGCTAAGGACCATTTAGAAATGACTCTGATAAAATTCATATATGTCCAAGCCTATCCTCGAAGACCCAATGAGCTAAACTGAATGAAGCTCACATGGTTGCTAATCTGTATATGGAAGCAGGCCATGCAACCAAAGATGAAAAGGGTCTTATATGCCCAAATCAGGCAAAGCAAACAATATGAGAAGAATCCTCAAGGAAGCGCACAACAGTGGAAATCCCAAAGCTACTGGCCTTGAAGGAATCTTAGTGATTCAGGGTGCTGCCCTTCCTTAGTGGAAATCCTGCTAGTTGAAAGCAGAAGAGTGGATTAGGAGCTTGAGTCTCTGAACCACTTAAAACCCCTTGTGTCTTTTACATTATGTCATTTATATTATGTACTATAACTACAATAACTACTATGTATGTTTTAACTGTTTTCAACCAAACTAACTCTACGAACAATATATGTTTGATTATGAATATATCAATGAAAGGGATCTTTTACTTATTCTGATGTGCTTGAAAAGATTCTTATGTTTGTCATCTGCTAATGTAATAGCAATACAAAATAAAAGAGAAAAGTATTTGAAATAAAAAGGATCTATTCAACCCCCCATTCTAGATCTATTGTACCTACTGGGAACTAACAGAATGGAATAACAAAAGAATTCACCAGGCATGCGATAGACCGCACAGACAGGTTATTCCAATAGAATAATAAAGAATGAAATAACAGAAGAATTCACCAGGCACGCGATAGACCACACAGACAGGTTATTCCAACAGAATAATAAAGAATGGAATAACAACCCTTACGAGTATTGAAAGAAAATAACTCTCTTCATGAATACGAATGAAATAATACCCCTTACCTTAGAAGAAAAATGGATACTGGAATAGTGAAGTAGCAGACTTCGTTTCTTCTTTCTCTCTATAGCTTCAATCTCTATAATTGCTCTTATGAGACTTAGTGAATTGGTGAGAATGAATGAAGAATGAGCTTCTATTTATAGGAAAATATAGTTTTGATAATTGCACGTTTTGAGGCTCGAAATATTACAATATAATACCTTCATCGTTTTCGTCATTTTTAATTTAGTCCTGCAAGTATTATCAAACTTGCACCACCTTCCCTAATAGTACATCTTGTGAATCAATAGTACAATCATGTGAATCAATAGTACAATCATGTGAAAAAAATAATTACAGTATAGTACCTTCATCTATACCGCCATTTTTAATTTAGCCATGCAAGTATTATCAATCTTGCACCAATTCCCCTAATAGTAAATCATGTGAATCAATAGTACACAATGTGAACACATAGTTATAAGCATGTGAATTAATAGCAATTAATTTCTCATTTATCCGGTTAATTACCTGATTGGTTAATATAACCTCCAGACATCAATTATTATCGAAATAAATGTCAATTTCCACTAACACTAATAATTCTCACACAATGGAACTATCAATTTCATTTTTAATCAACAAGAACTTATTCGTCATTAATATTATAACTCACAATATTTAACAATCAGGTCGTTCTCAGGAAAGAGGAGGCTTTCCAATAAGAATTTCTCCTTATTGGCACGCAATTAGGTGACCAAACCTCTCCTTGACAGAACTTCTAGACATTGTCAATATTGTAAATAATAATATAAATAACTTTGTCGTCTCAATTATTGATTTAATAATATAAAATATTGATATTGTGCCAATAATTGAATCAATAATATAAGAGATATGATGCAGCAATTACTGTGACAATAATTAAGCATAACTGAGTGACTTCTTACGTAAGCATCAATAATCAATATTGTGTGCTACTATGCAACCACGCGTATTACTGTACTTTTACTACCGGGAAGTTCAACCGTTTTAACGGTAAAACTTTCGCCGTTATTTTTATAAAAAGATAATTATGTCGTTTTCTAACTACGACAATACTCCATTGTGGGGTCCACCAATGATTGTGCCATCGTAGGGATATTTCCTGTTAAAACGAATATTCCCCGACCAATCGAATATTATATAACCACTTGCTTACTTTGCAAAAATTTTCACATATCACCCTTAACTTTAACCTTTTATCAATTTAACCATTTATAAAATAAAATAATAATTATAAGAAAATTGAATACTTTCATTTCATAAAATTCGGGGTCTTTCAAAAATAATATCCTTTACATTAGTAGGAGACTAGATCTGACTGGTATAAAGGAGATTATCTTGAGAAAATCTGGCACTATTAACCACACCCAAAATATACTTATACTCAAAAGAAATATTCATAATATTAAAGTAGAAGAGTTTTGTACTTCTGGTATATCTCATCTTCTGAAGGTATAGGCAAGGTTGGGAGACATGCCTTCGTTAATTACGAAATTTAGTCACGATTTTCAAACCCAATAGTACATCAATTTGAAAAGTTTGGTAAGTGACGGACCATCCATTGCAAAGAAATCAAAATTCGTCAAATATACACACCAACTTAGAAAATATTGGTTGGTTTTTCAGAAGGTGTGGGTCATAAAAGGAAATAATTTCGTCAAAATAAAGAATCAGACAAGTGTCAAGTGTCCCAATGATGAATACATTTATAATAAGAGTCCTTCAATACAGGCCGGTAATTAGGACAGAAAAATAGGACATTTTCAAAAAAAAATTATTGTGTCTCCCAAAAAATATATAGTATTTATTCCAACAGAAATTTTTATAAAATATAATATTTTTGGTGTTATTTGAATAAATATACAAAAACAGGGTTATACAGACCAAAAAATATATAGTATTTATTCCAACATGAATTTTTACAAAATATAGTGTTTTGGGTGTTATTTGGATACATATACAAAAACAGGGTTATATAGACTGTATAACTCTATTTTTGTATATGTATTCAAATAACACCCAAAACACTATATTTTATAAAAATTTCCGTTGGAATAAATACTATACATTTTTTGGGAGTCATCTGTATAATCTTGTTGTTGTATATGTATCTAAATAACACCCAAAACACTATATTTTATAAAAAATCATATTGAAATAAATACTATACATTTTTTTGAGAGTCACAATCAAAAAAAATATTTGAAAATATCTCATTTTCCTGTCCAAATTACCGGTCTGTCTAGACTTGTTGTTATAATAATGTTAGAAAGTTTGGCAAAGGTGTGGGTAAGAATAATAGCAACACAAACAGCGCTCAAAATTGTGATATACGACTTACCATGAAATTAAAAATAAAATATTTATTTTTTAAATACATGAATTATTGACCTGAATATCTCTTTATGAGAGTCACAATTTTATGAGTAATCTATAAACTGCATCCAATATAATTATTTTGGGTAATTACTTAAAAGTATATATAATTGTTATATATATCTTACTAGGAAATAAGAAAAAATATTAATCTTTTAAATACATGGATTACAAAATAAAAGAATTATTTATTCAGAATTATAAAATTACTAAATTTTAATAATTGACTTATGAAAAAGGATTAGAGAAAAATAATATGTGGTTTAATGTGGTCGACATCTTTTTAAAGGGAGAGAGAAAAAAGAAGAGATAGTATGTGACATAATTTGGCCACAAATTTTTAAATAATTGGGTAGTTAGTTTTGATGTTAGAACAAGTGGTATTACATATTTTGACAAAATTTAATGTCAAACCATGTGAGCTAACCGGTTTAACAATTTGCAAGTCATCCAAAATACACACTTTTAATATAAAATAAATGATAAAGATATTCTTAAAATGATCCAATGGTTATTTTTTAAAGTGATGTATGTACATCCAAAATTACCATGATGTATGGAAGAATGTATAAGATAATACATTTCACTAATTTGGTGCCGGTATGAAATTGATTCAATTATACAATCATGACTAGTCATTGGTTAAGTCGGTACATAGAAATATTAATTTATACCTTTTTCTTCTATACATAGATGGTAAAGATTTTTCTGAAGAAATCTTAGCAAAATATGTGATCAATAATTGTCACTGCACAGTATTTTTCATTATCAGATCAATAATTCATATTATTTGAATAATATTATTAGATAACATTATTAACAATGTCTAGAAAGTTCTGTCAAGGATAGGTTTGGTCACCTAATTGCGCGCCAGTAAGGAGAAATCCTTATTCAAAAGCCCCCTCTTTCCTGGGAACGTCCTGGTTGTCATAAATGTGATTCTGTAATATTATTTGTGAATAATTAATTATTGATTCATATGATAAGAAAATATTTATTTTATGTGGATATAAATGTTGGATATATTTTTTATGTTAAAATGAAAGAGTTAATGTTGAGGTATTTTATAGTATTTTTGTCAGAATGGAGGTATTAAAAAATTAAACAAGTGTTTTTGAGATATATTGCGTGAGTTATAATTTTTAATTCGACCGTTGGATCGTTGTGATTTTTGGATATGTTATACATATATAAGTTGAGTATATGTCCACAAATTTTGAACCGTTAAAAATGAACGTATGATTTGTTATGAATTTTAAGAGGTGACTGGTTCAGAAATTGTTAAAGTTTCGGAATTTATCATTTTGGTGGAAATTTCTAAAATTGGTGGGCATTCTTTTGGTTGGTGAGAAATGTGCTGGAATTTTTATTCAAATGTAGTGGGTGGGAATTGTAGCAGGTAAAGTCATCAGGTTGCAGGTCAAGTCTGCTTTGGCGTGCTAACATTTTCCTATAAATAGAGGCCTAAGTTAGAATTGAAAATCACACAAGAAACAAGTTTTCTCTCTTTCTCTCTCTATATTATTGAGCGTATTTTGTGAGTATTTTGATACTTTGAGAGTTGCTATTCAGCACAAATTTCATTCAGCCTCATCCGATATTTCGATCAGAAGTACTGTTCGTTTGAGGTAAGGGATGTTATTTCTTCTTAAATGATATTATTTTTCTTCATTATCATTATGCCGAAATATTGGTTTGAACTTTTTATCAAATTTGGAAATTTTTTCTGTCGGGGTTACTATTCACATATATACCACTATTCACGTATACGGCACTATTCATGAATACGGTACTATTCACAAAAAAATAAAATTTTCTCCTTTTTGTCCAAGATGTCTATTATGGTTACTATCTTTGATTGTATCCATGTTTTGATCTTTATTCTTAAATTTTGCTTCAAAATTGGTTATTATGGAGTATTATTGATCTTGGATAAACTGTAATATGAATCTCTAATATTTTTTACTACCTCCGTCCCATAATAAGTGTCTTTTTAGCTAAAATCACACATACCAATACACAAGCTAAAATGACAAAAATACCCTTAATATATTTTCTTTGAAGTTGAAGAGTTAATGAGTGTCATTTAATTGTAGGAGAAAATGTCCAAAAATACCCCTGATGTTTTATTCCGATGTCCCACTTACACTCTAAACTAATTTTTTTTCCAAAAGTACCCTTAACGTTACAAATTTTGGGTCAAACGTGCCCCTCCCGTTAACGGAGATGCCACATAGACTAACTCTGTTAATACGTGGACAATTTTTGCTGACGGAACATGAAAAGAAAACAAAAAGGGTAAAAAAACCTAAATTTCTCTCTCCAATCGGATATTCAATTTTCAAAATTCCCCATCTATCTAATTTTCTTTCTTCCCCCAACAATTCCAATTCCCAAATCTCGATTTCCACCAAGCAGAGAAAAAATGGCTTCACAATCTCAACAAGGAAACCCTAATAAAAGGTAGTGGTCTTTACAAGATTTCGAAATCGGAAAACCCCTTGGCAAAGGCAAATTTGGTCGAGTCTACCTCGCTCGTGAAATTAAGGTATACGTATATATAGAGAGAGAGATGAAGGGAAAATAAAATTGGATTTGGACCGAAAAATTTATTATTTTTACTGAGTGATTTGGGTTTCTATTGAAAGTTGTTTATTTTTGTGTAGAGTAAGTACCATTGAAGGTGATATTTAAGGACCAGATAGACAAGTACATGTTGCATCATCAGCTGAGAGATGGAGATTCAAACGAGTCTTGATCACCCTAACGTTCTCAGGCTCTTCGGTTGGTTTCATGACAGTGAGAGAATTTTCTTGATTTTGGAGTATGCTCATGGCGGCGAGCTTTATCGGGAGCTTCGTATAACCGGCCATCTCTATGAGAAAAAAGCCGCCACTATTTTTCTTGCCCTTTTTGTTTTCTCAATCTAGATCTCGATTTTTGAGAAAAAAGCTGCCATCGTTTGTGGGTTGGTGGAGTCGTGGGTCGACAGGCGAAGTGGGGGTTGGTGGTGTTGTTGTGGGTCGATGGTGGCGGAGTCAGAGTGTTGGTTGGTGGACGGTAGTGTTAGATTCTGCAGACTACATCAAGAGGAAGAAGATTGAATTAATTTTTGTATTATTTAATTTAGGGTTATTTGTATTAATTAATTTAAGAGGATGAATTTTTGTTATTTGTGTTAATGAATTAAATATAAATATAAATATTTATTTTGTTTATTAAATATAAATATTTATTTTGTTTATTAATTATTTATTTTGTTTGAAAGAAAAATAAAATAAATAATTAATAAAAATTGAATTTTTTAATTATTTGTGTTAATAAATTTTTGTACACGTCAGCAAGTATTGCCACGTGTCAGTCACATTATAGAGGGTTTAACCTTCGTTTGTTAATGTGGCATCTCCGTTAACGGGAGGGGCACGTTTGACCTGAAATTTATAACGTTAAGGGTATTTTTAGAAAAAAAAATTTAGTTTAGGGTGTAAGTGGGATATCGGGGTAAACATCAGGGGTATTTTTAGACCTTTTCCCTTTAATTATAGTGATGGTAAGATGCAATAAATACCATTGAATGCATAAGGACATATATAAGAAAATATTGCAAAAATTCTATTGGAGTTCTAACACATCACTTATTTTGGGAAAAACTATTAAGCCTAAAAAAGCACTTATTCTGGGACGGAGGTAGTATTTAGTTTCACTGGATTCGTTCTTTTAAAATATTTTTCATCATCCTCAGTCCTAAATGATGATATTACTGAATATCTTTGGCATTTAGTGCAAAGATAAATGATTACCTAATGAATATCTCTAACCTGTAGTGTAAAGATAAATGATTACCTAATGAATATCTTTGGCCCGTAGTGCAAAGATGAACTGGTGTTGAGATGAACATGACCAACTGGTGATACAAATGAATATCTTTAGCCAGTACTGCAAAGATGAATATTTAATTAAAGATGTATATTGATTGTTGTTACAGGGATAAAATATTGACGATGGACTTTTAAATCTTAGAAGATAGTGGAATTCTTTCTCTACTTGACTCTTCTAATGGATTGTTGTTTCCGCTGCAGTTGTTGATCTAAAACTTGTTGTCTATTATATTTTATCAGATTTTTCCCTATTAAAAACTAATGATAAATTGTTGTATATTATCTTAGTCATAATATTCTTTACTGGGCTAGTTGAGCTCACCCTTTTCCTTTTTGTTCCATTTTTTTTCTCAGGAGTTGAGAACATAGCAGGATCTAGTCGGGGTATGGAGTGATGGTTCTAGAAAGATGTTTTAGCAGTCATCACTATTTCTGTAAAATAGTGTTTGAATAATTATAATGAGGATTTATTTGAGTGTGGATATTGTCTAGAAGACAATATTTGTATTTAAACTCACAGTATGTGTTGTTGTATTTTGCATGACAATTGTATTATTGAAGTTATAGTTTGCTTTCTGTACCATGTATTTGGCGAATCAGAATGGGTGTTGTATACCTATTTTGGGGGCGTCACAATTGGTATCAAAGCTTAGGGATATAGTCTCTGGCGGAGATCAGGGAATAGAACTAGGAGGGGAGAGATGAGTAAATCCTTCGCTAGTGTGTCCTAACTAAGCTTATTTGTTGGTTGGTCATAATATAGAGATATTATGTGATATGTTAATTTGTTTAATTAACCCTTGTTTTATGGCAGTATTTAAGAATGACTGCTGAGAATGTTAACAATGGAGTGTATGAGACTGTGGAACAACCTTTAGTCACAAACCAGGAGAACTCACAATAGGAAGGCAATATTCCGCCTATCAACAACACTACCGAGCAAACGATGAATGATGGAATGTTTAGGAGCTTTTTGAAGTTCATGCAAAATCAGACGAGGGAGACTCGTGTACAAGATACGGGTGGAAGTGATAGCAACGCGCGGTCTATCACAGCCAAGCAGTTCAAGGAGTTGGGACCACTAGAATTTATTAGAAAGCCGGATCCGATCAAAGCGAAAACGTGGGTCAAGCAAATTATCAAGATATTCGATGTCTTGGGATGCACGGAGGAACAGAAAGTTCCATTCGCCACCTTTATTTTCCACGGTGAGGCAGACTACTGGTAGGAGTCTGTGAAGCGTACCCAGCCTACCGCACTCAACATGTCTTGGGAAACATTTCAGAAACTGTTCAATGACAAGTACTTTCCTGAAAGTATTCGTCATATGAAAGAGGTAGAGTTTATCAGACTGAAACAAAATAATATGACGGTGTCCCAGTACGAGGCAAAGTTTGCAGAGTTATTCAGGTTTGCACCTCATTTGGTCAAAAATGAGGAACAAATGACGAGGATGTTTCTAAGAGGTCTAAAGCCTGAGATTCGGCAATATCTTATATCTCATAAATTTTCTTTATATTCAGATGTTGTAAACAGGGCTCAATTATTAGAGCGAGATAATGAGTATGTGTAACCGAGGGACCACAACCAGGGTCATACCGGTGGCGACTGCCATCGGAGCAATGAAAACCAACAGGGAGGAAAGCATTCGGACAAAAGCGGTAACCACTCTGGTGGTAATCATGGTCGTGATAATAGAAGGAGCGAGTCGGGAGGAGATTTCAAAAAGAGAAGGTACAATAATGATAGCGTGAAGACATCAGCACAAACATCAACTATTTCTAGGGGAGGAGAACGAACATTGGTTGTTTGTTACAAATGCGGGAAATAGTGACATATCAGCCCAAACTGCCCACAACAATCCAATGTATGTTATAACTGTGGAAAGCAGGGCCATATAGCTCGAGACTGTTCTGTAGCAAAACCAAGTTCAGCAGGGATGGTAACTGCAAAGGTTGTCCCGAATAAGTCGAAATCAGCAGTTCCTAGAAGAGCGTTTGTCGTGATTGGCCAAAATGCGAGAAACCCAAACGAGGTGGTCACGGGTAAGCTAATCTTGAATTCTTGCGAAGTTTATACCTTACTAGATACCAGTTCTACCCATTCATTTATCTCTCATGCTTGTGCTCAACGTTTAAACTTGACTCCGGAGAAATTAGACTTTGATTTATCAGTGGAGACTCCGTTGGGTGAAATTTTCGTTACATCCACTGTTTATAAATCTTAATTAATCTAAGTTGGCACTATCACATTACTTGTTGATCTTATATCTTTAAAGATACTTGCTTTTGATGTGATTTTAAGAATTGCTTGGTTAACCACTCATCATGCCAAAATTGATTGTTTTCGTAAGGTTATTAGTTTTCATATTCATAACCAATCAGTCTTACGAATTCAAACAATTAAACCACTAAAATCAGTCACTGTCATATCAAGCCATAAAGCTATTCGTTTATTGAAAAACGGATGTCAAGCTTTCTTATCCCATGTTATGTATTTGAACAAAGACAAGTCAGATTTGAATAATATTTCTGTTGTTAGAGAATTTCCTGATGTATTTCCTGAAGAACTTCCCGGTCTACCCCCAGAATGTGATGTTGAATTCTTTATTGACCTTGAACCGGGTACAAAACCCATTTCTAAAACTCCATATCGAATGGCTCCTATTGAACTTCAGGAGTTAAAAGTCCAACTACAAGAATTGTTAGACATCGGTTTCATTCGTCCTAGTACATCTCCTTGAGGTGCTCCTGTTTTATTCGTAAAGAAGAAAGACGGGAGTATGAGACTTTGTATTGACTACCGAGAATTGAACCATGTCACCATCAAGAATAGGTATCCGCTACCTCGCATTGATGACCTATTTGACCAATTTCAAGGAGTACAATTCTTTTCAAAGATCGATCTTCGTTCTGGATATCATCAGCTTAAGATTAAAACTGAGGATATTCCAAAGACTGCCTTCAGAACTCGGTACGGGCATTATGAATTCTTAGTCATATCTTTTGGATTGACTAATACTCCTGCTGCTTTCATGGATATGATGAACCGGGTATTCAAGGAATATTTGGATCAGTTCGTTGTTGTCTTTATTGATGACATCCTCATCTATTCCAAAAGTCGTGAAGATCATGAGCACCATTTGAAGCTGATACTTCAAAGGCTTCGTGAAAACAAGCTATATGCCAAGCTAAAGAAATGTGAGTTCTGGCTTGAGGAATTAGCATTCCTTGGGCACGTGGTTTCAAAACATGGAGTATCTATCGACCCGACGAAGATTGAAGCCATACAAAGTTGGGAGCAACCAAAGTCGGTGACTGAAGTACGTAGCTTTCTGGGCTTAGCTGGTTACTATTAGAGATTCGTGGAAGGATTTTCTCGAATCGCTACTTTTTTAACTCAGCTGACTCGTAAAGATACAAAATTCGGTTGGTACGATTTTTGCGAGAAGAGTTTCCAAGAACTCAAGAGGAGACTCATTTCGGCACCTGTTCTAGCAATACCATCTGGTTCGGATGGATTTGTTATATACATCGATGCTTCAGGCAAAGGATTAGGATGTGTTCTCATGCAATATGGGAAAGTCATAGCCTATGCCTCGCAACAACTCAAAGAATATGAGAGGAATTATCCTACTCATGATTTGGAGTTGGCAGCAATCGTTTTCGCGTTGAAGATCTGGAGACATTACCTGTATGGGGAGAAAGTGGAGATCTATACAGATCATAAAAGCCTCAAATATTTTTTCACCCAAAAGAAACTCAACATGCGGCAGCGACGTTGGCCTGAGCTGTTGAAAGATTATGATCATACCATCTAATACTATCCTGGAAAAGCAAACGTGGTAGTTGACGCATAGAGTAGAAGACCATATGCAAGTACGAGTGCAATGTTGTTAACACAAAGGTCCATTTTGTATGACTTGCAAAGGATGGAGATAGAGATGAAGGCTCTAAGTACCTACGTGATGATATCAAACATACGAGTAGAACCGGCTTTAATCGATAAAGTTAAAGCTGCTCAAGCTACGGACATGGAGCTGATGCGTATGAAGAAGAAAGTGCAAGAAGGTGCTATTCCAGAAGCAAGAATCGATGAAGAAGGAATACTTCAAGTCAACTCTAGACTTTGCGTTCCTAACGATTCTGACTTGAAGCATAGAATCATGATGGAGGCACACAACACCCCATTTGCAATCCATCCTGGGAGTACCAAAATGTATCATGATCTTCGACAAACATTTTGGTGGAACAATATGAAGAGAGAGATCGCGGAGTTTATCTCGAGGTGTTTAACCTGTCAACGTGTAAAGGCGGAGCATCAAGTGCCAAATGGTCCATTACAACCACTTGAGATTCCAAAATGGAAGTGGGAACACATTACCATGGATTTCGTTACAGGTCTTCCCAAAGTTTCTTAAGGCATAGATGCGATTTGAGTTATTGTTGATAGATTAACCAAGTTTGCTCATTTCTTGCCGATACGTGAGACTTATTCCCTTGAACTTCTTGTTCATATGTACGTGAATGAGATTGTAAGATTGCATGGCATGCCAGTATCCATAGTTTTGGATCGTGACCCAAGATTCACTTCACGATTTTGGGTTACCTTGCAGAAAGCTATGGGCACGGATTTACGATTCAGTTCAGCATATCATCCTCAAACGGACGGACAATCAGAGAGGACTATTCAAACACTTGAAGATCTATTAAAACTCTATGTCCTAGATTTCAAAGGGAGTTGGGATAAGTACCTACCATTGGTGGAATTCTCCTATAACAACAGTTCTCAAGCAAGTATAGGCATAGCTCCATTCGAGGCGTTGTATGAAAGAAAATGTCGCTCTCCAGTATGTTGGGACGAGGTGGGTGAATCAACATTGTTGGGACCAGAATCGATACACATATCTACAGAGAAGATCCAAATGATTCGACAACGTATACAAACGGCACATGATAGACAAAAGAGTTATGCGGATCTTCATAGAAAGGACGTGAAATTTAATATTGGAGATCATGTACTGTTACGTATTGCTCCATGGAAGGGAGTTACAAGATTTGGGAAGAGAGGAAAGCTCAATCCATGATTTATTGGTCCATTTTAGATTCTTGACCGAATAGGAAATGTGGCCTATAGACTCGCATTACCTCTAAGTATGTCTCGTGTTCACAATGTTTTCCATATATCTATGCTTCATAAATATGTGAAAGACCCGAACCACATTATTGCGTAAGAACCAGAAGAGATAGCTGAAGATTTAACGTACGAGGAGGTACCTGTTAAGATCTTGGATAGGAAAGATCATGTCTTACGCACCAAGGTTATATCACAAGTTAAGGTTTTGTGGAGGAACCATGCTATTGAGGAAATGACCTGGGAGTTAGAATCGGAAATAAAAGCAAGGTACCCTCACCTTTTCGAAATACCAGGTACGTATGTCAATTTCGAGGACGAAATTTCATAAGAAGGGGAGGTTGTAAGACCCTAACTTATTATAAATAAAATTAAATTTTCTTTATTTATTATCTTGAAATAATATGGAGTTAATTTGATATAATACTTTAGTTGTGGGTGAAATGTGCAAATTTTGCAAAATAAGCAAGTGGTTATAAAATATTCATTATGTTGGGGAATATTTGCACGACAGCGCAGCAATTTGTGGGCCCCATAACGGATAACTATCGGATGAAAAAAATGACAAAGTTTGAGTTTTATAAATAACGGCGTAATTGTTACCATTAACACTGTTGGAATACCTGGTGGTTAAAATATAGTAATACGCGTGGTTGCACAGTAGCACACGGTATTGCACACTATTGATGAATTATTGATCCTTACGTAAGAAGGCACTACTCAATAATTGTTACAGTAGTTACTATTCAATATTTTATTTTATTGATTCAATAATTACTGCGTTGATATTTTATATTATTGTTGTTTCAATAATTGTCACTGCACAGTATTTCCCATTATCAGATCAATAATTCATATTATTTGAATAATATTGTAACAACCCCAAAATAGGTCCATTCCATCCAACCCATTTTGAGTCGCCAAATACATGGTACAGAAAACAACTACAACTTTATTACAACAATTGTCGTGCAAAATACAACAACACATATACTGTGAGTTTGGATACAAATATATATCAACTGTGACTCATGTCCCAACCGTGGACAGCACCTCATACTGACACCTTACATAAAGGTATAGTCGAAAACTGTTTTAGAAATTAGAATCTTTGAGAAGTGCTCAAGGAAACCTTCGTACATGGGAGGCCATGCGTCTAGGTTATTATAGATATCATATGGCCACAGAATTATCCTTGGTTGACCCAATAGACCCCAAAGAAAAACAAGAAGATTAATATCATATTCTTCCCAATGGCAAGTCTTCTCCTGACATATCATTATCTCCACTGTCTCTAATTGAGAGTTATGTTTCAAATAGACTCCAAGATCATATAGATAGTGCTGGTAGATATATTCAGCAAGTGGATGAGCACATCCATGTTTTATGATGACACGAGGTGGTTTGTCATTAGACATCTTGTATGACAGTGGCAAAACACCCTTCCATGTTAAATTCACCTCACCCTCAACATCTATAGACCACCGTTCTATTCCCTTGTTATTCCCCCGCTCGACCCAGCTACACTCGTATTACCTGAAAGGAATTGTGAAGCAAAAGGGTGAGCACAACTAGCTCAGTAAAGAATGTCATGACTAAAGATAATTAAATTATCAATAGCCTTCATCAATAATAAATCAGAGATTTAGAACATATGGTAGATGATAAAAAAAATTTCAACCATAGTTGCAGCGGAACGAGCAATCCATTAGAAGAGTCAAATAAACTATAAAGTTTATTATCTTCTCCATGTTAAAAGTCCATCAACAATGTTTTATCCCTATAACATCAATCAACAATTCATGTCCACAATCACACATATAACTCATAATCGTAATTGTTGTTCTAAATTCCTTTTCTCATCCAGGACAAAGATAATTTTTATCACCTGAAACATCAAAGATCATGGTTATACCAAATCACAGTTCATGTTCATAATCATACTAATAATTTCATCTTTGCACTACGACCAAAGATATACATCAACAAGTCATCTTTGCACTACAGGCCAAAGATATTCATCAACAAGTCATCTTTGCACTACAGGCCAAAGATATTCATATCTCAAAGAAATACATAATCATTTCAGAATTTATATAAACCATAATTATAACCATATATGTTGATCAATTCACCTTTGCACTTAAGCTAAAGATATTCAATTATAAATTCAATGGTCATGATCATACCAGTCACAATTCAACTTTTCACTACTGGCCAAAGAGAACCCTAGTCATGATCATACCAATAGTCTACCCATCTTTACACTCCAGTGAAAGAGAATTTCAACATCAGGGTTATAAAAATGTTATATATGATAATAAAATCAATATAATCAATATATAGTTTTAATCTCCAGAGTAATATTCATAAATCAACTATAATTTGGTTAGAAAAAGAAATCAATTTTGTCATGAATAGTAACTCATGAATAGTAACTCGTGAATAGTAACTCATGAATAGTAACTCGTGAATAGTAACTCATGAATAGTAAACCCGACTCAAAAAGGTAGAAATTCCACAATAAAATCTATATCAATATTTCGGTATAATGATATTGAAAGAATAATATTTTTTTTAAGCTTATAAACAATTTATTTTAATTGTTTACACTTTACTAAATAATGCATTTAATCATTCTAAAATGCCAAACTCATAAGATTTCATCACCAATAACCAAAACCCTCATCAAAAATATGCATATACCTCATATATGATTCTCAAGCCATAAAATCATATTTTCCAATTTTCTTACTTCTCATAACATATTTAATTCATTTACTCATAACTAGAATAGTTTCATAAAAAATACTAAATCAGTTCCAAAAATATTTCTTTTCTGGGATTTAGCAGAATATAGTTCTATATCGAACATATATTTTTCTTAGAATTTTTAAAAGTCATTTACTATTTTTCACATGGCCAAAACCACCGAATATTTAAACATTTATCATAAATTATACTTTTATCCAAAAATTCCGAAATTCACAGGGTATATTGATATCATAGAGATGTACTCCCAATAAAAATTTCATCAATTTTGGAGTTAACCACAAGGAGTTATAAGCGATTACTTTTAAAATAGTCTTTTCTCATAAAATCCATAACTCTTAATCTATACATCCAAAAATCGCCATTTTTGGACACAATCTACAAAACTCATCAAAATGTCATTTCACATTTTTCCAGAATTTTTGAAGGTTCAGAAGAGTTTCGAAATAATAACCCTTAAAATTCCTTATTATCCCTTACCTCAAAAGAGCAGTACCTCTGACTGGAATAACGCTGAACGAACTTGCACCGTATAGCAATACTCAAAGTATACTCAAAATACTCACAAGAACACACTCGATAATATAGAGAGAGAAAACTTCAGTTTCTGGTGTGATTTTCAATTATAACCTAAGCACCCTATTTATAGGAAATTGCTTAGAACACCAAAGCAGAAAATTTATTATAATAATATATATATAACAAAATCTCTACGCACACTTTCTAGATTTTGAATTCAGCATTTACATCACATGCTAGGCTGCCCACAAACAAAAAAAACGTTTTTGTAAATAAAAATATTTTAAACTTCCAAAAATCAATTATTTCGGAGCTTCAGAACTTCAATAATTCACAATAAATAGCCTTTTTTCTAGAAAATTCGAATCTTGCGAGTTTTTATAGGAAATTCAATTCTCTACAACTTTGCAGAAGAAAGTTTTTCCAAATTCCAAACAGAAATTGACCGAAATTCATAAACAGACGATTTTACAGGCTATAATCAAATTTCGGTCAATAATTGTGTCCACCAACACACAAAATATGTGTTAAACATTTAATACCAAAAAAAATACTCTTCCTCCTCATATACTCATATATCCCACATTCATTATAAAAATATCACCGTTAATATATTATTAAAATAATATATTTAAATGAATTATTTTATCAGAAAAAGATAAAATATTAATTTTCAACAATTATCACATTAAAAATTTTCTCCATCTATATCCACATAAAATCAATATTTTCCTCATCATATAAATCAATAATTAATTATTCACAAATAATATTACAGAATCACAATAATATTTTCCTCATCTATATCCATTATTGAGTAGTGCTTTCTTACGTAAGAATCAATAATTGGTGCAATACCGTGTGCTACTGTGCAACAACGCGTATTACTTTACTTTACCCACCGGGTATTCCAACAGTGTTAACAGTAACAACTACGTCGTTATTTTTAAAAACTTTAATTTGTCATTTTCTTCATCCGACAGTTATTTTGTTACGGGGCCCACAAAAGGCTGCGCCGTCGTACGAATATTCCCCGACAGAAAGAATATTCCACGACCAAACGAATATTTCCTGACAACAATGAGTATTTTATAACCACTTGCTTATTTTTGAAAAAAAAATTCATATATCACCCTTAACTTTAACCTTTTATCAATTTAACCATTTACTGAATTGTAAATATAAAAAAAATTGAATACTTTTATTTCATAAAATTCGGGGTCTTACAATCTCCCCTCCTTATGAAATTTCGTCCCCGAAATTTACGTACCTGGTATTTCGAAAAGTTGAGAATACCTTGCTTTCATTTCAGATTCTATCTCCCGAGTCATTATGATTTCTCCATTACTCATCTCCCGTGATAACTTCATTTGTATTCCTCATTTGTTGGGAAGTCATGACAACCGTTATCCCTCGAACTACCTGGTTTTGACTTGTCTGGAGCAGCATTTGGCGTCATCACTACCGTTGGAATATACTTTTCTATAGGACATATTCCGCCCTCAACTGCCTCTTCGTACTCCTGATTCATGATCTGAATCATCAATCTTCGATCCATATCAAATTCAGGTTGACCGTTCTGTACGAGATAATTCAAAACTCGATGTTGAGTTCTCCCAATTGCTTTCCAAAAAGAGAAATTCATATCATCTATTTTAGCCTTCTTAGATCGAACATCTCTTTCCACAATATCCACGTGTCGTGTGGCTTTTACCCATGCATCACTTATTCTCACTCGTTTAGTTTTTTCTTCTTTCAGCTCAGATTCCATCTTTATCATCTTACACTCTGCCAAAGAATACTTCTGTTCAAGCATCACATATCGGGTAACACAAACTTGAATTGTTGCATCCTTTTGCTCCACGACTGCCTGCAATTCTTCAGCCTGCTCTTCTAACTCATGAATACGATTTTGCAATTCTACATTTTGATCATAAAATACCTCTAATAAACTCTCCTCAGGTACCTCTTCTTCCTCTTCTTCCTCGCTCTCAACTGTTACCTCTGCGACTATCACGGGTGCAACTATCAATTCTTCACTCACCACATGGATATCTCTAATTCCTTCTTCGTCTGTCATCACATTAGTGATTAGAGGTATCCCAACAATCTCATTCACTCCATTGTTAGCATTCTCAGCAGCCATTCTCAAATACTGCCATAAAATAAGGCTTAATTAAACAAATTAACATATCACATAATATCCATATATTATGACCATCCAACAATTAAGCTTAGGTAGGACATACTAGCGAAGGATTTACTCGTCTCTCCCCTCCTAGTTCTATTCCCCGATCTCCGCCAGAGATCATATCCCTAAGCTCTGATACCAAATGTAACAACCCCAAAATAGGTCCATTCCATCCAACCCATTTTGAGTCGCCAAATACATGGTACAGAAAACAACTACAGCTTTATTACAACAACTGTCGTGCAAAATACAACAACACATATACTGTGAGTTTGGATACAAATATATATCAACTGTGACTCATGTCCCAACCGTGGACAGCACCTCATACTGACACCTTACATAAAGGTATAGTCAAAAACTGTTTTAGAAATTAGAATCTTTGGGAAGTGCTCAAGGAAACCTTCGTACATGGGAGGCCATGCGTCTAGGTTATTATAGATATCATATGGCCACAGAATTATCCTTGGTTGACCCAATAGACCCCAAAGAAAAACAAGAAGATTACTATCATATTCTTCTCAATGGCAAGTCTTCTCCTGACATATCATTATCTCCACTGTCTCTAATTGAGAGTTATGTTTCAAATAGACTCCAAGATCATATAGATAGTGCTGGTAGATATATTCAGCAAGTGGATGAGCACATCCATGTTTTATGATGACACGAGGTGGTTTGTCATTAGACATCTTGTATGACAGTGGCAAAACACCCTTCCAAGTTAAATTCACCTCACCCTCAACATCTATAGACCACCGTTCTATTCCCTTGTTATTCCCCCGCTCGACCCAGCTACACTCGTATTACCTGAAAGGAATTGTGAAGCAAAAGGGTGAGCACAACTAGCTCAGTAAAGAATATCATGACTAAAGATAATTAAATTATCAATAGCCTTCATCAATAATAAATCAGAGATTTAGAACATATGGTAGATGATAAAAAAAAAATCAACCATAGTTGCAGCGGAACGAGCAATCCATTAGAAGAGTCAAATAAACTATAAAGTTTATTATCTTCTCCATGTTAAAAGTCCATCAACAATGTTTTATCCCTATAACATCAATCAACAATTCCTGTCCACAATCACATATATAACTCATAATCGTAATTGTTGTTCTAAATTCCTTTTCTCATCCAGGACAAAGATAATTTTTATCACCTGAAACATCAAAGATCATGGTTATACCAAATCACAGTTCATGTTCATAATCATACTAATAATTTCATCTTTGCACTACGACCAAAGATATACATCAACAAGTCATCTTTGCACTACAGGCCAAAGATATTCATCAACAAGTCATCTTTGCACTACAGGCCAAAGATATTCATATCTCAAAGAAATACATAATCATTTCAGAATTTATATAAACCATAATTATAACCATATATGTTGATTAATTCACCTTTGCACTTAAGCTAAAGATATTCAATTATAAATTCAATGGTCATGATCATACCAGTCACAATTCAACTTTTCACTACTGGCCAAAGAGAACCCTAGTCATGATCATACCAATAATCTACCCATCTTTACACTCCAGTGAAAGAGAATTTCAACATCAGGGTTATAAAAATGTTATATATGATAATAAAATCAATATAATCAATATATAGTTTTAATCTCCAGAGTAATATTCATAAATCAACTATAATTTGGTTAGAAAAAGAAATCAATTTTGTCATGAATAGTAACTCATGAATAGTAACTCGTGAATAGTAACTCATGAATAGTAACTCGTGAATAGTAACTCATGAATAGTAAACCCGACTCAAAAAGGTAGAAATTCCACAATAAAATCTATACCAATATTTCGGTATAATGATATTGAAAGAATAATATTTTTTTTAAGCTTATAAACAATTTATTTTAATTGTTTACACTTTACTAAATAATGCATTTAATCATTCTAAAATGCCAAACTCATAAGATTTCATCACCAATAACCAAAACCCTCATCAAAAATCTGCATATACCTCATATATTATTCTCAAGCCATAAAATCATATTTTCCAATTTTCTTACTTCTCATAACATATTTAATTCATTTACTCATAACTAGAATATTTTCATAAAAAATACTAAATCAGTTTCAAAAATATTTCTTTTCTGGGATTTAGCAGAATATAGTTCTATATCGAACATATATTTTTCTTAGAATTTTTAAAAGTCATTTACTATTTTTCACATGGCCAAAACCACCGAATATTTAAACATTTATCATAAATTGTACTTTTATCCAAAAATTCCGATATACTGATATCATATAGATGTACTCCCAATAAAAATTTCATCAATTTTGGAGTTAACCACAAGGAGTTATAAGCGATTACTTTTAAAATAGTCTTTTCTCATAAAATCCATAACTCTTAATTTATACATCCAAAAATCGCCATTTTTGGACACAATCTACAAAACTCATCAAAATATCATTTCACATTTTTCCAGAATTTTTGAAGGTTCAGAAGAGTTTCGAAATAATAACCCTTAAAATTCCTTATTATCCCTTACCTCAAAAGAGCAGTACCTCTGACTGGAATAACGCTGAACGAACTTGCACCGTATAGCAATACTCAAAGTATACTCAAAATACTCACAAGAACACGCTCGATAATATAGAGAGAGAAAACTTCAGTTTCTGGTGTGATTTTCAATTATAACCTAAGCACCCTATTTATAGGAAATTGCTTAGAACACCAAAGCAGAAAATTTATTATAATAATATATATATATAACAAAATCTCTACGCACACTTTCTAGATTTTGAATTCAGCATTTACATCACATGCTAGGCTGCCCACAAACAAAAAAAACGTTTTTGCAAATAAAAATATTTTAAACTTCCAAAAATCAATTATTTCGGAGCTTCAGAACTTCAATAATTCACAATAAATAGCCTTTTTTCTAGAAAATTCGAATCTCGTGAGTTTTTATAGGAAATTCAATTCTCTACAATTTTGCAGAAGAAAGTTTTTCCAAATCCCAAACAGAAATTGACCGAAATCCATAAACAGGCGATTTTACAGGCTATAATCAAATTTCGGTCAATAATTGTGTCCACCAACACACAAAATATGTGTTAAACATTTAATACCAAAAAAAATACTCTTCCTCCTCATATACTCATATATCCCACATTCATTATAAAAATATCACCGTTAATATATTATTAAAATAATATATTTAAATGAATTATTTTATCAAAAAAAGATAAAATATTAATTTTCAACAATTATCACATTAAAAATTTTCTCCATCTATATCCACATAAAATCAATATTTTCCTCATCATATAAATCAATAATTAATTATTCACAAATAATATTACAGAATCACAATATTGACAACCAGGCAGTTCCCAGGAAAGAGGGGGCTTTCCAATAAGAATTTCTCCTTACTGAAGCGCAATTAGGTGACCAAACCTCTCCTTAGACAGAACTTTCTAGACATTGCCAATAATGTTATCTAATAATATTATTCAGATAATATGAATTATTGCTTCGATAATGGAAAATACTGTGTAATGACAATTATTGAAACAACAATAATATAAAATATCAATGCAGCAATTATTGAATCAATAACATAAAATACTGAACAATAATTACTGTAACCATTATTGAGTAGTGCTTTCTTACGTAAGAATCAATAATTGGTGCAATACCGTGTGCTACTGTGCAACAACGCGTATTACTTTACTTTACCCATTGGGTATTCCAACAGTGTTAACAGTAACAACTACGTCGTTATTTTTAAAAACTTTAATTTGTCATTTTCTTCATCCGACAGTTATTTTGTTACCGGGCCCACAAAAGGCTGCGCCGTCGTACGAATATTCCCCGACAGAAAGAATATTCCACGACCAAACGAATATTTCCCGACAACAATGAGTATTTTATAACCACTTGCTTATTTTTGAAAAAAAAATTCATATATCACCCTTAACTTTAACCTTTTATCAATTTAACCATTTACTGAATTGTAAATATAAGAAAAATTGAATACTTTTATTTCATAAAATTCGGGGTCTTACAAATATTATTAGATAACATTATTGGCAATGTCTAGAAAGTTCTGTCAAGGAGAGGTTTGGTCACCTAATTGCGCGCCAGTAAGGAAAAATCATTATTAGAAAGCCCCCTCTTTCCTGGGAACGGCCTAGTTGTCATAAATGTGATTCTGTAATATTATTTATGAATAATTAATTATTGATTCATATGATAAGGAAATATTTATTTTATGTGGATATAAATGTTGGATATATTTATTGTGGTTAAAAATGAAGGAGTTAATGTTGAGGTGTTTTATCAATATTTTTGTCGGAATGGAGGTATTAAAAAATTAAACCAGTGTTTTTGAGATATATTGCATGAGTTATAATTTTTAATTCGACCGTTGGATCGTTGTGATTTTTGGATATGTTATATATATAAGTTGAGTATATATCCACAAATTTTGAACCGTTAAAAATGAACGTATGATTTGTTATGAATTTTAAGAGGTGACTGGTTCAGAAATTGTTGAAGTTTCGAAATTTATCATTTTGGTGGAAAATTCTAGAATTGGTGGGCCCCACTTTTGGTTGGTGAGAAATATGCTGAAATATTTATTCAAATGTGGTGGGTGGGAATAGTAGCAGGTAAAGCCATCAGGTTGCAGGTCAAGTCTGTTTCGGCGTGTTAACATTTTTCTATAAATAGAGGGCTAAGTTAGAATTGAAAATCACACCAGAAACAAGTTTTCTATCTCTATATTATTGAGCGTATTTTGTGAGTATTTTGATACTTTGAGAGTTTCTATTCAGCACAAGTTTCATTCAGCCTCATATCCGATATTCCGATCAGAGGTACTGTTCGTTTGAGGTATGGGATGTTATTTCTTCTTAAATGATAGTATTTTTCTTCAATATTATTATGCCGAAATATTGATTTGAACTTTTTATCAAATTTGGAACTTTTTGTGTCGGGGTTATTATTTACGTATACGGCACTATTCTCGTATACAACACTATTCACGAATACGTCACTATTCACCGAAAAATGAAATTTTCTCCTTTTTGTCCAAGATGTCTATTATGGTTACTATCTTTGATTGTATCCATGTTTTGATCTTTATTCTTGAAATTTGCTTCAAAATTGGTTATTATGGAGTATTATTGATCTTGGATAAACTGTAATACGAATCTTTAATATTTGTTATTTAGTTTCACTAGATTCGTTCTTTTAAAATATTTTTCATCATCCTCAGTCCTAACTGATGATATTACTGAATATCTTTGGCATGTAGTGCAAAGATGAATGATTACCTAATGAATATCTTTGGCCCGTAGTGCAAAGATGAACAGGTGTTGAGATGAACATGTCCAACTGGTGATACAAATGAATATCTTTGGCCTGTAGTGCAAAGATGAATATTTGATTAAAGATGTATATTGATTGTTGTTACAGGGATAAAATATTGATGATGGACTTTTAAATCTTAGAAGATGGTGGAATTCTTTCTCTACTTGACTCTTCTAATGGATTGTTGTTTCCGGTGCAGTTGTTGATCTAAAACTTGTTGTCTATTATATTTTATCAGATTTTTCCCTGTTGAAGACTAATGATAAATTGTTGTATATTATCTTAGTCATAATATTCTTTACTGGGCTAGTTGAGCTCACCCTTTTCCTTTTTGTTCCATTTTTCTTCTCAGGAGTTGAGAACATAGTAGGATCTAGCCGGGGTATGGAGTGATGGTTCTAGAAAGATGTTTTAGCAGTCCTCAGTATTTCTGTAAAATAGTGTTTGAATAATTGTAATGAGGATTTATTTGAGTGTGGATATTGTCTAGAAGACAATATTTGTATTTAAACTCACAGTATGTGTTGTTGTATTTTGCATGACAATTGTATTATTGAAGTTATAGTTTGCTTTCTGTACCATGTATTTGGCGAATCAGAATGGGTGTTGTATACCTATTTTGCGGGTGTCACGAGCAATCCATTAGAAGAGTCAAGTAGTGAATAAAATCTACTATCTTCTATGATTTAAAAGGTTTTTCATCATTTTTATCGCTGAGACTCAGCTTAATAAATAATCCACATCCTCCTTGCACTACATCCAAGGATATTCATTAGTATCACGACCAAAAACTATCCATACACTACGGGCCAAAGATATTCGTGTTTTCATCAATGGTCATGATCATGCCAAAAACTGTCCATCAATGCGCTACGGGCCAATGAGGACTTTTACCACATCATTTGTAACATTACGGTCATGATTATACCGAATAATCCCTGGTCATAATTATACCAAGTCCATCTATGCACTACAAGCCACAGATGACTTTCAACATATTATAAACATGAGGATGATGATAATGATATAAGAATTCAATAAAATAAGTTCAAGTATAAATTTTTAAAAATTTATAATTTAATTTATCCAGAAATCAATAACGTCCAAATTGTCAACATGATACTGCTTTGTGGAGTAAAATTCAAGAATAATATTGTATCAAAAATGATTTGAACCAAAAAGTAATCAATTTTTATCATGAATAGTACCTCGGGTGAATAGTAACCGAGTAAATAGTACTCAGTGAATAGTAACTTCGGGAATACTAACCCCGTGAATAGTACTACGTACAGCATAAAAAAGTTAAAACTTATCAAGAATGCTCAGAATAATATTTTTATGAAAAGATACTGGATGAAGCGCAAATATCAAGAATATTCTACTAATTTCATGGAGTATAGAAGTCATACTTACCATAGTAAGTTTAAATTTAGGAATCTGAAATGAAATAATATGCCTTCTATACTATGGAGTATGAAAGAAAATAATATTTCTTAAGAGTATTGAAATAAAATAATATCCTTTACCTTAGTAGAAACTGGATTTGACTAGAATATCAGATATTATTATGAGAAAATCTTACAGAAAACTACGCTCAAAGTATTCTTATACTCAAAAGAAATACTCACACTACTATAGTAAAAATGTTTGAGATTTTTGTTGTGTGATTTAGGATGGAGGGTTGCCCTCTTTTTATAGCGCAACATGGAGGAGAAAGTCAACTGAATCAGCCTAACTCTGCCAAATTTATTTTTCCTACGGTACAAGCCTAACTTTTCCTTTGTTTTGATTGGATGAAGGCCCACCAATTATTTGAAAATAAAGAAATCTTGCTAAATTCAATGCTTAACTTTACCATTTCAAAGGTTGGTGCCCACCATCCTTGAACAACTTTGCAGGCAACGAAAAATCCACCACCCACCACTTTAATCACATGTGTATGTGTGTGTATATATATATATATATAATATAATATAATAATAATATACTTGAATGAATATTTTATTGAAGAAACAATTATAATTCCACAGAAAATATGAAACTTTCAACAATTATTTCAAGCTAAAAATTCCTTCATTTATTTTCACATATAAAATAAATATTTTCTTATCATAAAAATTAATAATTAATTATTCACAAATAATATTACAGAATCAAAATTATGACAACCAGGTCATTCCCAGGAAAAAGAGGGCTTTCCGATAAGGATTTCTCCTTACTGGCTCGCAATTAGGTGACCAAACCTCTCTTTAGACAGAACTTTCTTAGACATTGCCAATAATGCTATCTAATAATATTATTAAAATAATATAAATTATTGATCTGATAATGGAAAATACTGTGCAGTGGCAATTATTGAACAACAATAATATAAAATATTAACGCAACAATTATTGAGTCAATAAAATAAAATATTGAACTATAATTACTATAACAATTATTGAGTAGTGCATTCTTACGTAAGAATCAATAATCAAAGATACTGTACAATACCGTGTGCTACTATGCAACCAAGCGTATTACTACACTTTTATCAACGGGTAAATAAACAGTTAACGGTAAAACTTTCACCGTTATTTTTATAAAAAGATAATTTTGTCGCTTTCTAACTCCGACAATAATTCTGTTGTGGGGGTCCACTAATGATTGTGTCATCGTACGAATATTCTCCGATAAAAAGAATATTTCCCGACCAAACAAATATTTTATAACAACTTACTTATTTTGTAAAATTTATAATTATTACCCACAACTATAACATTATAACAAATTCACACCTTAATATTCAAAAATATAATTTCGAGAAAAATTAATCTTTATTTATGAAAGTTGGGGTCTTACAACCTCCCTTCTTATGAAATTTCATTCTCGAAATTAGGGTACATACTTGGTATGTCGCAGAGGTGAGGATACCTTGATTTCATTTCAGATTCTAACTCCCAAGTCATTTCCTCAACATCGTGGTTTCTTCATAAAACTTTGACTTGAGGTATTACCTTGGATCGTAGAATATGTTCCTTCTTATCCAAGATTTTAACATGTACCTCTCCGTATGTTAAATCTTCCATTATCTCGTTTGGTTCCAACTCAATAATGTGGTTTGGGTCTTCCACATATTTACGTAATATGGATATGTGAAAAACGTTATGAACACGAGACATACTTGGTGGTAAGGCGAGTCTATAAGCCATAGTTCCTACTCGATCAAGGATTTCAAATGGGCCAATGAATCGTGGATTGATCTTTCCACTCTTTCCAAATCTTGTAACTCCTTTCCAGGGAGCAACATGTAATAACACATGTTCTCCAATATTGAATTCCACGTCCTTTCGATAAAGATCAGCATAACTCTTTTGTCGATCTTGTGAGGTTTATATTTATTGTCGGATCGTTTGAATCTTTTCCGTAGTCATACGTACCAACTCCGGTCCCAACAACGTTGCTTCACCCATCTCATCCCAGCATACTGGAGAACGACACTTTCTTCCATACAACGCCTCGAATGGAGCCATGCCAATACTTGCTTGATAACTGTTGTTGTAGGAAAACTTCACTAAAGGTAAGAACTTGTCCCAACTTCCCTTGAAGTCAAGGATACAGAGTCTTAATAGATCTTCAAGAGTTTGAATAGTCCTCTCTGACTGCCCGTTCGTCTAAGGATGATATGCCAAGCTGAATCGTAAATTCGTGCCCATAGCTTTCAACAAACTAACCCAAAATCGTGAAGTGAATCTTGGGTCTCGATCAGAAACTATGGATACTGGCATACCATGCAATCTTAAAATCTCATTTAAATACATACGAGCAAGACGTTCAAGTGCATAAGTTTCTCGTATAGGTAAGAAATGAGCCGACTTGGTCAATCTATTAACAATGACCCAAATCACATCTATGCCTTGAGAAACCTTAGGAAGACCGGTAACAAAATCCATGTTAATGTGCTTCGACTTCCATTCTAGAATTTTAAGTGGTTGCAATGGACCTTTAGGTACTTGATACTCTGCCTTGACTCGTTGACAAGTTAGACACCTTGAGATAAACTTCGCGATCTCTCTCTTCATATTGCTCCACCAAAATGTATGTCGAAGATCATGATACATTTTGGTATTCCCAGGATGGATTGCAAACGGTGTGTTGTGCGCCTCCATCATGATTTTATACTTTAAATCAGCGTCGTTAGGAACACAATGTCTGGAGTTGACTCGAAGTATTTCTTCATCGATTCTTGCTTTCGGCATAGCACCTTCTTGCACTTTCTTCCTCATACGCATCAGTTCCAGGTCTGTAGCTTGAGCAGCTTTAACTTTATCGATTAAAGTCGGTTCTACTCGTATATTCGCTATCATCACATGGGTCCCTGGAGTCTTTAACTCTATCTCCATCCTTTGCAAGTCATATAAAATGGGCCTTTGCGTTGACAAAATATCACTCGTACCCGCATATGATCTTCTACTCAATGCGTCAGCTACTACGTTCGCTTTACCATGATGGTATTGAATGGTATGATCATAATCTTTCAACAGTTCAAGCCAACGTCGTTGCCACATGTTGAGTTCCTTTTGGGTGAAGAAATATTTGAGGCTTTTATGATCCGTAAAGATCTCCACTTTCTCCCCATACAAGTAATGCCTCTAAATTTTAAGTGCGAAGACAACAACTGTCAACTCTAGATCATGAGTAGGATAATTCCTCCCATATTTTTTGAGTTGTCGAGAGGCATAGGCTATGACTTTCCCATGTTGCATGAGAATACATCCTAACCCTTTGCCCGAAGCATAACTGTAGATGACAAATCCCTCCGAGCCAGATGGTATTGTCAGAACTGGTGCCGAAATAAGTCTCCTCTTGAGTTCTTGAAAACTCTTCTCACATTCCACACTCCAACCAAATTTTGTATCTTTTCGAGTCAGCTGAGTTAATGGAGTAGTGATTCGAGAAAACCCTTCTACGAATCTCCGATAATAACCAGCAAAGCCGAGAAAGCTACGTACTTCGGTCACTGATTTAGGTTTCTCCCAGCTTTGAATAGCTTCAATCTTTGCCGGGTCAATAGATATTCCATGACTTGATACTACGTGCCCAAGGAATGCTTCTTCCTCAATCCAGAACTCGCATTTCTTTAACTTGGCATAAAACTTATTTTCACGAAGCTTTTGGAGTATCAGCCTCAAGTGTTGCTCATGATCTTCACGGCTTTTGGAATATATGAGGATGTCATCAATGAAGACGACCACAAAGTGATCCAAATATTCCTTGAATACTCGGTTCATCATATCCATGAAGGCAGTAGGAGCATTAGTCAATCCAAAAGACATGACTAGGAATTCATAATGCCTGTACCGAGTTCTGAAAGCCGTCTATGGAATGTCATCGGTTCTAATCTTTAAATGATGATATCCGGAACGAAGATCGATCTTTGAAAATAATTTGGCGCCTTACAACTGGTCAAACATGTCATCAATACGTGGCAATGGGTACCTATTCTTGATGGTGACATGATTCAAATCTCGATAATCAATATAAAGTCGCATACTCCCATCTTTCTTCTTCACGAATAGAACATGAGCACCCCAAGGAGACGTACTAGGACGAATGAAATCGATGTCTAACAATTCCTGCAATTGGGTCTTTAACTCTTGAAGTTCAATAGGAGGCATTCGATATGGGGCTTTGGAAATGGATTTTGTACCGGGTTCAAGGTCGGTACAAAATTCAATTTCATGCTCTGGGGGATAGGCCAGGAAGTTCTTCAGGGAATACGTCAGGAAATTTATTAACAATAGAAATATCATTCAAAACTGACGTATTTTTGTTTAAATTCGTGACATGAGCTAAGAAAGCTTGACATCCATTTTTTAATAAATGAATAGCTTTATGGCTTGAGATGACAGTGATTGATTTTAATGGTTTGGTTTCTTGAATTCTCATAATAGGTTGGTTAGGAATATGAAAGCTAACAACCTTATGAAAATAATCAATTTTTGCATGATGAGTAGTTAACCAATCAATCCCTAGAATCACGTCAAATGCAAGTATTTTCAATGAAATAAGATCGACAGGTAATGTAAGGGTACCGATTTGAACCAAACAAGACTTATAAACATTGGATGTAATGAAAGTTTCTCCCAACGGAGTTTCCACAGATAAGTCAAAGTCTAATTTCTCTATAGTCAAATTTAAACGTAAGTAGGAGAAATAAAAGAATGGGTAGAACCGATATCAAATAAAGTATAGACTTCACTAGAGTTTATGATAAGCTTACCCGTGATGACCTCGTTCGGGTTCCTTGCTTTCTAGGAGGTCACAACAAACGCTCTCCCTTGAACTACTGGTTTTGACTTATCTGGGACGACATTTTGTGTCACCGTTCCAACTGTACTTGGCTTCCTAGTACGACAAAATCTAGCTAGGTGACCTTCTCTTCCATAATTGTAACACGTTTTGGACTGATGCGCACAGTTTGGACTGATGTGTCCCTCCCCTCCGCATTTGAAGCAAATGATACGTGGTCGTTCTCCTTCCTTAACAACGGGTGCTGATGCTGACGTCTTTCCATCATTGTTGAATCTCCTCTTCTTGAAATGCCCATTCTTATTGTCTTGGCCATAATTACCACCGAAGTGGTTACCATTTCTGGCATGTTGATTCCCTCCACGTTTGTTGTCACCACTTCGATGACTGCTACCACTGGTATTATCATTTTGCCGGCTGCTTTCTCTTGGTTGGGTTGACTCGTTATCGCGCTCCAATAACTGAGCCCTATTTACAACATCTGAATACAAACACAGTTTATGAGAAATTAGATATTGACGTATCTCGGGTTTCAAACCTCTTAGAAACATTCGCGTCATTCTCTCCTCATTATCAACCAAGTGAGACGCAAACCGGGACAACTCGGCAAACTTAGCTTCGTACTGCGACACGGTCATTTTGTTCTGCTCCAACTTGATTAACTCTACCTCTTTCATGTGATGAATACTTTCGGGAAAATACTTGTCGTTGGACAGTTCTTGGAACTTCTCCCAAGACATCTTCAGTGCGGCAGGTTGAGTACGCTTTACCGATTTCCACCAGTAATCTGCCTCTCCTCGCAACATAAAGGTGGCAAAAAGAACCTTTTGCTCCTCGGAGCATCCCAAGACATCAAATATCTTGGTGATCTGCTTTATCCACGTTTCTGCCTTAAGTGGTTTTGGCTCTCCAATAAACTCCGGTGGTCCCAGCTCCTTGAACTGTTTAGCGGTGACCGTCCGAGAGTTTCCAGTATTTCCACCTACACTTTGGACAAGAGCCGCTCTCGCCTGTTGTTGCATGAATTGCATAAAGCCTCTGAACATTCCATCATTCATCATTTGATCGTTGTTGTTTACCTGAGGATTATTGTCTTCCTGTTGCACATTATCCTGGGTATTGATCTGTGGTGACTCAACGGTCTCCTATGCTCCATTGTTATTCTCAATATTCTTGGATGTCATTTTCAAATACTGCCACAAAATAAAGGTTAATTGACATGTAACATATTATCCCTATACTATGACCGACCAATTAAATATCAAATAACTTAGGTAGGTCATACTAGTGAAGGAATTCCCCGTCTCTCCCCTCCTAGTTCTTGTCTCACATCTCAGCTAGGGATCATATCCCTAAGCTTTGATACCAACTGTGACACCCCCAAAATAGGTATACATCACCCATTCTGAGTCCTCAAATACATGGTACAGAATACAAATACAAACTTAAATATACAACATGAGCTGTGAGTTTTAATACAAATATTATCTTCTAGACAGTATTCAAACTCAAGATAAGTCCTCAATACATTTATTATAAGACTATTTCATATAATAGTGAAGACTACTAATGTTATCATCTGGACCGTCACTCCGTTCCCCGACTAGTCCCGGCTACGTTCTCATTTTCTGAAGAGAACAATGAAAGCAAAAGGGAAAGCTTAGCTAGCCCAGTAAGAAATATTATGACTAAGATAATGCAGAATATGTGACGCCCCCAAAATTGGTCCATTCCATCCAACCCATTTTGAGTCGCCAAATACATGGTACAGAAACAACCACAACTTTTACAACCCATAAACTGTGAGTTTGAATACAAACATTGTCATCTAGACAATATACATACCCAACTATGTCCTCAATACAATTATTGATATATTATTTTACAAAAAATGGTGAGGACTACTAAACAACTCTCTCAAGGACCATCAATTCATACCCCGACTCGTACCCGCTATATTCTCATCTCCTGAGAAGAAAAATGGAACAAAAAGGAAAAGGGTGAGCTCAACTAGCTCAGTAAAGAATATTATGACTAAGATAATATACAACAAATTATCGTTAGTCTTCAACAGGGAAAAATCTGATAGAATACAATAGACAACAAGTTTTAAATCAATATTCGCAGCGGAAAATATTAATTCATAGAAGAGCTACGTAGAGGATGAAATCTACTAATGTCTATGAATTTAACAGTCCATCAACAGTATTTTTTTTTATCCCTGTAACATCAATCAATGCACATCTTGAATCATATATTCATCCTTGCACTACAGGCCAAGGATATTCATCTGTTGGTCATGTTCATCTAAACACCTGTTCATCTTTGCACTACGGGCCAAAGATATTCATCAGAAATCATTCATCTTTGCACTACAGGCCAAAGATATTCAATAATAACATCCTTTAAGACTGAAGATGATAAAAAAAATATTTTTAAAGAAGCGAATCCAGTGAAACAAAATAATAAGGATTAAGGATTAAGGATTCGTACTTTGTTTTATCCATGTCCAAAAATACCTCAAAAATAATCATAGTGGTGTAAAATTCAAGAATGATCAAAACATGGATACAATCAAAGCTAGTATCCACAATAGATATTTTGGACGAAAAGAAAAAAAAATTCTGTGAATAGTGCCGTATACGTGAATAGTACCGTATACGTGAATAGTAACTCCGGCACAAAAGTTCCAAATTTGATAAAAACGTTAACCAATATTTCGGCATAATGATATTGAAGAAAATAATATCATTTAAGAAGAAAATAACATCCCTTACCTCAAAATAACCGCACTTCTGACTGAATTTCGGTATAGTGCTGACAGAAACTCGCACCGTATAGCAACACTCAAAGTATACTCACAAGAATACACTCGATAATATAGAGAAAGAAAGAGAAAACTTTGTTTCTGGTGTGATTTTCAATTCTAACTTAGCCCTCAATTTATAGAAAAATGTTAGAACGCCAAAGGAGACTAAATTAATATAATATTAATATTTACAAAACATTCAAGTCAACCACCAAGGAATCTGATTTTAAAGATGCCCACCAACCTTTGAAAAACGTTTTTGTTGAAAATAATAATTAAAACTTCCAAAAATTAATTATTTCGAAACTCCGGAACTTCAATAATTCACAATAAATAGCCCTTTTGTCAGAAAATTCGAATCTCGCGACTTTTTATAGGAATTTCAATTCTCTACAACTTTGCAGAAGAAAATTTTTCCAAATTCCAAACAGAAATTATCCAAAATCCACAAACAGGCGATTTTACAGTCTATACTAAATTTTCGGTCAAAAATTGTGTCCACCGACACACAAAACATGTGTTAAACATTTAATGCCACAAAAATACTCTACCTCCTCATATACTCATATATCCCACATTCATTGTATAAATATCATCGTTAATATATTATTAAAATAATATATTTAAATGAATTATTTTATCAGAAAAAGATAAAATATTAATTTTCAACCATTGTCAAATTAAAATTTTCTCCATCTATATCCACATAAAATAAATATTTTCTTTATCATAATAATCAATAATTAATTATTAAAAATAATATTACAGAATCACAGTACTGACAACCAGGCTGTTCCCAGGATAGAGGGGGCTTTCCAATAAGGATTCTTCCTTACTGGCGCGCAATTAGATGACCAAACCTCTCCTTGACAGAACTTTCTAGACATTGCCAATAATGTTATCTGATAATATTATTCAAATAATATGAATTATTTATCTGATAATGAAAAATACTGTGCAATGACAATTATTGAAACAATAATAATATAAATATCAACGCAGTAATTATTGAATCAATAAAGTAATGAACAGTAACTCCTGTAGCAATTATTGAGTAGTGCCTTCTTACGTAAGGATCAATAATTTAAAATACTGTGCAATATCGTGTGCTACTGTGCAACAACGCGTATTACTGTATTTTAACCACCGGGTATTCCAACAGTGTAAACGTTAACAACTACGCCGTTATTTTTAAACAACTTATATTTGTCGTTTTCTTCCTCCAATCGCTTTCCGTTATAGGGCCCACACATGGCTGCGCCGTCGTACGAATATTCCCCGACAGTACGAATATTCCACGACCAAACGAATATTTCCCGACAACAATGAATATTTTATAACCACTTACTTATTTTGAAATATTTGCGTATTTTGCCCATAACTATCCTCATTAATCAAATCAGCCCTTACTATTCAAAATAATAATTAAAGGAAATTAAATTTCATTTATTAATTATTTGGGGTCTTACAATCTCCCCTCCTTATAAAATTTCGTCCTCGAAATTGACATACGTACCTGGTGTTTCGAAAAGGTGAGGATACCTTGCTTTCATTTCCGTTTCCAACTCTCAGGTCATTTCCTCTATAGCATGATTCCTCCACAAAACTTTAACTTGTGGTATTACCTTCGTGCGTAGGACATGCTCCTTTCTATCCAAGATCTTGACAGGTACCTCCTCATACGTTAAATCTTCGGCTATCTCGTCCGGTTCTAACTCAATGACGTGGTTCGGGTCTTTCACATATTTACGAAGCACAGATATATGAAAAACATTATGAACACGAGACATACTTGGAGGTAACGCGAGTCTATAGGCTACATTACCTACTCGATCAAGAATTTGAAATGGACCAATAAATCGTGGATTAAGCTTTTCTCTCTTCCCGAATCTTGTAACTCCCTTCCATGGGGCAACACGCAACAATACATGATCCCCAACACTAAATTCTACGTCCTTTCGATGAAGATCCGCATAACTCTTTTGTTGATCTTGTGCTGTTTGTATACGTTGTCGAATCGTTTGGATCTTCTCCGTAGTCATACGTACTAACTCGGGTCCCAACAATGTTGTTTCACCCACCTCGTCCCAACATACTGGAGAGCGACACTTTCGTCCATACAATGCTTCAAATGGGGCCACACCAATTCTTGCCTGATAACTGTTGTTGTAGGAGAATTCCACCAATGGTAAATATTTATCCCAACTGCCCTTGAAGTTTAGGACACAGAGTCTTAATAAAACTTCAAGAGTTTGAATAGTCCTCTCTGATTGTCTGTCCGTTTGAGGATGGTATGCCGAACTGAATCGTAACTCCGTACCCATAGCTTTTTGCAAGCTAACCCAAAATCTTGAAGTAAATCTTGGGTCACGATCCGAAACTATGGATACTGGCATGCCATGCAATCTTACAATCTCATTTACGTACATTTGAGCAAGACGTTCAAGGGAATAAGTCTCCCGTATCGGCAAGAAATGAGCAGACTTGGTTAATCTATCAACAATAACCCAAATAGCATTGATGCCTTAAGAAACCGTAGGAAGACCCGTAACGAAATCCATAGTAATGTGTTCCCACTTCCATTTTGGAATCTCAAGTGGTTGCAATGGACCCTTTGGCACTTGATGCTCCGCCTTTACACGTTGACAAGTTAAACACGTTAAAATAAACTTTGCAATCTCTCTCTTCATATTGTTCCACCAAAATGTATGTCGAAGATCACGATACATTTTGGTACTTCCAAGATGAATTACAAACGGTGTATTGTGTGCCTCCATCATGATCTTGTACTTCAAATCAGAATCGTTAGGAACACAAAGTCTGGAGTAGACTCGAAGTATTCCTTCTTCATCAATTCTCGCTTCTGGAATGGCACCTTCTTGTACTTTCATCTTCATATGCATCAGCTCCGGATCGGTGGCTTGAGCAACCTTAACTTTTTCTATTAAAGTTGGCTCTATGCGTATACTTGACATCATTGCATTCATTCCTGCATATGATCTTCTACTTAATGCATCAGCTACCACGTTCGCTTTTCCAGGATGGTATTGAATAGTGTGGTCGTAATCTTTCAACAACTCGAGCCAACGTCGTTGCCGCATGTTGAGTTCTTTTTGAGTGAAGAAATATTTGAGGCTTTTATGATCTGAATATATCTCCACTTTCTCCCCGTATAGATAGTGCCTCCAGATCTTTAGCGCGAAAACGACTGCTGCCAACTCTAGATCATAAGTAGGATAATTCCTCTCATACTCTTTAAGTTGTCGCGAGGCATAGGCTATGACTTTCCCACGTTGCATGAGAACACATCCTAACCCTTTGCCTGAAGCATCGCTGTAGATAACAAATCCATCCGAACCAGATGGTATTGTTAGAACAGGTAATGAAATAAGTCTCCTCTTAAGCTCTTGGAAACTCTTCTCGCATTCCTCGCTCCATACAAATTTTGTATCCTTCCGAGTTAGCTGAGTTAATGGAGTAGCAATTCGAGAAAACCCTTCCACGAATCTCCGATAATAACCAGCTAAGCCCAAAAAGCTACGTACTTCAGTGACCGACTTCGGTTGCTCCCAACTTTGTATTGCTTCAATCTTCGTCGGGTCAACAGATACTCCATTTTTTGACATCACGTGCCCAAGGAATGCTACTTCCTCAAGCCAGAACTCGCATTTCTTTAACTTAGCATATAACTTGTTTTCACGAAGCCTTTAGAGTACTAGCTTCAAATGGTGCTCATGATCTTTACGGCTTTTGGAATATATGAGGATGTCATCAATAAAGACAACAACGAATTGATCCAAATAATCCTTGAATACTCGGTTCATCATATCCATGAAAGCAGCTGGAGCATTAGTCAATCCAAAAGACATGACTAAGAATTCATAATGCCCATACCGAGTTCTGAAGGCAGTCTTTGGAATATCCTCAGTTCTAATTTTCAGCTGATGATATCCAGAACGAAGATCGATTTTTGAAAAGAATTGTGCTCCTTGCAACTGGTCAAATAAGTCATCAATACGAGGTAGAGGATACCTATTCTTGATGGTGACATGGTTCAATTCCCGATAGTCAATACAAAGTCGCATACTCCCGTCTTACTTCTTTAAGAAATAAAACAGGAGCACCCCAAGGAGATGTACTAGGACGAATGAAATCGATGTCCAATAACTCCTGTAGTTGGACTTTTAACTCCTAAAGTTCAATAGGAGCCATTCGATATGGGGTTTTAGAAATAGGCTTTGTACCAGGTTCAAGATCAATAAAGAATTCAACTTCACGTTCTAGGGGTAGACCGGGAAGTTCTTCAGGAAATACGTCAGGAAAGTCAATAACAACAGGAATATTATTCAATTTTGACGTGTCTTTATTCAAATCCATAACATGGGCTAAGAAAGCTTGACATCCGTTTTTCAATCAACGAATAGCTTTATGATTAGATATGACAGTGATTGATTTTAATGGTTTAGTTGCCTGAATTCGAACAACAGGTTGATTAGGAATATGAAAACTAACAACCTTACGAAAACAATCAATTTTGGCATGATTAGTAGTTAACCAATCAATCCCTAAAATCACATCAAAAGCAAGTATCTTTAAAGAGATAAGGTCAACAGGTAAGGTGATGGTGCCAACTTGAATCAAACAAGATTTATAAACAGTGGATGTGATGAAAGTTTCTCCTAACGGAGTTTTCACAGATAAGTCAAAGTCTAATTTCTCCGGAGTCAAGTTTAAACGTTGAGCACAAGCAGGAGAGATAAATGAATGGGTAGCACCGGTATCTAGTAAGGTATAAACTTCGCAAGAATTTATAAATAGCTTACCCGTGATCACCTCGTTTGGGTTCCTCGCATGTTGACCAGTCACAACAAACGCTCTTCCAGGAACCATTGACTTTGGCTTTTCTGGGACAGCCTTTAGAGTCACCGTCCCCGCTAAACTAGGTTTTGCTACCGTAAAATCTCGAGTGATATGTCCTTCCTTTCCACAATTATAGCATACCTTGAACTGTTGTGGGCAGTTTGGACTGATATGTCCCTCTTTCCCACACTTATAGCATATAACCGGTGGTCTTTCTCCTCCCTTAGAACCAGTTGCTGCCGGAACTGTCGTCTTCACATGGTCGTTGTTAAATCTCCTCTTTTTAAAATCTCCTCCTGACTCGCTTCTTCTATTTTCATGGCCATGATTACCACCAAAGTGGTTACCATTTTTGTCCGTCTTTTTCTTTCTCCACTGGTTATCGTTATTTTGTTGACTGCTATCTCCGGTATGATCCTGATTGTGGTACCTCGGTTGACCGTACTCGTTATCTCGCTCCAACAATTGAGCCCTGTTAACAACATCTGAATAGAGAGAAAATTTATGAGAGATGAGATATTGTCGTATGCCGGGTTTCAAACCTCTCAGAAACATCCGCGTCATACGTTCCTCATTCTCCACCAAATGAGGTGCAAACCTGGATAACTCTGCAAACTTTGCCTCGTACTGAGACACCGTCATGTTATTTTGTTCTAATCTGATGAACTCCACTTCCTTCATATGACGAACACTTTCAGGAAAGTATTTGTCATTAAATAGTTTTTGAAACGTCTCCCAAGACATGCTGAGTGCGGCTGGATGGGTACACTTCACAGACTCCCACCAGTAGTCTGCCTCGCCACGGAACATAAAGGTGGCGAATGGAACCTTATGTTCCTCCGTGCATCCCAAGACATCGAATATCTTGGTAATTTGCTTGACCCATGTCTCCGCCATGATCGGATCTGGCTTTCCCTTGAATTCTGGTGGTCCCAACTCTTTAAACTGCTTGGCTGTGACAACCCGTGAATTGTTATCATTTCCTCCTGTATTTTGAACACGAGTCTCCCTCGTCTGATTTTGCATGAACTGCAAAAAGCTTCTAAACATTGCGTCGTTCATCGTCTGATCAGTGGTGTTGTTCACAGGAGGAACATTACCAGCCTGTTGCACGTTCTCCTCGTTGGTGAGTACAGGCGTCTCCACGGTCTCATTTCCACTGTTAATATTCTCATTCGACATTCTCAAATACTGTCATAAAACAAGGGTTAATTAAGGAAATCAATATATCACACAATATCCCTATATACTGTCCAACTAGCAAATAAGCTTAGGTAAGACACACTAGCGAAGGATTTACTCGTCTCTCCCCTCCTAGTTCTATTCCCCGATCTCCGCCAGAGATCATATCCCTAAGCTCTGATACCAACTGTGACGACCCCAAAATAGGTCCATTCCATCCAACCCATTTTGAGTCGCCAAATACATGGTACAGAAACAACCACAACTTTTACAACCCATAAACTGTGAGTTTGAATACAAACATTGTCATCAAGACAATATACATACCCAACTATGTCCTCAATACAATTATTGATATATTATTTTACAAAAAATGGTGAGGACTACTAAACAACTCTCTCAAGGACCATCAATTCATACCCCGACTCGTATCCGCTATATTCTCGTCTCCTGAGAAGAAAAATGGAACAAAAAGGAAAAGGGTGAGCTCAACTAGCTCAGTAAAGAATATTATGACTAAGATAATATACAACAAATTATCGTTAGTCTTCAACAGGGAAAAATCTGATAGAATACAATAGACAACAAGTTTTAAATCAATATTCGCAGCGAAAAATATTAATTCATAGAAGAGTTACGTAGAGGATGAAATCTACTAATGTCTATGAATTTAACAGTCCATCAACAGTATTTTTTTTATCCCTGTAACATCAATCAATGCACATCTTGAATCATATATTCATCCTTGCACTACAGGCCAAGGATATTCATCTGTTGGTCATGTTCATCTAAACACCTGTTCATCTTTGTACTACGGGCCAAAGATATTCATCAGAAATCATTCATCTTTGCACTACAGGCCAAAGATATCAATAATAACATCCTTTAAGACTGAAGATGATAAAAAAAATATTTTTAAAGAAGCGAATCCAGTGAAATAAAATGACAAGGATTAAGGATTAAGGATTCGTACTTTGTTTTATCCATGTCCAAAAATACCTCAAAAATAATCATAGTGGTGTAAAATTCAAGAATGATCAAAACATGGATACAATCAAAGCTAGTATCCACAATAGATATTTTGGACGAAAAGAAAAATAATAATTTTTCTGTGAATAGTGCCGTATACGTGAATAGTACCGTATACGTGAATAGTAACTCCGGCACAAAAGTTCCAAATTTGATAAAAACGTTTACCAATATTTCGGCATAATGATATTGAAGAAAATAATATCATTTAAGAAGAAAATAACATCCCTTACCTCAAAATAACCGTACTTCTGACTGAATTTCGGTATAGTGCTGACAGAAACTCGCACCGTATAGCAACACTCAAAGTATACTCACAAGAATACGCTCGATAATATAGAGAAAGAAAGAGAAAACTTTGTTTCTGGTGTAATTTTTAATTCTAACTTAGCCCTCTATTTATAGGAAAATGTTAGAACGCCAAAGGAGACTAAATTACTATAATATTAATATTTACAAAACATTCAAGCCAACCACCAAGGAATCTGATTTTAGCCATCAAACACATGTTAAAGATGCCCACCAACCTTTGAAAAACGTTTTTGTTGAAAATAATAATTAAAACTTCCAAAAATTAATTATTTCGAAACTCCGGAACTTCAATAATTCACAATAAATAGCCCTTTTGTCAGAAAATTCGAATCTCGCGACTTTTTATAGGAATTTCAATTCTCTACAACTTTGCAGAAGAAAATTTTTCCAAATTCCAAACAGAAATTATCCAAAATCCACAAACGGGCAATTTTACAGTCTATACTAAATTTTCGGTCAAAAATTGTGTCCACCGACACACAAAACATGTGTTAAACATTTAATGCCACAAAAATACTCTACCTCCTCATATACTCATATATCCCACATTCATTGTATAAATATCATCGTTAATATATTATTAAAATAATATATTTAAATGAATTATTTTATCAGAAAAAGATAAAATATTAATTTTCAACCATTGTCACATTAAAATTTTCTCCACCTATATCCACATAAAATAAATATTTTCTTTATCATAATAATCAATAATTAATTATTAAAAATAATATTACAGAATCACAGTACTGACAACCAGGCTGTTCCCATGATAGAGGGGGCTTTCCAATAAGGATTCTTCCTTACTGGCGCGCAATTAGATGATCAAACCTCTCCTTGACAGAACTTTCTAGACATTGCCAATAATGTTATCTGATAATATTATTCAAATAATATGAATTATTGATCTGATAATGAAAAATATTGTGCAATGACAATTATTGAAACAATAATAATATAAATATCAACGCAGTAATTATTGAATCAATAAAGTAATGAACAGTAACTCCTGTAGCAATTATTGAGTAGTGCCTTCTTACGTAAGGATCAATAATTCAAAATACTGTGCAATACCGTGTGCTACTGTGCAACAACGCGTATTACTGTATTTTAACCACCGGGTATTCCAACAGTGTAAACGTTAACAACTACGCCGTTATTTTTAAACAACTTATATTTGTCGTTTTCTTCCTCCAATCGCTTTCCGTTATGGGGCCCACACATGGCTGCGCCGTCGTACGAATATTCCCCGACAGTACGAATATTCCACGACCAAACGAATATTCCCCGACAACAATGAATATTTTATAACCACTTGCTTATTTTGAAATATTTGCGTATTTTGCCCATAACTATCCTCATTAATCAAATCAACCCTTACTATTCAAAATAATAATTAAAGGAAATTAAATTTCATTTATTAATTATTTGGGGTCTTACAGAATAATTTATCGTTAGCCTTCAACAGTGTTAAACTGATAAAATATAACAAACATCAAGTTTAACTGCAGCGGAACAAGCAATCCATTAGAAGAGTCAAGTAGAGAATAAAATCGACTATCTTCTGTGATTTAAAAGGTTTTTCATCATTTTTATCGCTAAGACTCAGCTTAATAAATAATCCACATCATCCATGCACTACGACCAATGATATTCATTAGTATCACGACCATAAATTATCCATGCACTACGGGCCAAGGATATTCGTGTTTTCATCAATGGTCATGATCATGCCAACAAATGTCCATCAATGCGCTACGGGCCAATGGGGACTTTTACCACATTTTTTGTAACATTACGGTCATGATTATACCGAATAATCCCTGGTCATAATCATACCAAGTCCATCTATGCACTACAGGCCACAGATGACTTTCAACATATTATAAACATGAGGATGATGACAATGATATAAGAATTCAATAAAACAAGTTCAAGGATAAATTTTTAAAGATTTATAATTTAATTTATCCAAAAATCAATAACGTCCAAATTATCAACATGATACTGTTTTGTGGAGTAAAATTCAATAATAATATTGTATCAAAAATGATTTGGACCGAAAAGTAATCAATTTTTATCATGAATAGTACCCCCGGTGAATAGTAATTGAGTGAATAGTATCCAATGAATAGTAACTTCGCGAATAGTAACCCCGTGAATAGTACTACGATATAAAAAAGTTAAAACTTATCAAAAATGCTCAGAATAATATTTCCATAAAAAGATACTGGATGAAGCACAAATATCAAGGATATTCTACTAATTTTATGGAGTATAGAAGCCATACTTACCATAGTAAGTTTAAATTTAGGAATCTGAAATGAAATAATATCCCTTCCATACTATGGAGTATGAAAGAAATTAATATTTCTTACAAGTATTGAAATAAAATAATATCCTTTACCTTAGTAGAAATTGGATTTGACTGGAATATCTGATATTATTCTGAGAAAATCTTGCAGAAAACTACGCTCAAAGTATTCTTATACTCAAAAGAAATACTCACAATACTATAGTAAAAATGCTTGAGATTTTTGTAGTGTGATTTAGAATGGAGGGTTGCCCTCCTTTTATAGTGCAACACGGAGGAGAAAGCCAACTGAATCAGTGCCAAATTTGTTTTTCCTACGGTACAAGCCTAACTTTTCCTTTGTTTTGATTGGATTAAGGCCCATCAATTGTTTGAAAATAAAGAAATCTTGCCAAATTCAATGCCTAACTTTACTATTTCAAAGGTTGGTGCCCACCATCCTTGAACAACTTTGCAGGCAACGAAAAATCCACCACCCACCACTTTAATCACATGTGTGTGTGTGTATATATATATATATATATATATATATATATATATATATATATATATATATAATATACTTGAATAAATATTTTATTGAAGAAACAATTGTAATAGCACAGAAAATATAACAAACTTTCAACAATTATTTCATGCTAAAAATTTCTTCATTTATATCCACATAAAAAATAAATATTTTATTATCATAAAAATTAATAATTAATTATTCACAAATAATATTACAGAATCACAATTATGACAACCAGGTCGTTCCCAGGAAAGAGGAGGCTTTCTGATAAGGATTTCTCCTTACTGGCGCGCAATTAGGTGATCAAACCTCTCCTTAGATAGAACTTTCTTAGACATTGCCAATAATGCTATCTAATAATATTATTCAAATAATATGAATTATTGATCTGATAATGGGAAATACTGTGCAGTGATAATTATTGAACAATATTAATATAAAATATCAACGCAACAATTATTGAGTCAATAAAATAAAATATTGAACAGTAATTACTGTAACAATTATTGAGTAGTGTCTTCTTACGTAAGAATCAATAATCAAAGATATTGTACAATACCGTGTGCTACTATGCAACCAAGCGTATTACTACACTTTTATCAACGGGTAAATAAACAGTTAACGGTAAAACTTTCGCCGTTATTTTTATAAAAAGATAATTTTGTCGCTTTCTAACTCCGACAATAATTCTGTTGTGGGGTCCACTAATGATTGTGTCGTCGTACGAATATTCCCGATAAAAAGAATATTCCCCGACCAAACGGATATTTTATAACAATTTACTTATTTTGCAAAATTTATAATTATTACCCACAACTATAACATTATAACAAATTTACACCTTAATATTCAAAAATATAATTTCGAGAAAAATTAATCTTTATTTATGAAAGTTGAGGTCTTACAAAAACCCATAACTAACATAAATAACACGAATAACTGAATTCTTTTTAACCCACTTCTTCAAGTGACTCAATAGAAGAGATCGGGTAATCTCTGACTTCTTTGAATACTAAAGATAAAACTCATAAGGAATCATTCAAAATTTTTATAATTGAAAAAGTTTTCTATTTCGACATCATTATTGGAATAAAGTTTTACAGTAAATACTACACTTAATCATCATAAAAAAAGAAGAGAAATATCTCTTTCTTTTCGAATTGAATCATCAATGATTTAAAGCCGATAATTAGATTGAACAAGAAACCCTAATTTTTTCGTGAGATGAATAAAAAAGACTGATATAAGAGAATATTTAGGTCTTTATTCGTTCGATTCTTATTTTATTAATTAGATGAATGATGAATGAGTCTTATCTATGAGTTCTATTTTAAATATTGAAATATTTAAGAAATTATATATATATTTTTCACAAAAATAGAAAGAATGTTGTCACTAAAATAGAACAAAATCGAATAATAAAATTACTTATATATTATATCAAAGTTGGATCTTTTTGCCAAGTCAGTCAAATCAAAGTATACAGAATTGCACCAACTTAGGATCCAATCTTTGACAAAATTTGACTTTTTTAGTTAATTTATAAAATCTAAAAATTCAAAAGCAATACAAAAATTTTAGATTTTAGTATATTAAACAATTATAATTAATATAAACTAATCATAAAATATTACTACTAATTATTTATTTATTACTTTTCAAAATTTAACCAAATTCATAGTAATTTTAAAAATTAATATTTTATTAATTGAATTTGACAAGTCAATATATCTTTACGTAATCTCAACCTAACATGAGTGATGAGACCAGAGATAATTAAAAATAGTTTCATCCTAATTTATTTTTTTGTCGGTATAAAATTTGTTCATGCATAAATCATTTTCCAAAATTTATTTACCATATGGTAAAATTATTGGTCTAAAGACTCTTCTTAAGCTCAAACCCAGACTCCGAGAGATTGACCGAGGAAAGAGAGAGAAACAGAGAATGCAGTGTTCCAGTGTCCAAACATTACCATTACCTGTGGCATCAACAAAACAGTTTATAAAATACCCAATATCTTCAATTCATAATCTAGGGTTTTGCATTGATAAATTGAATGAGGGTAATAGAATTAGGAGACCATTTTACTTGGGTGTTTCGGGATCTGCTCTAAGCTTCTCTGCTAGGGGAAGAAGGTTCATCTCCAATGGAAAATCCCATTATTATAGTCCTCGCTGCAGCTCTCAATTGGCCTCGGAGCTTGCCCCTGCAGCATCTGCAGCTTATGGAGTCTTGCTTCTCGGTGGTGGTCTATTTGCCTGTAAGATTTGCTTGTTAATTGATTTTACTTTTAGTTTCTTTCATATTGGTTTATCACTTTTATTATTTGTTTCTTTTTTATATAAATTATAATCCCTTAGTCCCAAAATATAGGATTATTATCAACCTTTTGAAGTCAATTTGGTACATTTTTAAACTCAAAATGGATATAGATTCATTTAATTTTAGTCAATACAAGATAAATGTAATAAACTATCTTAAAAGTACTATTAGTTATAAGATTTATTTTTTTTAGTAAATTTTAATGAATCATATCAATTTTGAGTTTAAACATTTTACAAATTGACTTTCAAAAGTCAATAATGCTATTATAATTTGAAATGGATGGAATATTTTGATATTATCCCATTGATTACGGTAATAATTTTGAATTCTACCTGCAGACACAAGAACCGGGAGTAAAGGGTCTCTTCTTGGTGGACTCACAGGAGCTGGTCTTATGGGTACCGTAAGTACTAATCTGAAGAATAAATTTCTTTATATAAAAGGATTGGTTTGGAAATTTAAGGGTGAAACTGCATTAGTGTTTCTGTTTTTATGGAATTGATCATTTTGCTTATAGTTTATTAGAAAAACATTTTTGTTGTTTTCTAGAAGTGATAACATAATGGGTATTTTGTAGAATTTAGGGAGAATGGGGGGAAGTTTAGTGTACTGGAGAATTCTGCATGAATCTATTAAGAAGTCTAATATCCAGAGTACAACACCAAATTGCCTGAATTCCAATTTAAAGTTAGAAAAATAAATAAATTATAGGCAACAGAAAACCAATGTTATAGTGTTCAAGGAAGTTCAATTTGGTGTATGGTGTGGTTGAAACCAGAGTTACCAGATACTCTCATAGACCTAGCAAACCACGTATTGGTACTTGCGTTCCCAAATTGGGTACTCTAACGTACCAATACTCTAAATTTAGCATACCAAAATTTTCTTTCTTGTTTCACTATAATAATAGAACAAGCAATTTATTATTAATCAATTATAAAATTACAGTACATCACTACTAATATATAGACATAATTATGAGGTTTTCTATGTGAATACAAAAACTAACAATAGTTATCCTATAATTATTCAACTAATCCTATCTTAACAAAATGATAAACATAATAATATCTAAATACAATATTTGTGAATATTTCCTAATACGCCCCTTCAAGCTAAACGTAAGAGAACGAAGTTTTCTCTTGTATGTGGTAGAACATCCATGTAGTTGCATTACTAGCGAGATTATAAATCCTCGAACACTAGAGAACACGAACAATTGGCACGAGAGATTAAATAGAAACATGGCATGCATGATAAGTACTGCATATAACCAATAAGACTGGAACGTGCTTGGTTGTTTGCACACTTGCAACAAATAGGGACTTTTTTGTACTTCTTGTATTAGACCTCCATAAACATACTTAGAAAAATCTATTAATCCATCAAGATATGTAATGTGGGATGTATCAAGAGAAAACATTCTCTCATTTGTTAAATGAGGTGAAGACGTTCAACAAATTAAAAATGAATCCTTGAAGATGTTCAAGTGAGAATGAGAATAGCCATTAGTTGCGGAGAAAAATGATGATAATAACTCAGACTTGAGACGAGTACAATTTGCAGGAACTGTTAATATAAGATTATCAGTCAACAATGAAGAACCCATCGAACTTGTTGTATCCTCAGTACGTGTAACCATAGAAAAATGAGCATTATTAGGCTAAACAATCATAGGCTCAATTTTAAAAGTATCAATGAAAGTGAATTGTTGTAACATTTTTTCATGTCCAAATAGAAGAGTTGACAAGTCATTAAAGGAAGGGTGCATCAAATGATAATAAACATGAACTTTGTTGTAAATAGTATCATCAAGACCTTGAATTGAAAAAATGGTTAACTCCGACTCTCTTAGAGAACCTTCTATGCTTTCAAGCGTATAAAGAAGCGATTTTGTTTCATCAAGATAACTTTTGATTGACTGAGTAGGTAACTTTTGTAAACAAAATATTTGATCAAAGAGGTGTTCAACGTTCAAATTGGAAAGTGAAGCATCATTAAAATTGTCATAATTGTGATAATGATTATCATCAATACAAGATTCTAGCTCAACAACGCATGAGAATCATTTACATCAGATGATTTAAAATCAACGTTGAGCCCACTACTTTGAAGTTGAATCAACCATGAGGAGAGGATGCTATGTAGATTATTCAACCGAAAAATAGATAATAAAGGGAGCAAAACTCCTGCTTCGTTTACAAGTGAAGCTAGTGGTTGTATATGCGCGGAGGCGGCGCACAAGATGATTAAAGAGGGAGAACGGTCACAAAGAGGCCAACTGAGATAGTTACGAATTCGATGGCAAAGATGGGTACCCACAACGTAAAGGCATCGGCCATAGAACAACTGTTGTGCAGAACGACATAAAAATAAATTTGAGTCGACAGGTTTGTGAAATACGACAACACGATTGTTGTTCTTGTGCTAAAGATCTCGATGAGCGGCGATTTATGACTGGACAAAAAAAAAATCTAATGGATGATATAAGTGAGATCTAAAGAACTGAAATTGTTTTGATTGGTGGAGGCAGCTTAAACTTGATGGTAGAACCTAATTTGGGTTACGGAGATTTGAGACTTTCGGGTTTGTAGAGTTTTTTTTTTAAATTTTAAAGATGGTGGTTTGGTGAAGTTAAAAATTGAGAACCTTTGACGACAACAATGGAAGATTTTGGCACCGTAGGCTCCAAAAGCAGGGTGAGAAAAAAAGAAGATCAAAGAGCTCTGACGCTGTTTGGCTCTGATACCATAATAGAACAAGCAAATTTTAATATTTTATCTTACATTTATCCAAACAAAACAATAATATAAAGCAAAACAATATATAATAAAGATAATAAAGGCATTTGCTTAAAGTTCAAACATATATCCATATTGTTAATGTTAAAGTTCAAACACAAACATGCTATTGTTCAAATGACCTTTTTTGGTAATTTGAACAAACATGCAATTGTTGTTGTTGTTATTGTTTTAGTTATGTACATAACAGATCTAAGGATAAACGATTTGTTTTAATTTGGGGGAAATGATTTCTTCAGTTATAAATATTAATCTTTGCAAAATTTTAGCAACTAGCTTCTTTGCTCAGTTGGTCATTGGTTCTAAGTTTTAAGCTAGAGGTCAAGAGTTCGAATCATGGCAGCAACATAATTTTTGGGATTAAGTTCAATATTTATTCGCCACGTCAGCGTCCACGTGTAAAATAAAATAAAAATATCCACGTCAGATCTGCCACGTAGGCGCCACGTATGCAGGTCAACGCACATGTGGCGCCTGGGGATCGAAGTCTAAAGTTTTTAATGGAAAGGGGCTCAATTTGCGTTGACCAAAAGAAAAAGGCCCAATACCCAAAAATCCCTAAAGTTCAGTGGTCTACTTTGCATTTTACCCTTTTTATTTTAAGCAAATTTTAATATTTTATCCACATTTATCCAAACAAAATAATAATATAAAGCAAAACAATATATAATAAAGATAATAAAAATATTTGCTTAAAGTTTAAACACATATCCATATTGTTAATGTTAAAGTTCAAACACAAACATGCAATTGTTCAAATTACCTTTTTTGGTAATTTGAACAAACATGCAATTGTTGTTGTTATTGTTTTAGTTATGTACATAACAGATCTAAGGATAGGCGATTTGTTTTAATTTGGGGGAAATGATTTCTTCAGTTATAAATATTAATCCTTGCAAAATTTTAGCAACTAGCTTCTTTGCTCAGTTGGTCGTTGGTTCTAAGTTTTAAGCTAGAGGTCAAGAGTTCGAATCATGGCAGCAACATAATTTTTGGAATTAAGTTCAATATTTATTCGCCACGTCAGCATCCATGTGTAAAATAAAATAAAAAATATCCACGTCAGATCTGCCACGTAGGCGCTACGTATGCAGGTCAACACACATGTGGCGCGTGGGGCTCGAAGTCCAAAGTTTTTAATAGAAAGGGGCTCAATTTGCGTTGACCAAAGTTTTGAATAATGTTGTGGATTGATAAATTGTAAACAATTAAAATAATAATAAAGACTATTTTAATTGTAAGTTAATGGTAAAGATTATCTTAATTGAAGGATAATTGTGAATTAATTACAGATTAATGAAGGATGGACAATTAAATAATATAATATTAAAAGCTTTTTGATTGTGAATTAATGGAATGGAGAGATGACTCTCATTTTAGATTAAACAAATAAAATAACTATATTATTTTATTTGTGGGTTAATGAAGTGTGAATCGTAATTAAGAAAATTACTTGAAAGAATAATTAAATAAAGTAAGAATACTTTATTTAACGAGATATGAATACATAAAATGAAGTGTGAACCATGAATTAAATAAGTAAAATAATAAAAGGATTATTTTATTTGTAGTAAATGTAATGCATGTGTGTTATTGTGAAAGACAATGAGCAAAGAAATAAAATAATAGTAGACTTATTTGTGAGTCTAGTAATATAAATCAATTAGATTTATACGTGGAGAATTATGGAGATTTAACCGTTAGAATGACTATGATAAACATAGGTTATTCAAATGATAAGAGGTCAAGGTCAGAAAATAGTCAACTACTTAGGCAAGTTCCCTAAATTACACAATTTTGTATATTGTGCAAGTTCCCTAACTTACACAACTTTGTATATTGTGCAAGTTTCCTAACTTACACAATTTTGTATATTGTGCAAGTTTCTTGATTGTTATATAAACTACATACATATTGAGCAAGATTTCTAATTTGTGCACTCATTGTTTTGTACAAGTAACTAGATGTTATATCAAGTACAAATATTTCTTTCTTGTACACTTGTTGTTTTGTACAAGTTTGTAGTTATAGAAAATTGTTGAACTTGAATTGTTAGAGATTGAATTCGATCATTCTTATACCTATGCTTAAGAAAATTTCACAAACAAGAACATTAAACGTTGAGAACATGGATTCATATCCACTATTGAAAGAATAAGTCTATCATTGATTTGACTAGACTAATGACGACTTGAACTGTCGATATTTTGAAAGAGCCAAATCAATTGCTTTGGTGCGGAATTCTTGTATGCTGAGATGAACATTATTTATAAGTCGTGGATTCGACTTGCGCGCTCAGATGATTAAATGTTATGCATAACGTAAGGTACGACGAGGCTGATCACCTAATGTACCTGTTTATCTGAAGGCTTTTTCAACAACTATACTGTTAACCTTCTCAAATTTCAGCGGTCCTTAGTGACCCTCAGCCATAAAATATACTTATGTTTTTGAGTTGTCAGAATTACTCTTGTTCAGATATCTAGTGATTGATTATTTAAGAAATATCTAAGCTTTGAAATTGTTCAAACCATTATTCTTGAAAAGTTATTCATGTTTGATTTATTGATAGTGTATCCTACATTATTCGAAATTGTTAGACTCATTGAAGCGATGAACCCTTATCAACGATTGTTAGATATTTTTGGCATATGCTTGCTGAGCAAACTCATTGCTTGCTTTATAACCTATCTTACAGTTAAGACGGAGAAGGCCAGTGGTTCTGGCAAGGCCAAGGCGGTCAAGTAGCCTCAGATTGTGTTCAATTTTTATGAGAACTTTTGTGTAAGGACAATATTAATGTTATTGTCTTAAGATTTGATATGTAAGACTAAATATTGATGAGACCTGGGACAGTAATGCAAGTTAAACATTATCATATACTGTAATTATTTACGCTTTCATGTATTATAGAAGTAGTTGGATGTACGTCGGATGATTAGATCGTGAGCACCAAGTTCGAGGTAAGAGTACCTGAATTAGGGGGTGTCACAGGTTGGTATCAAAGCTGTAAGTTAGAAGCCTTAAGTTGAGGATTAGGATATAACCGCAGAGAAGGTGGTAAAGTAGCAGTAGAGAAACTCATGTTGAGTATAGCGATGAATTATAGAAATTCATCAATGGGAAAGCGTAGTTAAATTTAAAGGATATAAATAATGTTAAAAGACATTAATAAATGTTTGTGTTATGATCTTGATTAAGTCAATTATATTGATAGATATATTTTATTGAGAGATACTGATACAATTTCCTCTATGTTTGTGGCCATAGAATATCGGAGTATGGTGAGCCGAGTCGCTTGATGGAGGAGGAGCCCCGAGAGATACACGTAGTTTGGGAGGAGCAGCCCGTAGCTGTAGTACCCGAGGAGGACCTTAAGGAGGATCCTGAGGAGGATTTAGAGGCTAAAGAGGACCCAACTGGTGAACCGATGGAGGAGCCAGAGCCGGCATCTCTGGGGTACCCCGCTTTTGAGGTGGGACAGATGACTGACCAGATTATTGAGCTTGAGGAGGAGATACATCACCGACAGGAGGTGGAGACCCAACTAGGGGCGATGGTGTACTTCTGACTGGATCAACATTTGCTGGCAGCAGAGAGGATTGAGTGACTGGAGCAGTAGCTCCAGGCAGAGAGGGCTGAGAAGGAGGCTCTGTGAGTCTAGTTGGAGAATGAGGTTGTAGCGAGGATCCAAGTGGAGGAGCAACGGGACGCTGCTAGACTGATAGTGAGAGATCTTAAGGGGGAGGTGACTAGGGAGAAGGAGAAGATGACCCGTATGGGTTATGCTTTTCACACAGCTTTTGGCAGGTGGATAGGGGGCATTAGGCACTATCCAATGGAGCAGAGACAGACACACCACACCCTAAGTCGAGAGGTAGATGTTCATATAGGACGGCTGGAGTATGGCAGTGCTATGGAGCGTGACATGCTTCCGTATACTTTATTGATGTATTTATTATTGTGTAGTCATGAACTTATGTAGGTTGTTGTAAATCCCACTTTTTTGTTGCGCATGGGATGGTATTTGTGAATCCCAACTTTTGAATTAATTGCGGGGTAGTATGGTGGTAAATCCCCTTTTTGTTCACTAGGGGATAGATATTAGTTGACAGTGGTTATGAGAGATATGCTAGAGAATAGATAGATAGATGATTGTGAGGCATTTGTAGATTATGCCCCTTGATGCTTTTGTACCATGTACCCAATTATTGGCATATTTGTCAATGAATATAAGATATGTTTTATGATATTGAGCTATCGCTTTAAACATGGTTGATTACAATAGATGATATAATAATAATGTATAAGTGTTATTCAAACAGAACATGCCGCCAAGACGTAGAGTACTAACACCAGAAGAGTCAGTCAACAACGGCGGGCGGGCGGGCGGGCGGGCGGTTGGGGGGGGGGGGTCAGATAGACCCTATGCAGAGACTCGTAGACTTGCTGGAAAGGGCGTTCCAATGCTGAGGTCCTGAACAAGTAAATCCCAATCCCCCAGTGGGTTCGATAGCCAGATTTAAGGATTTCAAGATAGTGGGACCGCCCAAATTCAAAGGGACGATGGATTCGATTGAAGCCCAGTTCTGGGTGAATGAGATAGAGAAGACGTTTGAGATCGCCAGTTTGGGAGAATCAGAAGACTGCATTTGCAGCAAATCTGATGAAAGGGGAAACCAATTTCTGGTGGGAGGCGAATAAACAACGGGCAGGAAGAGTGATAGCATGGGAGAGATTTAAGGAGCTATTCTTTGAGAACTATTTCCCGAAGAGTATGCAAACAAGAATGGAGATGAAATTTCTGGACTTGAAGTAGGGAGAGATGACAGTGGCACAGTACACCGCAAAGTTTAACGAACTCGCACACTTTGCACCGCATCAAGTCGACACAGAGGAGAGGAAAACTAGGAGATTCGAGCAAGGCTTGAAGCCATGGTTGTACAACAAAGTGGCAGTTCTATAGATCGATTCGTTTGGAACTCTATTGCAAAAGGCAATAATTGCAGAAGAGGGCAGCGAGGCACTGAGTCAGATAGACCCTATGCAGAGACTCGTAGACTTGCTAGAAAGGGCGTTCCAACGCTGAGGTTCTGAACAAGTAAATCCCAATCCCCCAGTGGGTTCGATAGCCAGTTTTAAGGATTTCAAGATAGTGGGACCACCCAAATTCAAAGGGACGACGGATTCGATTGAAGCCCAGTTCTGGGTGAATGAGATAAAGAAGACGTTTGAGATCGCCAGTTTGGGAGAATCAGAAGACTGCATTTGCAGCAAATCTGATGAAAGGGGAAGCCAATTTCTGGTGGGAGGTGAATAAACAACGGGCAGGAAGAGTGATAGCATGGGAGAGATTTAAGGAGCTATTCTTTGAGAACTATTTCCCGAAGAGTATGCAAACAAGAATGGAGATGAAATTTCTGGACTTGAAGTAGGGAGAGATGACAGTGGCACAGTACACCGCAAAGTTTAACGAACTCGCACGCTTCGCACCGCATCAAGTCGACACAGAGGAGAGGAAAACTAGGAGATTCGAGCAAGGCTTGAAGCCATGGTTGTACAACAAAGTGGCAGTTCTATAGATCGATTCGTTTGGAACTCTATTGCAAAAGGCAATAATTGCATAAGGAGGCAGCGAGGCACTGAGTCGGTACCACAAGGACAAGAAGAATAAGAAGTCTGGAGGTGAGAACCGGGGAGGTAGCGTGGTGGCAGTATCACAGGCAAGAGGAAGTGGGATGGGAACAACATCAACAACAGTAACACCCAATCAGGGAGTGGCGAGGGACCATTCAAGAGAATGTCAGAACCGTGCAGGAAGTGTGGCAAAAGCCACCAAGGTGAGTGTATGAAAGGGAAGGGTATCTGTTATAACTATGGCCAAGAGGGACACGTTTCTCCAAATTGTCCAAACCCGAAGAGGATTAAAGGATGTTTTGCATGCGGCATAGTTATCAAGGCACCAATTTGAGGCAAAGCGATAGCCGGAAGCTTAAGCGCTTAGTTGACAAAGCGCCCGACTAGTCGTCCGCAAGTCGTTAACAATGTAAATTTTATACGTATAAAATTATATATATTTAACATTTATATATTTATATTTTTAATGATTTTTCATATTCAAAATGCAGTTTATAGCATATCAAATCACAAGGAGAAGCGGACAAGATCAAGTCAAAATGATAATTTTACTATAGTTGTATTTTTTTGAACTTTGTACCAACTAGCTAGGGAGACCAAAGAGTGGATCTAGTTCTCTTATTATGAAACGGGTACGCCTTTCATTCAATCAAGTCTTCCAAGGCGACGCCTGGTCATGACGACAAATTAGAGAACAGAGCGCACACCGTTGTGCCAATCACCAAGTCACACCCTTGCCTAGCTTCCTCTGCACAACATGGACATGGAAGCCTAGTCATCGACTAGCGACGACTAGGTAAATACTTGATAAGCATGCATTGAACTGGTTCATATAACCTATTCTCTCTCATCTTAATCTTAGTTCTAATATCTTATTTATCATCTTAATCTCAGTTCTCATCTTAACATGATAGCGAATTGCATTTTGGTATAACACTCCAAAACATGGTATACTTTAGTTTTGAAAGATCAAATGTGGCAATCCAAAACTTTTTCTCCCTATTTATTTAAACTTCTACTACACATGCATAATTACAACTTTCCTTTGTGATTTACAAATTAGAAACATTCTCTTAAATAGCCCTTTGACATACAACCAATGACTAAAATCAAATCCAATGGAAGGCCAAGATTGACTAACTAGAATCATCCTATAAAATATCTAAGATATTTAAAAAGTATAATAATCACTTGAGTAAATTCTAAACACTCTATTAGAAATCCTAATATGTAAAGAAGATTATAGGGAATGCCAACTAATGAAGTCAAATGTAGGCCTTGTGGGTGTTAAGTAAGCGATGACATGTCATAATCTCGTGAAATATGTTTATTTTTGACATTACACGTAGAAACAACTCAACCAGTTTTAACTATCAACCAATGCTAACTATATCTTAACTAATTAGCATAGAAAAAAAACTATATCTTAACTAGTTTTAACTATATTTTGTTAGAAATTTATTCCCTGTGCACCATGTGACGGATAAACGTATATCATACCAATTAAGCAATTCAAAGAAACTTACAGTTGAATCATATCAGATTCAAATAAGCACGGTCACAAGTAGGCTCAGAGAATCTGAAAAGATTTAACTATGCGTCCCATTGCTGGGGGAATTCAATTCTGGGTTCGTCTTGCCAATAATAATATCCATTCGTATCCACAATAAGTCACTTTTACCCTCAGTACTATTTACTATATTTTATTTTGACTCTTTATTTTTTAATTACTTTGCTATTCTAACATGAATGAAACTATTTGCTTCAATGATTGTAGTATTATACTGAAAAACCAAGGTAAAAGTTACTATTGTACATCTATACATACACAACCAATCTTTTCTGTTAATAAGACGTAGAATACTTCGTTACTAGCTCTTTATTTTAATACAGATATACATTGTTCCCTTCATGTAGGCTTATTTTCTAATGCAAGCATCTGGAACAAAGGAAATAGGTGAAGCCCTTGCATTTGGTTCTGCTCTCCTTTTCGCCAGTGTGTTTGGTAAACCATTCTACTTAAAGTTGTTGCTTTCTTGACATACTTTGGTGCTAGGATTGCTCAATTAGGCAAGGGCTTACCTCCTATATACCCAGTATACAAATATTGATGCTTGTTATACTTATTTTACACTTTTGTTGATGAAGGTATACGATTGGCAGCTACTCGTAAGATAATGCCAGCGGGCCCTCTTTTAGCCCTTTCTATATTTGCAGTAGCTTTTTTTATCTCTGCGTATCTTCAAGAAACTGTTTGACACGAGATTGGTTTGCTGCTGAATTGGAAATATTCCTGCAAATGGAATTAACTTCGAGTTATCTCGACTTCTTGTTTCTTTCCCCTGAATTCACCCGAGCCAGAGTCTGCTACTGATCCATCTGGGCTGCATTTTATCTTGGTAACTTTTTGAACATGTCCCCCAGTTCTTGTTCAGTTAGTTCTAAACGTTTGTTCATCTTGAAGTGTACCCCAAATACAGCTATTTATCGAGATGAAAATAAATAGAGGTATATGTTCTACCTTAAGGTTGCATTGTCTTGGACTTTTAGTATTTGTATGGTATAGTACAGTGTTGATGTGCTTTGCCAAATAAGATAGACTTAACTGACTACTCTCTAACAATTAATACTAAATCCATTCCACAAAAACTTAAAGGTCCCATTTGCTAAATATGCAAACTTTAAGGATATATTTTTTTTCTTCATGTTTATCCCTCAATATAATGAGGTCTAGTTTAGTCGTGGTGGCAATGGTGGTGAAATAGTCGGGGAGGAAAGCTGCAAACGAATCTGGAGTGAAAATGAGTTTAATATTCTATTAAATAGAAGTAAAGTAATTCATAATCAACACGTACAATACTTCTGTGTTTACGAGCCAAAATTCAAATTGTGGAGTTAAACTTGAGAACAATACGTCATTTTATATTATCATCAATATAAAGTTGAATTTTATGATTTTTTTTAATGCAAATGAGACTATTATTTTGGAACAGACAGGAGTATTGTGGATGAGCGGTAATATATATAGTTTTATTTGAGAATTTCTCACAATTGTTGAAGTTTCAATAAGAAAAATAGACATTTGAATGCATACCATGATCCTCTTCATGTAAAAGCACATTTCCAAAATCTTAGGTCTCCAAAATTTCTGAAAGTAATTTTTTCACATCTTAATAGGTGTCCCTAATTTACTTTATCTTTCTCTGTACTATATGCCCACAATATGCATAGGACTCTTCTACTCTCATCCTCTCTTCCCCTCGTGTGAAGCTTTTAAGAGATGACAAAAATTAGCATAGAATCAAGTTATATATCATAAGCACTCAGAAGTGATTAATCTCATTTGAATATATCTAGTCTTTCAGTCATCTTTTATTTCAGATTTGTGCCCCATAATATGGGGGCATGCTTGCGTTTACTAGAAAGAAAAATTAAACATGTTTTTTCGCTATATTTTTTCAAAACACAGTTGTTTAAACCGACTGAAATCCTGATCCTTATGCTACGTTTGGATTCAAGGAATAGAATAGAGAATGGAACAATCCATTCCATTCTAGTTGGAATGAGTGATTCCATACTCTTCCTTCCCAAAGAATAAAATTCATAAATTTGATAGGAATAAGAACCATTCCAATCGCAATCGAACATAATTTTTTTTATTTCGTAGGAATGAGTCGTTCCATTTCTACCTTAATTACCGCAATCCAAATGCAGTATTAAAGTTTATAGGACCTCATTCCACTTATGGGAAAAGAATGGAGGGGGAATAAAGAGAGAAAAAGAAGAGTTTTTCCTAGGAATCATGTCGAGTATCTTCCAGTCAACATATCACTAATTCCGAATTGAATCTTCTTTACAAAAGGGAAAGAATAGAAAAGAAAATGATGAACCCTATATTTAGAACTGACAAAATTAAGTGGTTCTTACATATAGAATTGAGTATTTAATTGTCAAACCACTTTAGCATGTGCCGTGAAATTGTTATTATCATTAGATATGAGAAACACTATTGACGTTTTTCCACCACCAACTCAAATGGTATCATGAATTTGTGTGGGACAGAATGATTATGCTTAAAACACCTTTCTTCCTCTAACCGTAGAATAATTGATGGTTAATATTGCAAAGTAGTTGAATATTAGGAGATTTGATACTTTTATTTTGTAGCCTACTCTTTTTGTGGGGGTTAGTTGCACCTCTCATTTTCTCATTCACACTATAATTAAAAAATCCCATAAAAAATCATATGATTCTGAGTACACTTTTTTTTTTTCATATTTTTTCAAAAAAAGACAAAAACACCCCAAATACAGTAAAATTACAAAAACAGAACAAAAACCCTTAACATGAACAGAGAATTAAGTTTTTACATGAACTAGACATTAAAGCCTAAGCATTCAACAACATAAATAAGCTAAATAACTAAGAACTAAACACTTGCATCAATTGATGAACTCAACAGTCATTTCACAATTGGTGAAAGAGGTAAGCATCTTGAATTTCTCCATCTCTTCTGTATACTATATCTCTTCGTCGATGAAGTCTCCATAGTCTGGATAGACCTGATAATCCTCGACGACACAATGTGGTGGTTGTGGGGGAAAGAGGAAACAGAGAGCAAGAGAGAAGAATAGTCGAAAAGGAGGGAATTGAGCAAATGTTCGCATTATAGGGTGTTTATTAGCCTAAGATTTTTTAGTGAATTATGGGGGTGTGAATGAGAAAGTAAGGGATACAACTAGCCCACACCTACTCTTTTTTGCCACATCAACATCTCCTTAATTCTAAGAAACTAAACTACTCACTTTGTCCCACAAAAAGAATTATATATATATATATATATATATATATATATACAGACAGGATCAAGAGTAGACTTCTTAAGTAGTAGAACTCTCTTAAATAATAGAACTTTATCAAAACGACGTAGTTTTGATAAGACGCGGTGGCATTTTTGTAAATACCATGCCACCGCGTATTTACAAAAATGCCACCGCGTCTTATCAAAACTACGTCGTTTTGATAAAATTCTATTATTTAAGGCATTCTACTACTTAAGAATTCTACTCTTGATCCTTTCTGTATATATATATATATATATATATATATATATATATATATATATATATATATATATATAGGAAAAAAATGTATGTACACAGCTGTGTATTACACAGTAGGCTATGACGACGGTTTTTTGGGCTATAGCGACAATTTCACCCGTCGTCATAGCTATTCTAGGCTATGGCAACAGTTTACCATCGCCATAGGCCAAAAAATCCGTCGTCATAGCCCTACTGTGTAATACACAACTATATATATATATATAAATATATATATATATACGAGAAGCTTCAAGATCATAATTCTTAAATAGCATAATGCCTTAAATAGCATAATTTTATCAAAACGACGTAGTTTTGTAAACACGCGGTGGCATTTTTGTAAATACGCGGTGGCATGGTATTTACAAAAATGCCACAGCGTGTTTACAAAACTACGTCGTTTTGATAAAATTATGCTATTTAAGAATTATGCTCTTGAAGCTTTCCGTATATATATATATATATATATATATATATATATATATATATATACGGAGAGGCTCTAAAGCGAACCTTAAAAAGCAAACCAAAGACGAACCGTCGTCTTTGGTGTCTATGGCGACGGTTCGATCCGTCGCCATAGCCATGTAGTTTTTGGCGACGTGTCGAACCGTTGCCATAGACACCAAAGACGATGGTTCGTCTTTGGTTCGCTCTTTAAGGTTCGCTTTAGAGACGGACCGTATATATATATATATATATATATATATATATATATATATATATATATATATATATATATATATATATATATATATATATATAGAAGAATGGATCAGGTCCGGACCTCCCGGAAGGGAGAAAATCCGGACCCAATTTTTTTTTTTTTTTTTGTAGAACAACTAAAAATAAATAAATTTATGGAACTGAAAATTTTCAACAATACAGTGTTTTGGGTGTGTTTTTAATACCTACACCAACCAATATATGTACAGTCTGCCCAGACTGTACAGACATATTTTGTTATAGGCATCCAAATCACACCCAAAACACTGTATAATGTAAAAATTCCAATTCCATAATTTTTTTTTTAGTTGTTTCAAAAAAAAAGCAAAAAAAAAAAAGTCCAAATTTTAACAAAATCCGGGAGTCCGGACCTGATCCGGACTCTATATATATATATATATATACAGAAAGGATCAAGATCATAATTCTTAAATAGCATAATGCCTTAAGTAGCATAATTTCATCAAAACGACGTCGTTTTAATGGGACGCGGTGGCATTTTTGTAAATACGCGGTGGCATGATATTTACAAAAATGCCACCGCGTTCCATTAAAGCGACGTCGTTTTGATGAAATTATGCTACTTAAGGCATTATGCTATTTAAGAATTATGCTCTTGATCCTTCCCGTATATATATATATATATATATATATATATATATATATATATATATATATATATATATATATATATATATATATATGAAACTGATCCAGTCCGGGAGTCCGGACTGGATCAAAATCCGGTCCAATTTTTTTTTTTTTTTTTGCTTTTTTTTTTTGAAACAACTAAAAAAAAAAAAAAAAAATTTATGGAACTGAAATTTTTCAATAATACAGTGTTTTGGGTGTGTTTTTAATACCTACCCCAACCAATGTATGTACAGTCTGCCCAGACTGTACAGACATGTTTCGTTATAGGCATCCAAATCACACCCAAAACACTGTATAATGTAAAATTTTCAATTCCATAAATTTTTTTTTTTTTTAGTTGTTTCAAAAAAAAAAAAGCAAAAAAAAAAAAAAAAAAAGTCCGGATTTTAACAAAATCCGGGAGTCCGGACTGGATCCGGACTCTATATATATAGATATATATATATATATATATATATATATATATATATATATATATATATATATATATATATATAGTGGGAGAAAGGAATGGTATAAACTCAAAAGTGAAGCTTTTTTTGACTTTTCTATTTTACCCTTTAAACTTTCTTTATTAACTTTTAACTTTTTTTTCTCTCTTCTCCTATTTTTCAACATTTTATTTTCCCTCTTTTAACACACGTAAACTAGTATATATAAATTTTGAAGCCTTTTTGGCTTTTGAGAATGCCCCTCAACTTTAAGATAATTTATATTTTGTCCTTTAAATTTCATAATTTTTTTTACTCCATAAAACTTAAACACGGATTGTTTGTGTCAGAGAGTGCTAATATATATAGAGAAATTGTTCCACTAAAAGTCCTTTACGGGTTAGTACTTTAAATTATAAATTAAATAGCTTTCATATATTTTTACTGATTTTAATATATAATTGATTAAATACAATTTATCACACTCTAAATACTTTTATTTTAACTTTAGGTCCTTAAGAATAATTATAACATATTTTTTTTGTTAAACTAATAACTTGTTTATCAATTTTTATATTTTTAATTATTATTTATATTTAGGTTCGTTATTATATGATATGATTTTTTTGTCTTTTAAAAAATAGTTTGCTTGAACTTGTCCGTTTATAACCCTAACAACAAGTCACATTGTTTAATCGAATTATTATTTAATTTTGACCAAAATATTTTGATAAACTACATTTGAAAATAAATGTAATTAGAGAAAGAAAAAACTATAAATTTTGAGGTGAAGTTACAATTATGTGTTTCATATCTTCAAATCTTGTGTTGAATAAACAAATCATATAATTTGAATTACAACCTAGGAAGAATCTTATCCCATAAAAAAAGTAAAAGAAAAAGACAAGATTAGAGAGGATGGAAGTACCCTCATGTTACGGCACGGGTGGTTGGATTTATTCTTTACAATTATTTCTTAGGTTTAGTCTCCTAATTAATTTTTTTTACATATTTTGTTCTCAAGTTATATTTATTTTATCATATTAGTCACCAAACTATAGTTGGTTTACAAGTTTAGTCCCCAGAGTATAGTTATTTTTTGTAAGACCCCGATTCTTATGAAATAAAAGTTTAATTTTTTAATGATTATTTTTAAATAGTAATGCATTTAATTGATAAAATATTATAGTTAAGGGTGGTATATGCAAATTATTAGAGAAGCAGTTTGTCGAAAAATATTCTTTTTGTCGGGGAATATTCTTTCTGTTAGGGAATACTGTGACGCCCCCAAAACGGGCATACATCATCCATCTTGAGTCGCCAGATACATGGTACAAAACTCTACTACAACTTAATTATATAACTCTCGTGTAAAAATACGATAAAATATAGCTGAGAGTTTACATGAATATTGTCTCATAGACAATATACAAACTCAAATTCAATCCTCATTACACTTATTATCACACTAAGTAGTGAGGACTGCTAAAACAACCATCTCGGACCATCACTCCATTTTCTGACTAGTCCCAGCTATATTCTCATTTCCTGAAGAGAACAGTGAAAGAAAATGGTGAGCTCAACTAGCCTAGTAAGAAATATTATGACTAAGATAATACAGAATAAATTATCATTAGCCTTCAACAGTATAACAACTGATAGAATACAATAGACAATAAGTTTTAGATCAACAACTGCAGCGGAATAAACAATCCATTAGAAGAGTTAAGTAAAGCATAAAATCTACTATCTTCTATGTTTTAAAAATTTTTTCATCAACTTTATCGCTGAGACTTAGTTTAATAAATAAAATTGAATCATCCCTGCACCACGACCAAGGTTATTCATGTCATCATCAATGATCATGATTATACTGAATAATCCCTGTTCATAATCATACCAACAACTGTCTATTAATGAACTACATGCCAATGAGAACTTTTACCACATCATTCGTTACATTACGGTCATGATTATACCGAATAATCCCTGGTCATAATCATATCAAGTACATCTATGCACGTAAGCCAAAGATGACTTTCATCACAATATAAGCATGAGGATGATGACAATGACATAATAATTCAATAAAACAAGTTCAACGATAAATTTTAAAGATTTATAATTTAATTTATCTAGAAATCAATAACATCCAAATTATCAACATGATACTGCTTTGTGGAGTAAAATTCAAGAATAATATTCATGTACCAAAAATAATTTGGACAGAAAAGAAATATATTTTTTGGGTGAATAGTACCCCATGAATAGTACTTTAGGAATAGTACCCCGTGAATAGTACCATGCCATAAAAAGTATCATGAATACCCGAGTGAATGATACTAGAGTGAATAGTAATCGGGTGAATAGTAATCCCAGAATAGTAACTCGTGAATAGTACTCCGACACGAAAAGTATCCCGATTACCCGAGTGAATAATACTAGAGTGAATAGTAACTGAATGAATAGTAACCCATAAATAGTAACTCATAATAGAAAAATACCAAAGAAAATGATATTCCATGACGAGTACAAAAGAAATGATATCTCATACGAGTATAATAGAATATACGAAACTGCAAATGGATCTTCGCCCGCTATGCAGTAATCCACGTAGACAGATCATTTCCACAATTTAATAAGGAATGAATATGAAGGATCATTCACCATGCATGCGGTAATCCACATAGATAGGTTATTTAAATAGAATAATAAAGAATGGAATAACAGATGTGTGACGCCCCCAAAACAGGTATACGTCACCCATCTTGGGTCGCCACTTACATGGTACATAAATTCAAATACAAACTAATTATACAACTGTCGAGCAAAGTACGACAAAATATAAGTTGTGTGTTTTAATAAAAATATTATCGTCTAGACAATATACAAACTCAAATTCAATATTATTACATTTATTTTCCCACTATTTCACTGAATAGTGAGGACTACTAATGCTATCATCTGGTCCGTCACTCCGTTCCCCGACTAGTCCCTGCTACTTTCTCATTTCCTGAAGAGAACAATGAAAGTAAAAGGGTGAGCTCAACTAGCCCAGTAGGAAATATTATGACTAAGATAATGCAGAATATATTATCGTTAGCCTTCAACAGTGTTAAACTGATACAATATAACAAACATCAAGTTTAACTGCAGCGGAACTAGCAATCCATTAGAAGAGTCAAGTAGAGAATAAAATCTACTATCTTCTATGATTTAAAAAGGTTTTTCATCACTTTTATCGCTGAGACTCAGCTTAATAAATAATCCACATCATTAAATCATCCCTGCACTACAAGCCAATGATATTCTTTTAATATCACAACCACGAATTATCCATGCGCTACGGGCCAAAGATAATCGTGTTTTCATCAACGGTCCTGATCATGCCATAAAATAATTCATCTTTGCACCCTTGGCCGAAGAGAATCCATAGCCATAATCATACCAAAAAATGTCCATCAATGCACTACGGGCCATTGAGGACTTTTTCCACATCATTTGTAACATTACGGTCATGATTATATTGAATAATCCCTGGTCATAATCATACCAAGTCCATCTATGCACTACAGGCCACAGATGACTTTCAACATAATATAAACATGAGGATGATGACAATGACATAATAATTCAATAAAACAAGTTCAAGAATTAATTTATCCAGGAACCAATAACGTCCAAATTGTCAACATGATACTGCTTTGTGGAGTAAAAATTCAATAATGCTCAGAAGAATATTTCCATGAAAAGATACTGGATGAAGCGTAAATATCAAGGATATTCCACTAATTTCATGGAGTATAGAAGTCAAAACTTTAACCAACTGAGTATAATAAAGAATGGAATAACAAAAGAAATCACCAGGCATGCGATAGACCGCACAGACAGGTTATTCAAACAAAATAATAAATAATGGAACCAGGTTCGGCGTAAAACGCACAGACAGGATATATTCCAACAGAATAATAAAGACGGAATCAGGTCCGACGTAAAACGCACAGACAGGATATTTCAACAGAATAATAAATAATGGAACCAGGTCATGCGTAAAGCACAGACAGGATGTTCCAACAGAATGATAAATAATGGAACCAGGTCCGGCGTAAACGCACAGACAGGATGTTCCAGCAGAATAATAAAGAATGGAATAACAGAAGAATTTCACCAAGTATAGGGTAGCCCGCGTATACAGGTTATTCCAACAGAATAATAAATAATGGAATAACAGAAGTTCTCTTCATGGATAAGAAAGAAATAATACTCCCTACGAGTACAACAAATAATATTCCCTACGAGTACAACAAATAATATTCCCTACATTGGAAAAACTGGATACTGGAATAGTGAGGTATCAGACTTCTCTTCTTCTTTCTCTCTATAATAATCGCTCTAAAGCTTTTGTGAATTAGTGAGAAATGAAGGAAGAATGAGCTTCTATTTATAGAAAAATATAGTTTTGATAATTGCACGTTTTGGGGCTCAAAAAATTGCAGTACAATACCTCCAACTTTTCTTTTATTTTTAATTTAGTCATGGAAGTATTATCAAACTTGCACCACCTCCCCTAATAGTAAATAATGTGATTCAATAGTAAATTATGTGAATCAATAGTTCTAGACATGTGAAAATATGAATTACAGTATAATACCTCTATCTATACCTCCATTTTTAACTTAGTCATGCAAGTATTATCAATCTTGCACCACCACCTCTAATAGTATAAGAATGTGAATCAATAGTACCCCGTGAATAGTTACTCGTGAATAGTAAATCGTGAATAGTACTTCGACACAAAAAGTGTTCCGAATACCCGAATGAACAATATAACCTCCAGACATCAATTATCATTGAAATAAATGTCAATTTCCACTAACACTAATAATTCCAATACAATGGAACAATCAATTTCATCTTTAATCAACACAACTTATTCATCATTAATATTATAACTCACAATATTTAACAACCAGGTCGTTCCCAGGAAAGAGGGGGGCTTTCCGATAAGGATTTCTCCTTATTGGCGCGCAATTAAGTGACCAAACCTCTCCTTGACAGAACTTCTAGACATTGTCAATATTGCAAATAATAATATGAATAAATGTGTCATCTCAATTATTGATTTAACAATAATTAATATTATGCAGATGCTACTGTGACAATAATTGAATCAATAATATGAGAGATATGATGCAGCAATTACTGTAGCAATAATTGGGTATAATTGAGTGACTTCTCACGTAAGCATCAATAATCAATACCGCGTGCTACTATGCAACCACGCGTATTACTGTACTTTTAATACCGAGTAGTTCAACAGTTTTAACAGTAACACTTCCGCCGTTATTTTTATAAAAAGATAATTATGTCGTTTTCTAACTTCGACAATACTTCCGTTGTGGGGTCCACCAATGATTGTGCCGTCGTACGAATATTCCCCGACAAAAAAGAATATTCCCCGACCAATCGAATATTTTATAACAACTTGCATACTTTGACAAATTTATAAATACTACCCACAACTATAACATTATATCAAATCTGCACCATAATATTAAAAAAAATATTTCGAGAAATTTAAATCTTTATTCATAAAATCTGGGGTTTCACAATATCCTCTCCTTATGAAATTTCGCCCTCGAAATTTACGTACGCACTTGATATGCCAAGGAGGTGAGGATACCTTGACTTCATTTCAGATTCTAACTCTTGAGGTATAACCTTTGAGTGTTGAATACGATCCTCCTTATCCAAGATTTTAACACGTATCTCCTCATACGTTAAATCTTCTTCTATATCATCTAGTTCTAATTTAATAATATGGTTCAGGTCGTCCACATATTTACGTAACATCGATACGTGAAAAACGTTATGAACACGCGACATACTTGACGGTAAAATGAGTCTATAGGCCACAGTTCCTACTCGATCGAGGATTTCAAATGAGCCAATTAAATCGAGGGTTGAGATTTCCTCTCTTCATCAATTCTTGCTTCTAGAATAACGCCCTCTTGAACCTTCTTCATTCATCAGCTCCGGGTGTGTAGCTTGAGCGGATTTAACTTTATCGATTAAAGTCGATTCTAATCGTATATTCATTATCTACACGTGGGTTCCCAGAGTCTTTAAATCTATCTTCATCATTTGTAAGTCGTAGGAAATGGGTCTTTGTGTTAATAGCATCGCACTCGTAAACGCATACGATCTTCTACTCAACGCGTCAGCTACCACGTTCGCTTTCCCACGATGGTATTGAATGGTACGATCGTCATCTTCAATAGCTCGAGCCAACGTCTTTGGCGCATGTTACGTTCATTTTTGTTGAAGAAATATTTGAGGGTTTTAGAAATGGGTTTTGTACTGGGGTCAATAAAAAATTCGATTTCACACTCTAGGGGTAGGATAAGAAGTCTTCAAGAATACGTAAGGAAATTTATTAACAATAGAAATATCATTCAAAACTGTGACTCTCATCCAAGACTTGGGTAACACGTCACATTGATACCTATCAACTTGCCATCGTCATTCACAGCGTCGCCTACAGAAAGTCTGGCTTCAGTGTCCACACAAGGAAGTCAACAACGAAAGGACCGGGGCTCTTTACTTATGGCTTGATATGACCATGATTGACTTTAGTGATTTGGTTGCTTGAATTCGCATAACAGGTTGGTTAGGAATATGAAAGCTAACAACCTTACGAAAAGCATGATGAGTAGTTAACCAATCGATTCCTAAAATCACATCAAAGGCAAGTATTTTCAAAGAGATACGATTGACATGTAACGTGAAAGTGTTGATTTGAACAAGATTTATAAATAGTGGAGGTAATGAAGGTTTCTCCCAACTGAGTTTCAATAGATAAATCAAAATCTAACTTCCCTGGAGTTAAATTCAAACATTGAACACAACTAGGTGAAATAAAAGAGTGAGTAGAACCGGTATCTAACACGGTATAGACTTCGCAAGAGTTTATGACTAGCATACCCGTGATAATTTTATTCAGGTTCCTTGTCACGAAAAAAAACTTTCTCTCTTAAACTGCCGGCTTTGACTTTTCTGGGACGACCTTTGGTGCTTGTCTTCGGTGAACGACAAAATCGGGCTAAGTGACATTCTCTTCCACAATTATAACATGTTTTGGACGACATCGCGCAGTTTGGACTGATGTGTCCCTCCCCTCCGCATTTGAAGCATATAATAGGTGGTCGTTCTTCTTCCTTAACAACGGGTGCTGGGGCTGACGTCTTTCCATCATTATTAAATCTCCTCTTCTTGAAATGTCCATTCTTATTGTTTTGACCACGATTACCACCGAAGTGGTTACCATTTCTAGCATGTTGATTCCCTCCATGCTTATTGTCATCGCTTTGATGACTGTTATCACCGGTATTATCATTTTGCCGGCTGCTCTCTTTTGGTTGCGTTGACTCGTTATCGCGCTCCACTAACTGAGCCCTATTTACAACATATGAATACAAACACAATTTATGAGAAATAAGATATTGGCGTATCTTCGGCTTCAAACCTCTTAAAAACATTTGCGTCATTCGCTCCTCATTATCGACCAAATGGGATGCAAACCGGGATAACTCCACAAATTTAGCCTTGTATTGCGACACGGTCATATTGTTTTGTTCCAACTTGATAAATTTCACCTCCTTCATGTGACGAATACTTTCGGGAAAGTACTTGTCGTTGAACAGCTCTCGGAACTTCTCCCAAGACATCTTGAGTGCGTCAGGCTGGGTACGTTTTACAGATTCCCACCAGTGATCTGCCTCTTCACGCAACATAAAGGTGGCAAAGGGAACCTTTTGCTCCTCGGAGCATCCCAAGACATCAAATATCTTGGTGATCTGCTTTAACCACGTCTCTGCCTTAAGTGGTTCTGGCTTTCCCAAAAACTCCGGTGGTCCCATCTCCTTGAATTGTTTAGCGGTGACCAACCGTGGGTTTCCATTGTTTACTCCTGTATTATGAACAGGAGTGGCCTTCACCTGATGTTGCATGAATTCTAAAAAGCTCCTAAACGCACCATCGTTCGTCAATTGATCAGTGTTGGTGTTTACAAGAGGATTATTGCCATCCTGTTGCACATTGTCCTGATTATTGATCTATGAAAACTCAACGGTCTCCTGTGCTCCATTTCTATTCTCAACATTCTAGGATGTCATTTTCAAATACTGCCACAAAACAAGGGTTAATTAACATCACATATTATCCCTATACTCTGACCGACCAATTAAATATCAAATAAACTTCGGTAGGTCATACTAGCGAAGGAATTCCCTGTCTCTCCCCTCATAGTTCTAGTCTCATATCTTAGCCAGGAATTATATCCCTAAGCTTTGATACCAACTGTGACGCCCCCAAAACAGGTATACGTCACCCATCTTGGGTCGCCACATACATGGTACAGAATACAAATACAAATTAATTATACAATTGTCGAGCAAAGTACAACAAAACATAAATCGTGAGTTTTAATACAAATATTGTCGTCTAGACAATATACAAACTCAAATTCAATATTATTACATTTATTTTTCCACTATTTCACTGAATAGTGAGGACTACTAATGCTATCATCTGGTCCGTCACTCCGTTCCCCGACTAGTCCCTGCTACGTTCTCATTTCCTGAAGAGAACAATGAAAGTAAAAGGGTGAGCTCAACTAGCCCAGTAGGAAATATTTTGATTAAGATAATGCAGAATATATTATCGTTAGCCTTCAACAGTGTTAAACTGATACAATATAACAAACATCAAGTTTAACTGCAGCGGAACAAGCAATCCATTAGAAGAGTCAAGTAGAGAATAAAATCTACTATCTTCTATGTTTTAAAAAGGTTTTTCATCACTTTTATCGTTGAGACTCAGCTTAATAAATAATCCACATCATTAAATCATCCATGCACTACAAGCCAAGGATATTCTTTTAGTATCACGACCACGAATTATCCATGCGCTACGGGCCAAAGATAATCGTGTTTTCATCAACTGTCCTGATCATGCCATAAAACAATTCATCTTTGCACCCTTGGCCGAAGAGAATCTATAGCCATAATCATACCAAAAACTATACCTCAATGCACTACAGGCCAATGAGGACTTTTTCCACATCATTTGTAACATTACGGTCATGATTATACCGAATAATCCCTGGTCATAATCATACCAAGTCCGTCTATGCACTACAGGCCACAGATGACTTTCAACATAATATAAACATGAGGATGATGACAATGACATAATAATTCAATAAAACAAGTTCAAGAATTAATTTATCCAGGAACCAATAACGTCCAAATTGTCAACATGATACTGCTTTATGGAGTAAAAATTCAAGAATGCTCAGAAGAATATTTTCATGAAAAGATACTAGATGAAGCGCAAATATCAAGGATATTCCACTAATTTCATGGAGTATAGAAGTCAAAATTTTAACCAATTGAGTATAATAAATAATGGAATAACAAAAGAAATCACCAGGCATGCGATAGTACGCACAGATAGGTTATTCCAAAAGAATAATAAATAACGGAACCAGGTCCGGCGTAAAACGCACAGACAGGATATATTCCAACAGAATAATAAAGACTTAATCAGGTCCGGCGTAAAACGCACAGACATGATATTTCAACAGAATAATAAATAATGGAACTAGGTCATGCGTAAAGCACAGACAGGATGTTCCAACAGAATGATAAATAATGGAACCAGGTCCGGCGTAAACGCATAGACAAGATGTTCCAGCAGAATAATAAAGAATGGAATAACAGAAGAATTTGACCAAGTATAGGGTAGCCCGTGTATACAGGTTATTCCAACAGAATAATAAAGAATGAAATAACAGAAGTTCTCTTCATGGATAAGAAAGAAATAATACTCCCAACGAGTACAACAAATAATATTCCCTACGAGTACAACAGATAATATTCTCTACCTTGGAAAAACTGGATACTAGAATAGTGATGTAGCAGACTTTTCTTCTTCTTTCTCTCTATAATAATCATTCTAAAGCTTTTGTGAATTGGTGAGAAATGAAGGAAGAATGAGCTTCTATTAATAGAAAAATATAGTTTCGATAATTGCACATTTTGGGGCTCGAAAAATTACAGTACAATACCTCCAACTTTTCCTTTATTTTTAATTTAGTCATGGAAGTATTATCAAACTTGCACCACATTCCCTAATAGTAAATAATGTGATTCAATAGTGAATTATGTGAATCAATAGTTCTAGACATGTGAAAATACGAATTACAGTATAATACCTCCATCTATACCTCCATTTTTAACTTAGTCATGCAAGTATTATCAACCTTGCAACACCACCCCTAATAGTATAAGCATGTGAATCAATAGTACCCCGTGAATAATAACTCGTGAATAGTAAATCGTGAATAGTACTCTGACACAAAAAGTGCTCCGAATACCTGAGTGAACAATATAACCTCCAAACATCAGTTATCATCAAAATAAATGTCAATTTCCAGTAACACTAATAATCCCAACACAATGGAACAATCAATTTCATCTTTAATCAACACAACTTATTCATTATTAATATTATAACTCACAATATTTAACAACCAGGTCGTTCCTAGGAAAGATGGGACTTTCTGATAAGGATTTCTTCTTATTGGCGCGCAATTAGGTGACCAAACCTCTCTTTGACAGAACTTCTAGACATTGTCAATATTGCAAATAATAATATGAATAACTTTGTCATCTCAATTATTGATTTAATAATAATAAATATTATCAAGATGCTACTGTGATAATATTTGAATCAATAAAATGAGAGATATGATGCAGCAATTACTGTAGCAATAATTGGGTATAACTGAGTGACTTCTCACGTAAGCATCAATAATCAATACCGTGTGCTACTATGCAATCACGCATATTACTGTACTTTTACTACCGAGTAGTTCAACAGTTTTAACGGTAACACTTTCGCAGTTATTTTTATAAAAAGTTAATTATGTCGTTTTCTAACTACGACAATACTTCCGTTGTGGGGTCCACCAATGATTGTGCCGTCGTACAAATATTCCCCGAAAAAAAAAGAATATTCCCCCCGACCAATCGAATATTTTATAACAACTTGCATACTTTGAAAAAGTTATAAATACTACCCACAACTATAACATTATATCAAATCCACACCATAATATTCAAAAAAAATATTTCGAGAATTTTAAATCTTTATTCATAAAATATGGGGTTTCACAAGAAGAATTCATTATGCATGCGATAGACCGCACATGTTATTCCAACAGAATAATAAATAACGGAACCAGGTCATGCGTAATCCGTACAGAATGGAACCAGGTCATGTGTAATCTGCACAGAAAGAATATTCCAACAGAATATTCCAACAGAATAATAAAGAATGGAACCAGGTCATGCGTAATCTACACAGACAGGTTATTCAAACAGAATAATAAAGAATGGAATAACATAAGAATTTTACCATGTATACGGTAGTCCGCATATACAGGTTATTCTAACATAATAATAAGGAATGGAATAACAATAGCTCTCTTCATGAATACGAAAGAAATAATACCCCTTACCTTAGAAGAAAACTGGATACTGGAATAATGAGGTAGCATACTTCTCTTCTTCTTTCTCTATATAATTTCTCTCTATAATAATTGCTTTATAGCTTTTGTGAAATGGTGAGAAATGAAGGAAGAATGAGCTTCTATTTATAGGAAAATATAGTTTCGATAATTGCACGTTTTGGGGCTCAAAATATTACAGTATAATACCTTTATCTTTTTCTTCATTTTTAATTTAGTCCTGCAAGTATTATCAAACTTGCGCCACCTCCCTTAAGAGTAAATCATGTGAATCAATTGTAAATCATGTGACTCAATAGTTCTAATCATGTGAAAAACATAATTACAGTATAGTACCTTCAACTATACCTCCATTTCTAATTTAGTCATGCAAGTATTATCAATCTTGCACCAACTCCCCTAATAGTAAATCATGCGAATCAATAGTACACACATGTGAACACATAGTTATAAGCATGTAAATTAATAGTAATTAATTGCTCATTTATTCGATTAATTACCCGATTGGTCAATATAACCTCCAGACATCAATTATTATCGAAATAAATGTCGATTTCCATTAACACTAATAATTCCAACACAATAGAACTATCAATTTCATCTTTAATCAACACGAACTTATTCATCATTAATATTATAATTCACAATATTTAACAACCAGGTCGTTCCCAGGAAAGAGGGGGCTTTCCGATAAGGAATTCTCCTTATTGACGCACAATTAGGTGACCAAACCTCTTCTTGACAGAACTTCTAGACATTGTCAATATTGCAAATAATAATATGAATAACTTTGTTGTCTCAATTATTGATTTAATAATATAACATATTATGTAGATGATACTGTGATAGTAATTGAATCAATAATATGAGAGATATGATACAACAATTACTGTAGCAATAATTGAGTATAACTGAGTGACTTTTTACGTAAACATCAATAATCAATACAGTGTGCTACTATGCAACCACGCGTATTACTGTACTTTTACTACTGGGTAGTTCAAAAGTTTTAACGGTAACACTTTCGCCGTTACTTTTATAAAATGATAATTCTGTCGTTTTCTAACTACGACAATACTTCTGTTGTGGGGTCCACCAATGATTGTGCCATCGTACGAATATTCCCCGACAAAAAGAATATTCTCCGACCATTTGAATATTATATAACAACTTGCTTACTTTGCAAAATTTATAAATATTACCCACAACTATAACATTATATCAAATCCACACCATAATATTCAAAAAAAATATTTCGAAAAATTTAAATCTTTATTCGTAAAATTTAGGGTCTCACAAATACTCCCTCCGCCCCTATTTAAATGACGTTTTAGAATTTTTTATTTGTCCCTAATTAATTGACGTTTGTTCAAATCTAGGAGAATTAATGATAATTTTTTCAAAATTACCCCTCATTACTCTACCTATTTTTTGGGTACTTTAAACTCTTGTGCTATGATAAATTAATGACTTAAGGATATTATAGACAATTGAGTACTATATTTAATGATTTCCAATTATTATCTTAATTCTTGTGCCCATCTTTAAAACGTCATTTAAATAGGGACGGAGGGAGTATTATATTCGTAAAGTACAACAATGCTGAAATAACCAATCATTGGTGGGCCCTATAACGAAATAACTGTTGAATGGGGAAAGCGACATAAATAACCTTTTTAAAAATTGACAGCAAAACTTTTACCGTTAACTGTTGAAATACCAGATTATAAAAGAATAGTAACACACATTATTCCACAGTAACACACGGTATTGTACATTATTTTTGATTATTGATTCAATAATGGCTACAGTAGTAGGCACTCAGCGTTTCAGTCAATAATTACTACAATAATTCATATTATTGATTCAATAATTATTACAATGATAATTATATATTATTGACTCAATAATTGACAAAGTAACAACTGTATAGTGTTTCACATTATTAAATCTATAATTATCACGCCACGTTAATTCATATTATTTGAAATGATATTATTAGTTAGCATTATGGACAATGTCTAGAAAGTTCTATCAAGGTAGGGGGTTAGGTTATCTATTTGCACGTTAGTAAGAAAAAATCCTTATAAAAAAACTCCCCTTTTCTTGGGAACGATCTGGTTGCTAGTATTACAAATCTATGATATCTGTAATATTATTACATTAATACAGTAATACAAAAAATGGATTTATAATAATAATGAGTACTAAATTATAGTCTTGGAAGTCTAAAATGTGTTTAGAATAGTTGTAAAATGTGTTTAGAATAGTTCTAAAATGTGTTTAGAATAGTTGTAAATGTGTTTAGAATAGTTCTAAAATGTATTTTGAATAGTTATAAAATGTGTTTAACATAGTTCTAAAATGTGTTTTGACTAGTGTTAAGTTTTTGCTATAAATAGGGATGTTAAGTAGAAGGATTTTCATAACTCTCTTGCTCATCCTTTCTTCCACTTTCTAAATCATTAGTGTAAGTGTCTCTAAAGTGCTAAGTTATCTTAAGTTTTGGTGCACCAATTGTTCAACTTCATAGAGAGCAGTATCCAGTCACTTGCTAATTGAGGTAAATGATATCACTTTTTTATATTCGTAAAGGATGTTAATTAATTTTTTTCAATACTCATAAGAGATGTCATTTTCTTTCATACTCCATATTATGTAAGTGATATTATTTCTGTAAAGACCCCAAAATTCATATAATTCATCTCTCGACTTTGATCGTTAACAATAAGTCTAACTTCTGATTTTACATTATTATATGATGTTAAACTTAATAAAATTGCGGAATAATGTAAACTTTTTTGTCTTCTTTTTTTACTATCCCTGAATCACAACCTTTATCGTTTACATATCCTTGAATCAAGTCTATTTTATGATTCGCATCATCAGAGTGATTTTATAAAATCTTTCCTTTCAACCCGATAATCTTTACATATCAGATAAACTCAAACTTTACAGCTTATCGTTACATATTCATCGTGATTTATCAATTACATCATCCGGAACCTTAAACATGGTTCAAAATAGTAACAACTCAACCAAAGTATTTAAATCTTCATGCATTACATCCGATTCATGTCATTCAAGTAGCACATAACGTTACCTTGAATCCTTAACCTGCAAAAGTGGTTATTTGCAAGGTTGAGCTCGACATCCCAATAAATCTAACATCTTTCATGCATCACGTAGCACATAAGTAACATGCTCAGATTATACAACAAAATCATTAGACTATCATATCATACATGCTTCAGTTCACATAACAAGTATAAAAATTGAGTTCCTTACTTAATTAGCATTCTTTACTAAATCAATGTAGTTATAAATTGACTTGAACATTTCAGGCACACAACATATGTAATATCTTTGCAATATAGATTAAAACAATTCATCATCAAGTACACATAGCAGATAAGAATTGAAAGACTTGTTTGGTTCGTTGATTATCAACTACCTCGTAACCGCTTTGCATTTATCCTATAATAATTTAGAAGTTTATATAGACGAACATCAATTAAATATACACGATGATCTCTCATTATACCTTTTAAGTGTGTAATATTCATTAGTATGAATTATAATTAATTTTTTTTAACCATACTTGCAACCTTTCTTTAATGGGCAAAAACAGGGACTGACACTGCGGTGCCAGGTTTGTTCTTACAACAGGCGCTACGATACCGAAGTCAAACCTCAGCTGACCTAGTTCAGGCGCTGCGGCGCTCGAAATAGCCTAGGGCCCGGCGCTGCGGCGCTCCTTAGCAAACCCAGATTCTGCAGTTTATGTTCTTCGCTATTTTTCGACCCTTTCTCGTTCCAATCTTCATAACTCGAGTTATACACATCCAATTGAGTCCGTTTTTGACTATATGGACTCCTGACTCCTAAAACAACACCATAAAATCAACACCTTTGGAAACACCAAAGACCATTATTATGACCCAAATTTCAAGGTTTATACTAATTTTTTTTTATGTTTTTAACATGTTTATCGTAATCATTCATCACGAGTTTGATTCCTAACAAAATCAATCTGTTTAACCTTTGTTGTTTTTATTTTTCAATATACTAACAATGTGAGACCCCGAATTTTATGAATAAAGATTTAATTTTCTCAAAATATATTTTTTAATATTATGGTGTGGATTAGATATAATGTTATAGTTGTGGGTAATATTTACAACTTTTGCAAAGTAAGCAAGTTGTTATAAAATATTCGATTGGTCGGGGAATATTCTTTTTATCGGAGAACATTCGTACGACGTCACAATCATTGGTGGAGCCCACAACAGAATTATTGTCGGAGTTAAAAAATGACAGAAATATCTTTTTATGAATATAACGGCATAAGTTTTACCGTAACTGTTGAATCACCCGGTAATAAAAGTACAGTAATACGCGTGGTTACATAGTAGCACACAGTATTGATTATTGATGCTTACGTGAGAAGTCACTCAGTTTTGTTCAATTATTGCTACAGTAATTGCTGCATAGTATCTCACGTTATTTGATTCAATTATTGTCAATATTTTATATATTATTAAATCAATAATTGAGATGATAAGTTATTCTAATTATTATATGCATAATTAACAATGTCTAGAAAGTTCTGTCGAGGAAAGGGGTTTGGTCACTTAATTGCACGCCAATAGGGAGAAATCCTTATCGGAAATCCCCCTCTTTCCTGGGAACGATCTGGTTGTTAATGTTGCGAGTTATAATAATATGAATAAAGGTTGTTAAAAATATTGATAGGATTTTTATAAAATATTTGTTGTAAATTTTGCTTATTTTATGGACCCCCCATTTACCCATTCTTCAAAATAATAGGTAGAAATTATTTAATTTAATAAAGGTGGGGGCCACATGTGGGGCCCACATATGGGAAGAAAGAAAGAAAGAAATGGGGGGTGGGGGGTGGGGGGTGGGGGGAGTTTCCTTGGGAGGAATGGAATATATATTATATGTATATATATTTGAAATGTGTGTATGGAATTTAGTGTGTGATGTGTGTGTGTGTGTGTGTGTGTGTATATATATATATATATATATATATATATATATATATAATATAATATAATATAATGTGTGTGTGAGTGGAAAATGGTGGAAAAGTGATAGTTGTGAAAGTGATAGGTGGAAGAAAAGTGATAGTGGGTAATGTGTGTGGGGTGTGTGTATATATGTATAATTGGTAGTGAAAGGGGTATGTGTGTGTGTGTGTGTATGTGGGATGAAAATGGAATTGGGGTGGGGGGAAGATGCCTTATAAGGAAGGGCATTGTGTGTGTGTGAGGGTGATGGGTGTGTATGATAATTAATGTGGGTGTGTTTGATGTGCTGTAGAAATTGGTGGGTGGAATAATGTGGGAGGAATTTGGAAATATATGTGTGTATGTAATTGGTGTGGGAATTATTGGTAAGCCTTTGCCGTAAGGCAAATGTTATATATATATATTATAAGTTTTGTTTTATTTGATTATAAATAGAATATATTATATTTTATTTAAAGTTTTTGTTTTATTAGAATATTTTATTGCACAATAATGAATAGTAAAATCAAAAATTTAAAAGTTTCAGACGAATTCGTTCGCCCGTGAATTCGTCGAATATTTACTGCGCAGTCCGTGATTTTCTAAATTCAAATAGTATCCTTTCCATTCTCCTATAAATAGGATGCTTAGTTAGAATTGAAAATCACATCAGAATCAGAGAATTATTCTTCTATAATATTGAGCGTATTTCTTTAGAGTTTAAGGAAGCTTTGAGTGTAGAAAATAGTGAAAGTTTTCTTCAAGAATATTCCCGCTATACCAGTCGGAATACACTTCTTTTTAAGGTAAGGGGTATTATTTTTTTCGTATTCATGAAGAGAATTATTTTCTTTCAATACTCGTAAGGGGTATTATTTCTTTCGTATTCATGAAGAGAATTATTTTCTTTCAATACTCGTAAGGGGTATTATTTATTTCATATTCTGAAGAGATATTATTTTTCGTATTCGTATGAATATTATTTAGTCCAATATTCGCAAGAAATATTATTTTTATTTAATATTCGTAAGGAATATTATATTTGTTCAATATTCAAAAGAAATATTATTTTCGTTTAATATTCGTAAGGGATATTTTTTTTAGTATTCGTATAAAATAATATTTTCTTCCATACTCAGTAATATGTAAGTAATAATATTTCGTTTCAGATTCTGAATTCTATACTCATTTTGTTAAAGTTTTGGCTTCTATACTCCATGAAATTAGTAGAATATCCTTGATATTTACGCTTCATCCAGTATCTTTTCATAAAAATATTATTCTGAGCATTCTTGATAAGTTTTAATTTTTTCATGTCGGGGTACTATTTACGGGGTTACTATTCCCGAAGTTACTATTTACGGGTACTATTCATGACAAAAATTGAGTTCTTTTCGGTTCAAATCATTTTTGATACAATATTATTCTTGAATTGTACTCCACAAAGCAGTATCATGTTGACAATCTGAACGTTATTGAATTCTGGATAAATTAAATTATAAGTCTTTAAAATTTATCCTTGAACTTGTTTTATTGAATTATTATGTCATTGTCATCATCCTCATGCTTATATTGTTATGAAAGTCATCTTTGGCCGTAGTGCATAGATGGACTTTGTATGATTATGACTAGGGATTATTCAGTATAATCATGACCGTAATGTTACAAATGATGTGGTAAAAGTCCTCATTGGCCCTTAGTGCATTGATGAACAATTTTGGTATGATTATGGCCATGGATTCTCTTCGGCTAAGGGTGAAAAGATGAATTATTTTATGGCATGATCATGACCGTTGATAAAAATACGATTATCTTTGGCTCGTAGTGCATGGATAATTCGTGGTCGTAATACTAAAGAATATCATAGTCTCATAGTGCAGGGATGATTTGATGATGTGGATTATTTATTAAGCTGAGTCTCAGCGATAAAATTGATGAACTTTTAAATCATAGAAGATAGTAGATATCATGCTCTACTTGACTCTTCTAATGGATTGCTTATTCCGCTGCAGTTGTTGATCTAAAACTTGTTGTCTATTATATTTTATCAGTTATTATACTGTTGAAGGCTAATGATAATTTATTCTGCATTATCTTTGTCATAATATTTTTCTTACTGGGCTAGTTGAGCTCACCCTTTCTTTCACTGTTCTCTTCAAGAAATGAGAATATAGCCGGGACTAGTCGGGGAATGGATTGATGGTCCAGATGGTTGCATTAGTAGTCTTCACTATTCTATGAAATAGTGTGATAATAATTGTTTTGAAGACTTATTTTGAGTTTGAATACTATCTAGAAGACAATATTTATATTAAAACTCACAACTCATGTTGTATATTTAAGTTCTGTACCATGTATTTGGCGACTCAGAATGGGTAATGTATACCTATTTTGGGGGCGTCACAAACAACATCTATTATCAATTTCAGATTCTATCCATGAACTAACTATGACAACCCAAAAATTTATAAGATCTTGAGTGATTAAAATAAAGGTTAAAGAATAAAACATAGAAGGGAATTTAAGGATTAATTAATTTTTTTTAAAGAACCTATATGGTTTACTATTTAAAAGAGAATAGAGAAAATATGGGTTACAAAATTCCAAAATCCTAGAAATGAACTTATATGTACTTGAAGGAATATTAAGAATAAGGTACTATGATACCTATAAATTTGATGTGAACTAAATGGTGTAAGAAATTTTATAATGATACTTGTGAAATTTTTTATTAAGGAAATAAATTTAAAATGAAGTGATGCTATAAGGTTAAAGAGAATGAGCTAATTATATTTTTAGCCAAATAAGAAGAATGATTAATTAAAATTAATCATACAAGTATGAATGAAAAGCTTAATTATAAAAGCTTGTGAAAAATTATTCCTTAAATGGTAATTTAATAGAACCCAAAAATATCAAATTGGGAGAAGTCAAGGATGGTGGGCCCCACTAGGGTGTGATAATTGGTGATGATGGTTAGAAGTGGGGAAATGACTATTTTGCCCAAAAGAAAATTGTTAACTACTTTTGTGCCCTAGGAAGAAAATTGCTAGGAAGTTTCTTAGTAATGATGAAATGACTATTTTACCCCAAGAGAAAATTATTAATAACTATAGTGTCCTTGTAGGAAATTTCTAAGAAATTTCGTATTTAATGATTAAATGACCAAATTTCCATTGACGAATCTCACTAATGACCCTTGTATCCTAGAGAGAAATTTCTAGGAAGTTTCCTAGCAAATGGCCAAATAACCATTATACCCTTGATAAAAAAAATACTAATAACGAATATGTCCTAAAAGGAAATTTCTTGAAAATTTCCTAGAGATGGTGGAATGATCATTTTGTCCTTTTCTAGTGATGGCATAATGACAATTTTGTCCTTGATGGTAGCTAACTAATTAGCCAAATTAGTGTAAGGACTTTTAGGTCATTTGATTAAGCAAAACTGGGCATTAAAAATAAATCAAAATTGGGACATTTTGGGGTAGGAGTATCCGGCCAACAAAAGGAGAAAAGGAACATGTGGTGTTATTTTTTTCAAAGATGAACAACATTACAAGTTAGGTGTCACAAATTGATTTGGCCACCTTATTTCACCACATTTACAAACAACCTTATATTGAGTGAGAGAAAAAAAGATCATGAATGTGGTGAATGTATCTTAGAGATACATATCATATCTATAACTCTTTTACAAACAAAAATCTATTTTTTCTTTCTCTTTCCTATCACTTCCTATTTTTCTAGCAAAAGAAAACTAAAGAGAGAGAGAGAGTGTGGGTGTGACGCCCCCAAAATAGGTATACATCACCCATCTTGAGTCGCCAAATACATGGTACATAATTTAAATACAAACTTTTTTATATAGTACGACAAAACGTAGCTGAGAGTTTCAACATGGATAATGTCTCGTAGAGAGTATCCAAACTCAAATAAAGTCCTCATTACAATTATTATCACACTATTTCACATAATAGTGAGGACTACTATAGCCACCTATCTGGACCGTCACTCCATTTCCCGACTCGTCCCATCTATATTCTCATTTCCTGAAGAGAACAATAAAAGCAAAAAGGTGAGCTCAACTAGCCCAGTAAGAAATATTATGACTATGATAATGCATAATAAATTATCATTAGCCTTCAACAGTGTTAAACTTATAAAATACAATAAACACCAAGTTTAACTGCAACGGAACAAGAAATCCATTATAAGAGTCAAGTAGAGCATTATATCTACTATCTTCTATGATTTAAAAGTTTATCATCAATTTTATTGCTGGGACTCAGCTAAATAAATAATCCACATCACTGAATTATCCATGTACTACGGGCCAATGATATTTATTTTTATCACCAATGGTCATAATCATACCAACAAATGTCCATTAATGCACTATGGCCAATGAAGACTTTTACCACATCATTTGTAACATTTTGGGTCATGATTATATTGAATGATCCTTGGTCATAATCATACCAATCAACAGTCCATCTATGCACTACGGTCAAAGATGACTTTCATCATAATATAAGTATGAGGATGATGACAATGATATAAGAATTCAATTAAATGAGAGCAAGGATAAATTTTAAAGATTTATAATTCAATTTATCCAGAATTCAATAATGTCTAAATTGTCAACATGATACTGCTTTGTGGAGTAAAATTCCAGTATAATATTGTATAAAAAATAATTTGGACAGAAAAGAAATTAATTTTTGTCATGAATAGTATCCCGTGAATAGTACTCCAGCATGAAAATATTAAACTTTAACAAGAATGTTCAAAAAATATCCTTATGAAACGATACTAGATGAAGCATAAATTTCAAGGATATTCTATAAATTTCAAGGTGTATAGAAGCAATACTTAACAACATGAGTGTATAATTCAGAATCTGAAACGAAATAATATTACTCACATACTACAAAGTATGGAAAAAAATATTATTTCATACGAATATTGAACAAAAATAATATCCCTATATGAATACGAAAGAAATAATACCCCTTACCTTAGTAGGAGATTAGATACTGAATTAGTGTAGTAACAGAATACTCTTCTTCTTTTCTTTGATTCTCTCTCTATAGAATTCTCTTGTGAGTCGTAGTGAATTGGTGAGAATGAAAGAAGAATTAAGCTTCTATTTATAGAAGATTTCTAGCTTAGCCCTTGCAATGTGAAAAGGAAAGTTGATTGACGACTGGTGATGTGAAAAAAAAAGTGGGTTGACGCCTGTAATGTGAAACGACAATTGGTTCGATGCCTGTAATGTGAAATGACAATTGGTTCGATGCTTGTAATATGAAACGACAAGTGGTTTGACGTCTGGTAAAGGCAATTACTATTGGCAAAAGTGACTCTTAGATGATGACATATGGGCCCCCATAGAATAAACCAAACTTACCATAAACGTCTCATAATAGACTTCTTATTTATATCAAAGATTAAAAAAATATTACCACAAATCATTTTATCTTCAATCAACATATTTTTAATCTTTCAACAATTATTCATCATTAATATTATAACTCACAATATTTAACAACCAGAACATTCCTAGGAAAGAGAGGGCTTTCCAATAAGGATTTTTTCCTATTGGCACGCAATTAGGTGACCAAACCTCTCCTCGGCAGAACTTTCTAGACATCGTCAATATTGTAAATAATAATATGAATAAATTTGTCGTCTCAATTATTGATTTAATAATATAAAATATTATGCAGATGATACTGTGATAATAATTGAATCAATAATATGAGATACTATGCAATAATTACTGTAGCAATAATTGAGTATAACTGAGTGTCTTCTTACGTAAGTATCAATAATCAATACCGTGTGCTACTATGCAACCATGCGTATTACTGTACTTTTACCATTGGGTATTTCAACAGTTAACGGTAAAACTTTCGCCGTTATTTTTATAAAAGATATTTCTGTCGTTTTCTAACTCTGACAATAATTCTATGTTGGGGGTCCACCAATGATTGTGTCATCGTACGGATATTCTCCGACAAAAAGAATATTCCCCGACCAAACGAATATTTTATAACAACTTGCTTACTTTGCAAAATTTATAAATATTACCCACAACTATAACATCACACCATAATATTCAAAATGATATTTAGAGAAAAATAATCTTTATTTATGAAAGTTGGGGTCTTACAACCTCATCTTCTTATGAAATTTTATCCTCGAAATTAGGGTACATACCTGGTATATCGAAGAGGTGAGGTTACCTTGACTTCATTTCAGATTCTAACTCCTAGGTCATTTCCTTAACATCATGATTTCTCCACAAAACTTTGACTTGAGGTATAACCTTGGAGCGTAGAATATGTTCCTTCTTATCCAAGATTTTAACAGGTATCTCTTCGCACGTTAAATCTTCTGATATCTCGTCTGGTTCTAACTCAATAATGTGGTTCGGGTCTTCCACATATTTACGTAACATGGATATGTGAAAAACATTATGAACACGAGACATACTTGGCGGTAAGGTGAGTCTATATGCCACAGTTCCTACTCGATCAAGGATTTTAAATGGGCCAATGAATCGAGGATTGAGCTTTCCTCTCTTTCCAAATCTTGTAACTCCTTTCCATGGAGCAACACGTAACAACACATGTTCTCCAACATCGAATTCTACGTCCTTTCGATGAAGATCAACATAACTCTTTTGTCGATTTTGGAGGTCTTTATACATTGTCGGATCATTTGAATCTTTTCTGTAGTCATACGTACCAATTTCGGTCCCAACAATTTTTCTTCACCCACCTCATCCCAGCATACTGGAGAACGACACTTTCTTCCATATAAGGCCTCGAACGGAGCCATGCCGATACTTACTTGATAACTGTTGTTGTAGGAGAATTCCATCAATAACAAGAACTTGTCCCAACTTCCTTTGAAGTCAAGGACACAGAGTTTTAATAGATCTTCCAGAGTTTGAATAGTCCTCTCCGACTGCCCGTCCGTTTGAGGATGATATGCCGAACTAAATCGTAAATCCGTGCCTAAAGCTTTTAGCAAACTGACCCAAAACTGTGAAGTGAATCTTGGGTCTTTATCAGAAACTATGGATACTGGTATACCATGCAGTCTTACAATATCATTTATGTACATACGAGCAAGACGTTCAAGTGTATAAGTTTCTCGTATAGGTAAGAAATGAGCAGACTTGGTCAATCTATCAACAATGACCCAAATTACATCTATGCCTTGAGAAACCTTGGGAAGACCAGTAACGAAATCCATGGTAATGTGCTCCCACTTCTATTCTGGAATTTTAAGTGGTTGCAATGGACCTTTTGGCACTTGATGCTCCGCCTTGACTCGTTGACAAGTTAAAGACCTTGAGATAAACTCTGCAATCTCTCTTTTTATATTGCTCCACCAAAATGTATGTCGAAGATCACGATACATTTTAGTACTCCCAAGATGGATTGTAAATGGTGTGTTGTGCGCCTACATCATGTTCTTATACTTCAAATCAGATTCGTTAGGAACACAAATTCTGGAGTTGACTCTAAATATTCCTTCTTTATCGATTCTTGCTTACGGAATAACACCTTCTTCCACTTTCTTCTTCATACACATCAGCTCCAAGTATATAGTTTGAGTAACTTTAACTTTATCGATTAAAGTCGGTTCTACTCGTATATTTTCCTTCATCACGTGGGTTCCTGGAGTCTTTATCTCTATCTCCATCCTTTGCAAGTCATACAAAATGGGCCTTTATGTTGACAATATCGCACTCGTACCCGCATATGATCTTCTACTCAATGCGTCAGCTACCACGTTTGCTTTTCCAGGATGGTACTGAATAGTATGATCATAATCTTTCAACAGTTCAAGCCAACGTCGTTGACACATATTGAGTTCTTTTTGAGTGAAGAAATATTTGAGGCTTTTATGATCCGTAAAGATCTCCACCTTCTCCTCATACTGGTATTGCCTCCAAATTTTAAGTGCGAAAACGACAGCTGCCAACTGTAGATCATGAGTAGGATAATTCCTCTCATATTCTTTGGGTTGTTGCGAGGCATAGGCTATGACTTTCCCATGTTGCATGAGAACACATCCTAAACCTCTGCCTGAAGCATCACTATAGATGACATATCCCTCCGTACCAGATGGTATTGTCAGAACAGGTGCTGAAATGATTCTCCTCTTGAGTTCTTGAAAACTCTTCTCACATTCCTCGCTCCAACCGAAATTTGTATCTTTTCGAGTCAGCTAAGTTAATGGAGTAGCGATTCGAGAAAATCCTTCCACGAATCTCTGATAATAACCAGTTAAGATGAGAAAGCTACGTACTTCAGTCATTGACTTAGGTCGCTCCCAGCTTTGAATTGCTTCAATCTTTGCGGGGTCAACAAATATTCCATGATTTGATATCACGTGCCCAAGGAATGTTACTTCCTCAAGCCAGAACTCGCATTTCTTCAACTTGGCATATAGCTTGTTTTCACAAATTAAGATTTTGGAGTATTAGCCTCAAGTGTTGCTCATGATCTTCACGGCTTTTGGAGTATATAAGGATGTCATCGATAAAGACAACAACAAAATGATCCAAATATTCCTTGAATACTCGGTTCATCATATCCATGAAGGACGCAGGAGCATTAGTTAATCCAAAAGACATGACTAGGAATTCATAATGCATGTATCGAGTTCTGATAGAAGTCTTTGGAATGTCACCAGTTTTAAATTTTAACTAATGATATCCGGAACGAAGATCGATATTTGAAAAGAATTTAGCACCTTGCAACTGGTCAAACAGGTCATCAATTCGAGGTAACGGGTACCTATTTTTGACGGTGACATGATTCAACTCCCGATAGTCAATACAAAGTTGCATACTTCCATCTTTATTCTTTATGAATAGAATAAGAGCACCCCAAGGAGACGTACTAAGACGAATGAAACCGATGTCTAACAATTCCTGTAGTTGGGTTTTTAACTCCCGAAGTTCAATAGGAGCCATTCGATATTTGGCTTTGGAAATGGGTTTGTACCGGGTTCAAGGTCGATACAAAATTCTATTTCTCGCTCTGGGGGTAGGCCAGGAAGTTCTTCAGGGAATACATCAGAAAATTTATTAACAATAAAAATATCATTCAAATCTGACGTATTTTTGTTTAAATCTGTAACATGGGCTAAGAAAGCTTGGCATCTATTTTTCAATAAACGAATAGCTTTATGGCTTGATATGACAGTGATTGACTTTAGTTGTTTGGTTGCTTGAATTCTTATAATAGGTTGATTAGGAATATGAAAGCTAACAACCTTATGAAAACAATCGATTTTAGCATGATGAGTAGTTAACCAATCAATCCCTAAAATCACATCAAATGCAAGTATTTTCAAAGAGATAAGATCGACAGGTAACGCGCGGTTACCGATTTGAATCAAATAAGACTTATAAACAGTGGGTGTAATGAAGGTTTCTCCCAACGGAGTTTCAACAGATAAATCAAAGTCTAATTTCTCCGGAGTTAAATTTAAATGTTGAACGCAAGTAGGAGAAATAAAAGAATGGGTAGAACCGTTATCAAATAAGGTATAGACTTCGCTAGAGTTTATGATTAGCTTACCCGTGATCACCTCATTCGGATTCCTCCCTTTTTGATAGGTTACGACAAATGCTCTCCCTTGAACTACTGGTTTTATCTTGTCGGAACGACATTTGATGCCTCCATCCCAGCTGGACTTGACTTTGATGTACGACAAAATTGGGCTAGGTGACCTTCTCTTCCATAATTATAACATTCTTTGGACTGCTACGTACAGTTTGGACTGATGTGTCCCTCACCTCCGTATTTGTAACATACGAGTGGTGGTCGTTCTCCTTCCTTAACAACATGTGCTGGTGCTGACGTCTTTCCATCATTATTGAATTTCTTCTTCTTGAAATTTCCACTTTTATTATCTTGGCCATGATTACCACTGAAGTGGTTACCATTTCTGGCATGTTGATTCCCACCACGTTTGTTGTCACCGCTTCGATGACTGCTACCACTGGTATTATCGATTTGCCGACTACTTTCTCTTGGTTGGTTTAACTCATTATTGCGCTCCAATAACTGAGCCCTATTTACAACATCTGAATACAAACACAGTTTGTGAGAAATTAAGTATTGACGTATCTCAGGTTTCAAACCTCTTAGAAACATCCGCGTCATTCTCTCCTCATTATCAACCAAGTGGGACGCAAACCGGGACAACTCGGCAAACTTAGCTTCGTACTGTGACACGATCATATTGTTTTGCTCCAACTTGATAAACTCCACCTCCTTCATGTGACAAATACTTTCGGAAAAGTACTATTAGGTTTGTAATATTCTTGAACGCAATCAAATTGCACAAAATAAGCGGAAACGTGTAAAAATTAGAGTTTAAAATCACAAACCATATACCCGGATCATCCTTTATGCACAATTATTAATTAAACGAAAAGATATGAAGAACAAGAATCATACCCTTGAAGATTCGAGCTTCCTCAAGTACAATTTCACCTCCAATCCTTTTTGTGTTCAACTTGAATCCACCGGGTTTGGTTCCTTCCTTTGATCAACGTTAGCCACCCAAGTGTTTGGCCTCTAGAGGTGATCCACCAAGGAAGAAGAAAGATCCAAGAAGATGGGTGTTTGACAAAACCCTAGTTTTTCTATCTCTCATAGAAAAAAACGTACTCTCCCAACTGTTAGAATTACGTATATTGATATATGATATAAGACTCCTCTTATAAAGATATCAGTTAACCCTTCTAATCTAATTAGAAAATAGGGTATTACTTAATTAATTAAGCTTCCTAATCTTATTAGGGATAATTAATTAAACTCTTTTAATTAATTTAACCTCTTAATCTTATTAGGAATATATGAGAGTACTTTTATTAAATAATTCCCAAACTCCTTTAGGAATTAAATAATAGTAATAGTAATAATAATAATAATAAGACTCCTCTTATTAATTTATATTTAATATTTTCAAAATATTAAATAATAAATATTAAGCTATTTAATTTATTCTATCACCATAGATTAAATTAAATATACTTAACTTATTATTACGATTATGCCATTAACTTCTTAAATAATTATTCTTCCTTTTTTGGTGTGACCCTTTAGGTTCTCCATATTATATCGGTTGTGAATAAATCAATTATAACAATTATAATCTTATTTAAATAAATAAATAAAATTATTAATTTATTTAAATAAAAAATATTTATTCTACAATAGGGATAAACCTCCCTAGCGATCAACGACTTTTCAGATAATATAAATTTCAACATTAATCATAAAAGAACCTTTGAGTAAATAGTTACCGTACAATTCAATCCTTCCACCATACAATGTCCCAATTAAATATAAGATATGGAATTACTGTCAAGTCTTATTTTATTTAATTATATGTATTTCGACTCTTAAATGCACAACACCAAATAATACAAATTAGAAACTCCTTTCTAATTTTATTCTGCCTTGACCAAGGACTACTGGGTTGTCATTTATCGAATCACATAGGACATTTCTCTTCTTTTACTAGAAGTAGTAGATTTTTTATTGATCATACATTATCTCCATGTATGACTTATTATACTCAAGCATACCCTTGGATATACCCTAAGGGTCTTAAGGAATAAGTCAAAATATAACTCGTCATGCACAAGATACTATAATGATCTCAAGTCCAAGGATTATTTGTACTACTATCACTACAGGAATTCCTATTGACAGGAAAGTAAAACTCCATTAGGTATTTCTTAGCGAGCCACGTTCAGTGAACTTATTCTCTAATAAGCACCTACATACTTGCTTTAGTGTCTCCACACAAATGATCATGAGATCAATCATCCTCATCTAAATGGCAAGCAACGTATGTACCAATCTATCCGGATTCACTAATCCCCAATTTAGTAATCTAACGACTGAGAACTATTTTAGTTTTAAGCTTTCTAAGAATTTAGATCTCATTAGAATGATTATCATCATTATTCTAAAATCATTTCTTAAAACTATAGGTTTATCACATAATATAAAATAGCATCATGTAGATAATTAAATGCCTTTAATAAATTAATACTTTTTATTAATAAATGAATAAGATTATTACCAAGTATATGCTTTATCATGAAACATGATTGGCTTGTGTGCATACTACTTTCAATCTCCCACTTACACTAAAGCCAATCGCTATGGTATCTCATACACTTCTTCTCTAAGTGACGATTATCTTGCTGTTGGATAAACTTTAGTTAATGGATATGTAATGTTATTCTTGAGAGTCCACTATCTCTATAGTGATTTCCCATCTTTCAATGATTCCTCTAACCAAATGAAAGTGCCACAACACATGTTTAGATCCAAGATGAGACTTAGGAACTATTCCTAGTTCTGTAATGAACTTTTCATCTAAACAATCAACTTGCAGCTTCAATTACAACTATTTACTTTGTCTTTGTCACTAAACTAGCAACTCTTTGCTGTTTGGAACCTTTCCAATTCACTGCACCATCGTTCAAGGTAACACTTTACCTTAAAGTGGATTTTCTGTCGTCTTGGTCTGTTTGAAAAACTTTAGTCTGTTAAGCCCTCTAGTTTTAATTTAGACCCACCACGAATATGATCACATCCTTAGTGCCGGTTAAGTACTTTAAGATGTTTTTCACTGACTCACAGTGAACTTCTCCAGAATATGACTGATCAACATCAGGTCTCGTATATTTCATTGCATACATGATAGTTACTCATGCTATCTCTCTTTTCAAGAGTCTATGGGGACTATTAAGAGAGATTCACTGCATGACTCATCAACACGAGACATCTCTTAGAGTTTGCCATGCTAAACGACTTTAGCATCAAATGAATATACGTTCCTTGGGTTAAGTCGAGCATCCTCTTAAATCTATCTATATAGATTTGTATCCCCAATTATGATACTCTTCCCAAATCATTCATGGAGGAATGTTTAGATAACTTTATCTTTACTGATTATAGCATTGGTATGTCATTCCTTATCCATAGTATATCAACATATAATACTAGGAATGTCATGACGCTCCCACTGACCCTTTTGTACACACTAGGTTCATTCTTGTTTTTGATAAAATCAATCTCTTTTGATTGTCTCATCAAAACGAATGTTCCATTTTTGAGAAACTTGTTTCAATCCATTTTTCTGAGTGTCTACAACTCTTCCCTCATCGTATGTAACTGGATCATCATCTTCTATGATGCGTACCTCATCATTATCATCCATGATGAATCCATACCTCCCAGGTATCTTCAGTACTATTCCAGATTTACGATTTGGTTGTGGTACAATAGGTCTATCTATAAGTTCCTCTTATTTGACTTATAGTATTTTGTGGTTCTTGAACTCTTCAAGATTCTATTATCCTCCCACAGCCCCTTCAATGATAAATACCTTTATCTTAGAAGGTAGCGTGTTTCGCAACAAACACCTTTTTCTAAGTAGGATTATAGAACATATATCCTAAACTTACTTTAGGATGTCCCACAAATCTGTACTTGTCAAATTTTGTCTCAATCTTTTCTTTTGAAACATTTTCACATAAGTTGGACAACCCTTTATCTTAACATACTTAAGATTAGGAATCCTCCCTGTCCATAACTTTTATGGAGTCTTAGGACTGGATTTTGAGGTTACCTTTTTCGTAGATATACAGACATTTTTAGGACATGACCCCAAGAGGATACTGGAATGTCGGTAAAATCATTATGGATTGTACCAAGTCCAACAATGTATGATTTTTCCTTTCAGATACATCAATCAATTATTGCGTATCAGGAGGCGTCCATTATGAGAAAACCATTTGAGATGATCTAAAAACTTATTGCACAAGTATTTATTCCTTGATCTAATCAAAGAATCTTAATATTATGTCAATTTATTTCACTTCTGAATTCTTTGAACCTTTCAAATAATTCACAATTGTATTTCATCAAATACACACATTCAACTTTTTGAATGATCATCTCCTTTTTCTTATACTAGTTTGTTCAATTTGCAAAATAAATTTTCACGTAAGTTAAGTATACAAAATCTATTAAGTAATATTACAGTTCTATACAAAATATTATTATTATAAATAGAACAAAAATTGTTCTTAATTATAATATCAAAGATTTCATTGTCCAATAATAAAATGGAAATAATGTTTCTAACGCGAGCTGGAATACAATAACAACTTATTGACTTAATAGATTTGCCCGTAGGCAATGGTAAACTATAAGTTTCTATGGCTAATGTGGCAACCTTTGCTTCATTTTCCACACATAGGATTACTTATATTTGTTTAGCTTTCTACTTCTGCTTGGTCCCTTCATAAATCTATATTTATGATAACCAAAGTCGGTATCCAATACCCAAGTAGAACCTTAACTTAAAGAAAAATTTATTTCAAATCATGAAAAAAATTGTATTTGTAACCGAAGCTTCACTAAGCTTCTTCTGGTTAGCCTTTGCAAAATTCTTCTTGCAGTTTCTTTTCCGGTGTCCAGGCTTATTGCAGTGGAAGCAAACTCCTTTGCTATCCATATCAAGTTTGTTCTTATTATCCTTTGTTTTTGCCTTTCAATTTACCTTCTTTGAATCCTTCTTCTTTTTAGAAGATCATTTTGCCCCTATCAGTAAGACTTGGTCTTTCTTGGTTGGAAAGTAACTCTCAACATTTTCAACATGTTAAGCAAATTAGCAAGGCTGATATCTAGCTTGTTCATATGAAAAATTCACAACAATTGTGAAAGGAGTCCGGGAGTGAGTGAAAGATCAAATCTTGGCTCAACTCTCTATCCATGACAAAACCTGTTGTCCTAATTAATCAAACAATTGATAATGTTAAGGACTTTTATCTGTACTGTAGTGTCATCGGTCATTCTAGATTGGAAGAGCTCCTTAGATATCTAATATCTATCAGTCCTACTTTCCTCACCATCAACTACTAGACGTGCAGGAATATAGTAGGAGCATCCATAGTTTCATACTGACGCTGAAGCTCGTTACTCATGGATGCGAGCATGATGCATTGAGCCAACTGTGCATCATCTTGCCACTTTCTAAAAGTAGCAATCTTTCCTCGGAGGCATTGTCTACAACCATTGCAGGGATAAGCGTATTAAGGACATAAGATAGCTTTTCAGCCATGAGAAC